>CALYLW010001303.1:0-156574 GCA_944989445.1 Ampullaceana balthica | reverse complement strand
TGGATAGTGGTGGTAGTATTATGGGAAAGGAATTTAGGTTGGGGGTGGTTTTTAGGGTGATGATATTGGGTTGGGTGGAGTTGGTTAGTTGTTGTTTTTGGTTTTTTATATAAGATATGTTATGATAAGGCGGTATGTATATGTGGAGTGTATATTTTGTGTTTTTTTGTGTTATTTATGGTATTTTTTTTTTTTATATATTATTATGTGTTGGGGGTGGGGGTTTGGTTGAATATTTATTTTTTTATATAGTGATTATTTACTTAGATAGTATTGTGAAGGGGGGGGGTTTGTTTTTATTAAAATTAGTGTTTATTTTGAAGTAGGATTGTTTATATTTGACATGGTGATTTGAAAGTAAAAAAAAATTATGTTATTATTTTTATGAGTGTATAGATATTCGTTATAATTGTTATAGAATGAATTAAGGGGGTTGATTATGTGGGTATAATTTGTTGCGATTTTTTTTGATTTGTGTATGAGCATTTTACATAATATACTTTATTTATTTATACATATAGAGGGTTTTTGGATGTATGTTTTAAATTCAGTATATGTGTAGTCAACAAATGTCTTCTAATGTTAGCTCTGACGCTCTGACTATAGTCCCTCGACCTTCATTTACCAACACAAAGATATCGAAACACCACACCTATATTTGTTTATTTAAATCGAGGTGTGTGCCTTGGAACATGCGCACAAATCCAACAAAAACATACATTGAGCAACAGAGACTATGAAGTAGAGATGTTTGAACAGGACAGACTTCAACGAGTCAAGAACAAACTAAGATGAGGAGAAGATTGAGTGCAGACAACTTGTAGTGATAAATCTAACATCTATTTCAATGAAGATAAAACGAACATCTTGTGCTCTGTCAACATATTATGTATCATTGTTCTACAAAATTAGTAGACCGTATTTAGCCTCCAGCTCTGCAAATCTGACTCGCTGACCAGTTTTACAATCCAGCTCCGGCTGCAGAATTTCACTCATCAATCCGCCCAAAATCCAACAGCCCGGTAAAGGCTATAAAATATAATAAAAAGGCGCTGGAGAACGTATTCTCACTTCATAAATCCGCACAATACTGTCTCCGGACGATTCAACATATTATATTAATCTGGAATAACCCAAACTAAAAATAGGAACTGTAAAAAATATCACATCATGGCATTAAGCTTTAGCTATCTCAGATATTTATCCTCCAGACAAATGTCTTCAGCAATAATATCTTTTGTGATGTTAAGTTGTGTTTTTGTTTTATAATACACATTGTGATATTCTCAGATGCAGAAGAACAAGTGAAATATTGTCGGTATGTAAACATCAGGCTTGTACAAGGCATTCAAAATGTCTTATACAATCATTTTTAGACAACTGTAACAGAAGTAATCAAATTGTGCCAACCAACTTCTGGCCCATTAATAACTGATTGGTAGACATATTTATTGCAAATGAGTATAGCAACCCTAAATACTCGTTCGCAAGCCGACCTTTTTTGGACAAAATCTAGGGGAAAAAGTGGGGGGGGGTCGGCTTATGAGCGGGTCATAAGGTGATTTCTGCATGGATATTGAATATCGGTGTTGTTATTGTAGATTATCAATGTCTTTTCTACATTCTACAAGATTCGACTGCTCTATCAGAAGCTATATATATTATTAAAAATCAGCACTTACCTTATTTAATCATTTTATTTATTTTTGTGAACGTTTAATAAATTGTTTTACAAATTTGTTTTCAAACCACGGATTTAATGTACGCGCTTTCGTCACTGTTTACCAAATATTTTTTTTATAAATACCGGTAACTCTTGCTTAACAAAGAGCAGAAAGACAAAGATAGGCAGTACAAAGTAAACCAATCATAATGACCGATTTAGCTTGTAGTTTTAAAAAAATATGTACCATTTTTTAAAGCTGTCCTATTATTTTTGGGGGTCGGCTTGCGATCGGGTTATACACTTTTAATACTTTTCCCTTCCAAAAGTGGGGGTCGGCTTATGAACGAACGGCTATAGAACGAGTATAAAGCGAAGCTTGACTTTGGGAACATTTCAGAAAGCATGAATAGCAGCATTACAATAACACTGTAAACAGAGTGGGATTCTTTTTCTTACATAGCATGTATCTACTTTGACTGGCCGGATATGTTGAGTAATCATGCTTTGTTTATAGTGTAATTACAAGTAATTCCAACTAATCAAATATTATATATCATATATTATAAACCAGGTGCAATAGCTTCTTCAGCAGTAAAGGCAAAGTTGCAAGAGTTTGTTTTGACCAATAAGCACAGAGAAGCCGTGATAAGACCTCAATAATTCCCCACCCACAGTTCAGACCACACTGGTGATTATTTATTGACATTTGTGCTCAGAGGCTTCAAGTTTAACAAACTGTATAAGACATTTGTTGTAGAGTCTTGATCATCCACACAGGTCCTGTCTTTTAAAAACATTTGTTACTATTCCAATAGCAAGGAACCTGTTTTGTTGAAAGGAAATATAATTTGGTCCCTGTCACTTTAGGTAAAGTCTACTAGATATGTAAATTTACATGCAGTGACCAGGCTGGTATGGTGCCATCCCAGAGATTACAAAACAAAATGCCGATACATGTATCTCAAAAGTTGCCTGGGGGGGAAAATATTTAGACAACTTTCCTCCAGCAGCATTTAAAAACAGATCTATTTTTCCCAAATAATTATCATTGTGTGTTTTTTTTTATTTTTTTTTTTTTTTTTTATTTTTTCAGTTGTTTTCCCCCCTCTTCCAACCTTTTTCTCCCAACTTGATAGTTGGAACGAAAAACAAGTCTAATGCATACCCATTACCAACTTAATAACACAACCTCCCCAAACCCCCCCACACCCCAGACACAAACCACCCCAAAACCAACTACCACCAATACCCACCAACTTAAATGCCATCAACTACCTAAACCATGTTCCACCAAAACCCCACCACACAACCATCCAGTTCCAGCCATTGCCACCCAAGTTTCATCCATAGCCACCACCAATTGGTCACCCAACCCCACAGATTTTTCCTCAATTCCATCCATTAAACCATTATACCATTTTCCAACGCCATCCACCATGTATTCACCCAAACCCACCACCATCATTCACCACCATTTTTTCAATCATTTTTTTCCACACAACATTGTTTTTTTTTTGTCCATTTCATCATTCCATTTTCACACAAATTTCATCCACCCACCCCCCATTACACCCGCCCCGAACCAGTTTTTTACAAAACCACAACATTTTTTACCATACCCATTTTTACCCCCCCAAACCATTTTTTTCCATTTTTTAAACCATTTTTTCAAACATTTTTCCATTTTTACCATCATTCGCCCATTTTCTCTCCAACAACAAACCATCACAAACCACCAATGTTTTTAAACCATTTTTTTGTACCATTGATTTTTAACGTGCGGATTTTATGTTTTTGTCCGAGACTGAATCCATTTTTTTTTGCCATTTTTTCAAGACCCACCACATTTTTGTTCAACCCATGACATGTATTTCATTTTTACCCATTATTTTTAACCATTTTCCACAACCCCACCATTTTTTTCAACCCCACACAACCACCCAACCATATTATTTTTTTCCAAACCATCCACCCATTTTTTCCAAAGCCATTTTTACCAGTTTTGACCCCATTTCATTTTTTTTGTTTTTTTTAACCACCCATCCAATTTTTTTTTTATTTCCCTGTACACCCCATTTTTTATTTTTTGGTTACACACCAAACCCATTTATTTTTCACATCACCACACCAATGTTTTTTCAAACCACATTATTATCCACCAATGTTTCAAACCATTTCATTTTCCATGTTCGTCCATTTTTTTGAAACCACATCCATCACACCATCATCCCATCCAGTTTTTCCAACATTGTTTCACCATTTTCCCCCCATTTTTTAAACCATCCATTTTTTTCATACACCATTCATGTTTTAACCGATTTTTTTTTCCATTTTTATCCATTTTTTCCACCAATCATGTTTTTGTTATACCACCATGTTCCCCTTCACCATATTTTAACCAATTTTTTACCAATCCATACCACCAGCATGTTTCCAAACCCACATTTTCCATGTTTTCCATTTTTAGATAACCCCAGTTTTTCCCTGTCATTTTTTCAAACCCCGACACAACCAAATTACCCGAGCACCATTTTCACCACATTTTTTTCCCAAACACTTAACCATGCCCAGTTACCGCACCCACAACAATTTTTTACATTATCCAACAATTTTGTTTAACCATCCAATTTTTTTGATTTTTTATTTTTTAACCATTTAATTACATTTTTTAAACCCACAAACCCATCCAAACCATCGCCCTCCACACATATATTGCCATTTTTTCCATGTTTTCCCCATCCCATTTTCCCAGTCCCATTTTTTTTTCCACCAACACAGTGTTTTTTAACCCCCCAGTTTTTTAGCCATTTTCAAACCACCACCATTGTTTTAACCACACCACCATTTTTAATCCATTACATTGTTTTTAAACCACCATCACCCCATTTTTTTTCCCAAAACCACAGTTTTTTTTTTACGCAAAGTTTTTTCCAGTTCACACCATTCATTTTTTCAGTTCACCATTTTTTTTTTTACCATTTTTCAGTGTTGGCCCCATTTCATTTTTTCATGTCACCCCCACCATTTTTTTTCCCATTTTGTTTCCCATTTTTATTTTTCCCACCACCCCATATTTTTTCTTTTTAACCATTTTGTCCATGTTTCACTTTTTTTTTCCATTTTTTTTCTGTTTTTTTCCCCAAAACCATTTTTTCATTTACACATTTCAAACCAACACCCCCCATTTCCACATTTTTATCATTGTTTTCACCATGTACCACATTTTTTTTTCCCCCATTTTTTTTTAACCCCACCACAATTTTTTACCATTTCCACAAACCATTTTTAAACCACATTTCACCAAACCATTTTTTTTAAACCAAACACCATCCAACCACCATCATTTGTTTGTACCTTTTTTTCAAACCATTTCCATTTTTTTCCCACATTTTTCCCACCATAACCCCAGAAATTTTTAACCAATTTTTTTCACATTTTTTCCCACACCCATATTTTTTGCCACCATACACCCAATTTTGTTCACACGCCAAACCACCACACCATCCCACAGGTTTGGGCAAGCCAATGGGGTTGCCCAAGTTTGTTAACCTTTTTCCATTTTCCAGCCAACCATCCATTTCCCCCCCCAATTTCAAAAGCCAACCATTTTTTTAACCATGTTTTTTTCCATTTTATTTTTTTTTCACACCACCCATACCCCGCTAAACCACACATCCCACACCAACCATTTTTATCAAACCCCCCAACATTGTACTCATATTTTTACCCCCAAAACCCACATTCACCAATTTTTGTGCCCCACCATCAATTTTTTTAAACCATCGATTCCCCAATCACACATTCATTTTTACAACCCCATTTCCATGTTGTAACCCATTTTTTTTTTTATTTTTTAACCTTTTTTCCCACATTTTTAGTTTCATAACCACATGTTATTTTCAAACCATTGTTTTTTATCTAACCGATTTTTTTAACCAATTTTTTCATAAATTTTTTAACCATGTTTTAACAACCATTTCTTCCCACACACATTTTTTTAACCATTTTGCCATCATTATTCCATTATTTTCCATTGCCATTTATTTTACACACCCCCAAACCACATTCCATTTAATTTTTTCACCCCATTAAACCCATTTTAACCCTTTTTTTTTTTTTGAACCATCACACATTTGTAAACCAGTTTTTGAACCAACCCACATCCCCACAAAACCATCCATGTTCATTCCACCACCACCATTTTCCCACCAACCACATTTGGTCCACCACATTTAAGCCACATGTTTGGTATACCATAGTATTTGTACCAATTTTTGCCCCACAGTTTTTCCCCGACATTTTTTCAAACCCAGTATTTGTTCAAAAACCCATTTTTTTCATCCCCCCCCCACCCATCAAACCACATTTTTTAACCCGATATTTTTTTACCCCCCCCCAATTTTTTTTTTTCCCCACAAGACCACATTTACCATTCCATTTTTTTCCATCGCACCAGCACATTTTGCACATTTCCCTACCATTTCCCAACCCACCATTTTGTCCATTTCATACCCACACCAGTTGTTAACCATTTTAATTTTCACATTTTGTTTTCCCATCCATCCCATTTTTTGTTTTTTTAAACCACACCCAATTTTTCCCCATTTTTTTAACCCACACCTTGTCCATTTTTTCCATTTTTTAACCAACCAAACCAAATCATCCACACCATGTTTTTCCACATTAGTTGTCCCCCATTTTTTTCCAATTTGTTTTTTTTTTCAAATTTATTTTTTTTAAACCATTTTGTATTTTCCACCCCATTTTTATTTCCAACCATATCCACCCCATTTGTGTAACCAATAGCCGAAACCGAACATTTTCAAACCACCATTTTTTTTGCTCCCTTTTTTCAGTTTTTTATACCAATCCCACAGTTTTCCCAAACCAACCATGTTTTCCTTAACCACACCCATGTTGAGGTCTCCCACATGTTGTTAACCATTGTGCTTTTTTTTCTCAAACATTTTTGTAACGCACAACCAAACATCCTAATCACCACCACCATTTTTTTCACCATTTTTCCAAAGACCACAACCATATTGGTTTTCACCCATTTTTTTAACCGACCCAATTTTTTTAACCATTTTGTCCCCATTTGTTGATTTTCAAACCAAAACCACCACCATTACCACCAATTTTTTTCAAACCAATTTTTTACCATTTTTTTTATCCAGTTTTTTAACCATGTTTTACCATTTTCCGACAACCACCCAAACCAACCAATTTTTCCACAACCCATTTCACACACCATTTTTTTTATTTTGTTAACCATTTCTTTTGCATAGCACATTTTGTCCAATTTTCATTACCATTTTTTTCACTCAACACATTTTTTAAAACCAACCCCATTTTTTCAACCATCAACCATCCAGTTTCCCATTCTGTAACCATATTTTGTTTAACAGATACCGATAAACCATCATTTTTTTCCACACAACCACCCATTTTTATAAATCCCCATCATTTTTTTTGACCCCGACCGCCCCACACATTTTTTAACCAGCAATTTTTTCCCATTTTTCCACACCCAAAATTTCAACAACACCATTTTTCCATCAATCAATTTCCAACCACATTTTTTTACAAACCATTTTTTTTTTTAACCCATTGCCAATTTTTCCACACCCCCAACCCATTTTTTAAACCAACAATTTTTTAACCCCAACCCAGATTATTTCCACGCCATACCATTTTTTACAACCCCAAACCCACCCATTTTTTATACTTGTTTCAAACCCAAACCCACCTTTTGTTCCAGTTATTTTCATTTCCAATTTTTTAACCAAACCCATTTTTTTGTTCACGAACCTCCAAATCTCACGTCTAGTTTTTTGACTCATTTTGTGACAATGCATAACCATTTTTTTTCAACCCATCACCCTTTTTTCATTTGTGTTGTAACCCAATGTGTATTTTTACCCAAACCATTGCTTCACAGTTTCAAAGCCAACACGATTTTTTTAAAACCATGTTTTTATACCCATTTTTTTAAAACCATAGGGGTTGAACCATCCACACATTTTTTCAATTTCTGTTTTTTTTTCCAAACCATGCTTTAACCATAGTTGATTTTCCATTTCCATTTTTTTTTCCTATTTTGTTAATACCACCATTCACATCCATTTTTTTCTAGACCATTATTTTCCGAATTTGTTTTTACAATGACCAACCAGTTTTTTCCAGTTTGCCATTTTTTCCATGTTTCCATGCACCCACCATTTTTTAAACCATTTTAACCCCAGTTTTTAACCACCCCATTTTTTTCAAACCCCAACCATGTTCAAACCATTTTTTCCCAGAACCACATTTTTTTTTTTTCCCATCCACGCATTTTTTTCCATTTTTTTATGTAACCATGTTTTTTTAACCCATTTGGTTTACCATTAACCATAAATTTTTTCATTTTTTAACCCAATAAACCACCTTCACCCCATCCCCCACCACGCCATGTTCCACCACCCACATTTCACCCAACCACCCCCCCACAGAATGTTGTTTTTTTCAAACCATCCACCATTTTTTTATATTTTTTTCAAAACCAGTGGGATCACATTACCCAATCAGACCACCAAAATTTTTTTTAACCTTTAATTTGTTTTGTTCAGTGTTTTTCCCCCCGTATTTGTTTTTAACCAGTTTTACAAGACCAACCCCCAGTGTTTTTACCATGGTTTGTCCACCCATTTTTTTAACAGACAAAGCATCCATTCATATTTTTTTTTTTTTTTTTACCATTTTCCATTTAACGCTACCAATTTCCATGTTTTTCAACCATTTCATTTTGGTAAAACCCATTTTGGTAACCAACTCCACATTTATTTTTGTACCATTGTAGACCCCACACCATTCCATCAACCATTCATTTTTTTCCCAACCAACCACCAAACCAATTTCCGGACCCCATCCATTTTTCTCACTCCCACCCTTTGTACCAGTTTTTTCCATCCAAACCAGTTGTTTTTTAAACCTCAATCCCAGTTTTCCCCATCATTATTTTCTCCCAAAACCACCAGGTGTTGTCAATACCACCATTGTTCTAACCCCACCACCATTTTTCCACCATTACAAACCATTTTTTTTACCCATGTTTGTTTTACCCATCACACACAACCCAGTTTTTGTTTCACCCACGAAGCCATTTACCATTTCATTTTTTAACCATTTGCAGTTTTCCAGTTTTGTAACTGCTACAATTAACCAGTTTTTCCGACGAAACCATCCAACCATTTTTTAAACATATTTTTTTCCATCATTCACCATTTTTCACAAACCCTCCATTTCAACCCTCCATTTTAACCACACCATGTTGAAACCAATGTTTTTTTTTAACCATTTTTACCACATCATTTTTTTTTCAAACCCCCCGACCATTTTTGTCAACCGCGTTTGTAACCAGTCCCCCATTCCCATATTCCAATTTTCCATCCCCCATGTTGTTTTTTAACCCCTATATGTGTACCGCAGTTTTATTATAACCACATGGTTTGCCCAAACCATCCCCATACGCTATTTCGCCATTTCCACCACCCCATTTGTTTTAACCAACCCACTTTATTTCTTCCATTTTTTCCCCATCCACCAACCAACCGAATTCATTTTTTTTCAAAACGAAACACCATTTCGCCCATTTTTTAGAACCATAATTTTACCCACCACCATATTTTGCATTTTGATTTTTACACCCATCCATCCATTTTTTGATAACCATTGTTGTCCCATTATTTTTCCCCATGTTTTTTGAACTCATCCCAGCACCAGGTTTTCCACATTTCGCATTTTTACAACATCCATTTATTTTGTTATTGTTTTTCAACCCATTTATATTTTGCCACACAACCTGTAAACCCATACCAATTTTTTTACCATTTTCCAAACCACAAACCAATCAGTTGTTTTTGCCCACATTTTTTTACCCATTTTTTTTTTACCATAACCATTTCGCATTGTTTTCAATTTTTTGAGAGCCACCCATTCTCTCGTTTCTGAATCCTTTTTGTTCATTTTTTTACCATCCATAACCTCATTTTGTTGTTTACCCCCCCAAACCACCATATTTTATTTTGTTTTCAAACCATTTTTCATTTGTTCAAACCCAACTCAGTTTGTTAACATTCCATTTTTTTTTACACCATTTCCCCCCCACCCAACCAATTTCCATTTCATTTTTCCACCTTCACTTTTTTTCTAAACCACCATCCTACAACATTTTTGCAAACCCGCCACATTTTCCATTTGTTGTTCCCTACGCAGTATGTCCCATGTTTTTTTCCAACCATTATTTCAGAACCCACCAAAAAATTTTTTTTTTATCCGATTTTTTGCCATTGTCCACCCAAGTTTCCCAAAGTTTTTAAACCACCATTTTCCCAATTTTTTTCCCAAACCCACATCCCAGCCATCCACACAGCATTTTTTACAATTTTGTCAGTATTTTTGCAAAACCCAACAACATCCCACCCACAAACCATGTTCCCCATCCACCACCAAATTTTTTAACCCAATTGTTTGAACCACCCAATTTTTTAACCATGTCCCCACCACAGTTTTTAACTCCCAGGTTTTCACCCACCATTTTTTTGTTGACCAATCAACCATTTCAACATCATTCTTTTAACCATTGTTTTCCAATTTGTTTTTTAACCAACCACAACATACACCAACCATTGTCCAAATGTCAAAGTTTTCCATCCATTTTTTTTCGCATGTTCCCCCCCCCCCATTGTTTTATTGTTTCCCCCACCATTTTTTCCATTTCCCCATTTTTTTTATACCATTTTTTCCATTTAGTCAACCACCCCAAACAATGTTTACCACACCGAGTTTTGGACAGATTGAGTTCATCCCCCCCATGATTTTTGTCATTTTATAACCCACAACCAACCCATACATTTTTTAAACCCCTTCCCCCATATTGTTTCAAGGTAACCCCAGTTAGGACCACTCCTTTTTGACCAGTTAACCCACACCATTTTTTCCAAATTTACATTCGATTTATTTACCAAAACCATATTTTTTAACCACATTTTTTTTTTACACCCAAACCAGTCATTAACCAGCACCATATCAGTTTTCCCATTTTTCACATTCCACATTTTTTCAAACATTTGTTTAACCAAAGGTGTTCATTTTTTTTTTTCCAACCCAACCATTCCATTTTTTTAAAACCCCCAACCATAACCAAGGTTTTCAACCATTTTTGTAACCAAAACCATTTTGTCACGACGCCAGAACCCATCCATTCAATTTTTTTTTCCCACACCCCAAACCACAACCACACCATGTTTTTTAACCGATGTTTTTTCATCAATTTTTTTGTTCCCACCCATCATTTTCCATTCCCATTTGTTCATTCCATTTTTCTCTGTTTTTTTACCCCGATTTTTTTTTTTTTTCACACCCACTTTGATGTTGACCCCCACATTGTTTAACCACCACCACCATTTTTTTTGAACCATTTTTTTCCATCCAGTTTTTTAACCCACTTTTTTTTTCCATATCCAACTATTTTTTAAACCATACCACCACCCACAGTTTTTGCCATTCAATTGCTTTGACCCCATGTTTTTTTACCCATACCACACCAATCCATTTTTTCCTACCACACCATTTTTTTAACCACAAATAGCCACCTATTTTACTTTTTTTCCTTTATTTTTTTTCTTTCCATAGCCCATTTTTTCAAACCATGTTGGTTAACCATTTTGAACCATTTTCCATGTTCATTTCGCAGTTTTTTTACCAACCATTTTGGTTTATTTTAACCAGTATATTTTTTTTTTCCCAATTGAATAACCATTTTTTTCCATTTTGTTGTTTTTTGGTACCACATTTGTTTTCCCATTTTTTCCCATTTGTTTCGCAAACCATTTTTTCTACAACTCACAAACCAAACATTAGGTTCGCCAGTTCCAATTGTTGTTTGCCCAAACCATTTCCATGTTGTTTTTCCATTGTTTTAAAAAACCAGCATTTTTTCCATTTTCCCATTTGGCCAGTTTCCACCAGAAGCCATTATTGTCACAAACCCCCCAGTGATTTTTAACTCAATACAATTCATTTTTTTTTTTTCACCAAACCTATTTAAACCACACCCCATTGTGCCATTTTTTGTGCCATTTTGTTACAAGTTTTTTTTGTGCAAACCCATTTTTTTCCAGCCATGGTTTTCCAAACCATTTTTCACACCCCAAACCCATTTCCCATTTCAAAACCATTTTTTTGTTGAAAACCAAGGATTTCTTTTGTACACATGTTTTTTTGCACACCCAAACCCCTAATTTTGTTAACCACCATTCATGTTGGTCATAACCAGGTGAACCCCTCCATTATCCGACATTTCAATTTGTTTTCAAACCCCCATTCACGCACCACATTTTTTTTGTTTCCCAAGACTCCCATTTTGGGAACCACCAACCATCCAACAACCAACCATTTATTTTTAGACCCCATTTCTTTTTCCATTTTTTTTTCCCCACCACAGTTTTGCCCATCCGATTTTTTCACCCATGTTTTACCAGTTCTACCCCAACATTGGTGCTCCCGACCAATTGTGTTTCCATTGGTTTTTCAAACGCATTGTGTTTACCATTTTTTAGAACCCCACACACCAAGGTTTTTAACCACAAAACCCATTTTTTCCAAACCATTTTTTTTCAAACGCCATCCAACCATTTTTTGGAACCATTTTTTCTCCGAAACCCCATTTTTTGTTTTCAGTTTTAACCATTTGTTTAACCAACCATTTTTTACCAACCATGTACATGGTCCTAACCAAAAGGGTTTCCAAACGGTATTTTTTTACCATTTTATCCAGCTACCACCATTAGTTACACCCATTATCCACACATTTTTTCCATTTTTTACCCCAACCCATTGTTCAACATCCAGTATGTTTTTTTCACATATCCCCAACCCCATAAACCCACCACCATTTTTAGTTTTTGTGCACACCCAAACCAGCACCACAATTCCAAACCCACCATTTTTTTTAACCAACCCATCACTTACCATTTTTATTCCATTTTGTTAACAAATTTTTTCTACCCCATTTTTTACCATTTTGTAACATCCACATATTTTTTTCCGCATTTTTTTTCACCCAAACCACGCACATTTTTTTTTCACCCATTTTTTAAACCATTTCCCAATTTTTTTTTTCCATCCATTTTTTTTCCATTTTTTTAACCCCATGTCGATTTTTACCATTTACCCAACCCC
Source organism: Ampullaceana balthica (assembly GCA_944989445.1). Taxonomy (NCBI): domain Eukaryota; kingdom Metazoa; phylum Mollusca; class Gastropoda; family Lymnaeidae; genus Ampullaceana; species Ampullaceana balthica. The sequence continues at coordinate 143,688 of CALYLW010001303.1, read as the reverse complement.
ACCCAATAACCCTAGTTTTTAACCATCACATTTGTTTAACCAGGTTATCCACCCCCACCACGCGACATTTTTTGCACATTTTTTACCACATGTATTTTTTTCAAACCACAAACCAACCACCACCAATTTGTTTAACCACCATTTTTTTGTAACACACCATTGCGACTACATTTATTTATTCCATCCAATTTTAACCACAGTCCACCATTTCAATTTTCCATTTTTTAGCCAACCAACAACCCATTTTTTTTTCAAACCAAATAACACCATTTCCACATTGTTATCAAAACCATTCCCCACGATGTCATTTTTCACCAAACACATACCAACCCCCTCATCATTTTTTTCACCACCCATTTTTCAGGGGTTCCTCAAAACCCATTTTAACCACCAAACCAATTTTTTACCACCATCATTGTTTACCCCCATATTATGCCAAACCATTTTTTTTACCCATTTTTTATCCACCATGTTTTGCCATTCCACATTTTTTTCCATCCAGTTCCACCCAAAACCAACCCATTTCCCATTTGTTGTTTTCTATTTCCCATTCCCACAATCCAATTTTTGGCCAAACCAATTTTTGTTTCCAAACCATCCCATTTGTTTGTTCCTATCCCTTTTATTTTCAACCCCCGACATTTCAATTCCCCTCCAAACACACCCCCACCCATTTTTTGTGCCATTTTTTAAACCATTGTTGTAGGACCATTTTCCCAGTTTTATCATATCCAATTTATTTTGCCCACAATCCAACCACCAACACCAGCCAGTTCATTGTTTGTAACCATATTTTTTTTCATGGTTGGACCAATTTCATTTTTGTTTTTAACCATGCCATTTTTTACCAAATTTTTTAAACCAGAAAACCAACACCACACCATTTTGTTTTTTTGATGTCATTGTTTTTTAACCATTTCACATAGTTTTACGCATTTTTTTTCAAACCCCTACCCCATGTGTTTTTCCATTTGGTCAAAACCGTTTTTCCATTGGTATTGTTTTCACCCCAAACCATCATTTTTGCATTTTTTTAACCACCTCCACAGTTTTTCCATCCATCCACCATTTTTTGGTCACATTTTGTTTTTTACACCACACCATTTTCAATCAATTTTGTACCATTTGTACCATTTTTTAAACCACCATTTTTTACAAACCACCTTTTTTGAGTTTTGTAACCACACAATTTTAACCAATTTTTTCAATTGTTTTTTACCACCAACCCATGTTTGTACCATTTTTTTTTAACCAATTTTTTTTTTCAACCATTTTTTTTGCCAATAATGCCATTTTTCATTTTTTTCCATTTTTTAACCACATGTTGTTTTTCTCATTTTTGTCCAATCCCACTCCAGTTTTTTTACCCCATTTTTTGTCACCATCATTTTTTATTGCCGCAAACCACCCCACATTTTGTTTACCAAGTCACATTTTTTTTCCATTTTTTTTTAACCAGTTTTTTTTTCCACTTAACCATCCCACCCCATTTTTTCCATTTTTTACATTTTGTAACAACGAGATTCACATTTTGTTTTTCAGGTGGTTTTTTAAACATTATTTTCCATCCCACACCAGCATTTTTTCCACACGCATTCTCCATTTATTTTAACCATTTTTTAAAATGGGTTAGACCACATGTATACCGCCCCACCCAATCACCCATGTTTTGTTTTTTGTTCCACATTTTTTTGTTCCATTTTTTTTAACCAGTTCCCCACCAATTATTCCATTTTTCCCAAACCACACCCAATATTTTTTTACCCAAACCACTTTTTACCCAAACCACCATTGTTAAACCAAACACCTACATTTTTCCATGGTTTTTTCAAACCATGTTTTCAATTTTTTTTTTCCACCACCATTTTCACACCAATTTTTTCCCCAAACCACATTATTTTTTTAACCCATTTTTTGTGGAAACCCCTTTTTTTTACAACCAAACCCATTTTGTATCATCTAACCCAACATTTTCCATTCATCATGTTTTTCCAAACCATTTCCCCCCATTTTTTCCGAATTTTCATGTTGTTTCAAACCTCAGGTTTTTTTAACCAGTGTTGTTCCCACCATTGTTTGCACAATCCAGTGTGTGTTTCCCCCCCCTTTACAAGTTTCCCATCAGTGTTTCCCAAACACCGGAATTTTTTAAACCACATTTTTTGGTTCACAAACCATTTTTTCGAACCATGTTTGAACACATTTTTTGGATTTTTTAATTTTTTACCCACCACACATTTTTGTGGACAAACCATTCCATTTACCATATTTTTTCCAACATCATTTTTTAACCATCACACCACAATCCATTTTTTGTAACCCAATAACCCGCATGTTTCTACCTCAGTTGTTTCCACATTTTTTTTAAAAATTCCACATCCCCCATTTTTTTTATAACCATTATGTTTTTAACCGCATTTTCTTTTTTCCAAACCATTTTTCAAACCATATTTTGTATCAACCATAGCATGTTTTTTAAAACCAAGTGTTTGTTGAACCAATGTTTTTTTTCCTAACCACCAATTTTTTTTAAGCCAACCCCATTTTATTTTCAGTTTTTTTAACCATTTTTGTTCATTTTTATACCATTTTTCTTTCCGCATCCAAGTTTTTATTCACACCCAAACCACCCCATTTTTTCACTTTGTGCCATCCATTGTTTTTTTTGGTGTTTCCAGTTGTTTTTTTAGAACCCCACCATATTATCCATTAGTTTTGTAACCAGTTATTGTTATGTTTGTTTCCATTTTTGTTCGAAACCCCAAGCCTAACCCAAATTTTTGTTACCACACCACCATGTTTTAACCATTTTTTACCCAAACCATTGTTTTCCCAAACCATTTTGTCCATGACCATTGTGTATTTTTTTATCCAATGTTTTTTGTTCCTAAACATTGTGGTTTCAATATGTTTAAAACCATTTTTTTTTTTTTTTACCATTTTTTGTTTGAAACCCATTGCAAAACCAATCCAATTTTGTTTAACCCACCACACCCAACCCCAACCAATCCGACCCCAAATTTTTTTTACCATTTCCCCATTTTTTCGACCATTTTTTTAACCACCATTTTGTTTGAAACCACCATTTTTTTCATACCCATTTTTTTTTTTACCAACACCATTTACCGATTTTCACCAATTTTGTTCAAAACCCATTTTTCCATGTGTTTTCCAATAACCAAACTCACCACATTGTTAACCCCAACCACCATTCCCAGTTTTTGTTGTTCAAACCATTTTTTCCAACCAAGTAGACATTTTTTTACAAACCATTTTTTTTTTTAAACCAGTTTTATTACCCATATCACAACTTTTTTTTTCCACCATTACCATTGCCCCATTGTTTATTTAGGTATCCATTTTGTTTTTAACCCATCACCATTTTTTTTACCATCAAAATTTTTTTACACCAATTTTTAACCACATTTACATTTTTTTCTCATCATTTTTTCCCACACACACCACATTTTTTGTTCTCATATTTTTCCATTTATTTTTTCCGAACTCCATTTTTTGCACCCAAAACGCACACATTTATTGTTTCAAACCACCATCATTTTTTTTTGCCACCATCCTCTCACACCATTTTTTTGACAGAACCCATTTTAGTTCCAAACCATGTTGTGCCACCATCCCCACCACCAACCCATTTCCATTTCCCACCCACATATTTTTTACCAACCAACCGCAGTTTCAACCCACATTTTTGCAATTTTCGAAAGTTTTTTCACCACATTTTTATTTTTTTTTTTGTGTTGTTAGACCCAATTTGTGTTTAACCACCAATTTTAACCACCCAGCCAGCCATTTTTGTCTGTTTAACCTCAAACCAAATCGATTTTACCATTTTTCATATGTCCTCATCCACAACATTCACCCATCCACCATTAGTTTTTTTTTTCCCCCATTTCATTTTTATCAACCATACGACAACCCCATTTTTATTTTGCCCAACCAGTTTTGTGCCACCCAAACCATTCCATAAACATCATCCATCCCACAAGTTTCACCCCACATTTTCACCAAGTTTTTAAACCAGCACCCAATTTCATTTTATTTTTACCATTGTTTCTTCCCCATTTTTACCAAAACCATGCCATCCACCCAAATTTGATTACCATTTGTTTTATATTGCCACCACCATTTTTTTCAAACCATCATTGTTCACCATTCCTATCCACCTTTTCCCATTTGTGTTTTTTTACTCACGGTGGCAATAACCCCTCAATTTTTGTTAAACCATCCACAGTTTGTTAGAGCCAAATTTTTTTTAACCATTTTTTTTTAAACCAATGTGTGATCCACATCAATTTTGTGCAAGTTTGTTTGTGTTTTTCCAATTTTTCGACCATTTTTTTCCCCAACCATTTAGACCGGACCATTGTTTTTTTGCCATATTTTTTTTTTCACTTGTTTTAACGCAGAACCCACCAATTACCAAATTTGTTTACCTTTTTTTTCACATGTTTTTTTCTTACCATGAAACCCCATAACCATCCCACAGCCCAACCAGTGTTTAACCCAGTTGTTACCCACATGTTTTTGCCCATCCATGTTTTGTTATCCATTATTGATGATTTGTTGTAGTGTTTCAAACCATGTTTTAACCATATTGTTTCATAGCATCCAATTGGTTTCAAACCACATTTCATTTTTCCACCATTTTTCATCCACCGACACATTTTTAACGCATTTTTAACCTTTTTTTAACCATTTTTCTTTTTCCCAATTTTGTCCACAATTGTTTTTAACCTACAGAGTTTTGTTTGTTTTCAAACCCATGCCATTTTGGTTCTTCCATTTTTCTCAAACCGAGTTTTTTTAACCAATTTTTTGCCCAAACCTTCCACCATTTGTCATGTTTTTCCAACCATACCATTTTTCGCGACTCATTGTTTCCACACAGTTTTTCCACACCCATTTTTTTTAACCAATTCACCAATTTTTTCCATACATTTTCGAACCCATTTTCCATCCACAGACCATTTTTATTAACCAAGTTTTTAACCACCATTCATTTTTTAAACACCATGTTTTTTCATTACCATTTTTTTTTTTTTTTTCAAACCATTTTGCACCATTTTTTGTCATATTTTTTGGGTCCAGGTTTTTCAAACAATTTTTGCCCATTAGTGTTTGTCATGTTCTTTTCCATTTTTTTCAAACCATACAATTTTTTACCATCCAACACGCATCCATTTTCCATCCATGTTCATTTGTTCAAACCAAGTCCAACTCATTCCACACATAGGCTTTTTAGTCAAACACCATTATTTATTGTTTCTCACATGTTTTAACCATCATATCGAGTTTTTTTGATTTTCGTCAGCCACACATTTCCAACAGTTTTTTATTTTGTTTTTGTTCATCCCATTTTTTTACCACACATTTTTTTACCAGACCACCACCACAATTTCATCCCAATTGTTTTTATCACAATTTTAGACCATCATGTTTTTGACCCCAACCACACAAAGTTTTTTTTTCAAACCATTTGTTAAAAACCCCCAGCAAAACCATTTTTTTCCATTTTTTTTGTTTATTTTTTCCAAACCATTTTTTACCACCCCATTTGATGGTTCTTTGGTTTCACCAAAAAACATCCACATGTCCAAACCATTTTGTGTTAGCCTACCCAATTTTTTTTGTCTCAGTGTTTATCCATTTTTTTTTGCCATTTCCATCCACATTTTTTTTTGTAACCAACATTTTTTAACCACATTTTGTTTCAAAACCAAACCATATTTTGTTTCAACCCAGTGTTGGGTCCTGTTTCCTATTTTTTCCTTTACCCAATTTTCTTTGTTCATAGTCATTTGCCCAGTTTTGTTTTTTTTTTTCCCAATCCATATTTTTTTTTAACCATCCTTTTTTGTTTTCACACAAATTATCCATGTTTTTTTCCCAGTTTTTTAACCACCCATGTGTTATTTTTAAACCAGTGTTTAAACCCCATGTTTTTTGCATTGGTTTTACCCCAGAACCATTTGTTTAACCCAAACCAGGTGTTCCTTTTAATCATTGTTGTTGTCCCAAACCAGAACCAATGCCAATTTGTTGTAACCACACAGTTTTTAACCCCCTAAACAAATAAACCACCCAATTTTATCCATTCATTGTTTACCATTTTTTGTAACCACATTTTTTCAACGCATTTCAAACAGTTCCAATTTTTTTCTTTCAACCATTTTTTCAAATCAATGGTTGTACTCAACATTGGTTTACAAACCATTGTTTTATTTATTTCCCTAACCAATCCATGTTTTCCACATGTTTTTGCACATTTTTGTTAACAAATTAGCCCATGTTAGTTTTTCCATTGTTGTCAAACCATTTTTTTCACCCCAGATAACCACCAATAACCATTTTCCATGTTGTCCATTTTGGCAATACCAACAATACCATGTTTTAACCCACATTACCACAATTTTTTTCACATCATTTTTTTTTGACCATCCCAAATTTGTTTTTTCCACCCATTTTTTTGACACCACCCCCCTTTTTTTTTCATTTTTTTCCCAAACACACATTTTTTGTTAAACCACAACACATCATTTGTTTCCACTTTTTCAACCATTGAGTGTGTGGGTCCCATATTTTACAACCAACCCGCACCCACTTATCTCAAACCAATTTTTTTTGATCCATTTTTTTGTTGTATTCATAAGCCATTATTTTACCACATGTTGTGGGTGAGTCCCAAACCAGTGCGGGTGGTTAGCCATTTGTTTTTCCAACCACCCATTTTTTTTTTTTTAACCATTTTGTTTACCACCACATTGTTTCATTGTTTTTCCATTCACCATTTTTTTTGCTAAACCTGTTTTTTGTTTTTTTGCAAACTACCATTTTTATTTGTTCAAGCACCCATACCATACAAGCCCCATGATTCATTTGATGTAAACCCCCACATTCCATTGATTCCACAGTGACACCATTTGTTGCCATGATTGTTGTTATTACCGTTTTTTCAAACCAGTTGTTTTCATTCATGTTGGAGCTACCACAATTGCCAGTTTTGTCATTTTTTTCCACACATTTTTTGCTTTTTCCATTTTTGTCCAAACCCCAAACCATTTTTTTTTTTTCATTTTTTCCACAATCATTTGTGTCATTGTTTTCCAATGTTTTTGTCAAACCATTTGTTTTTAAACCATGTTTGTAACCATTTTTTTACCACCAATGACCAATTTTTTATTTTTTTTTTATTTTAAAATACCCAAGTATACCTCGTCTCCAATTGATATCGACACAGCCATCAAGCAATGAACCGCTAGTCAACCGGGATTCCCAACTACCCCCCCCGCCACCACTCATAGCCCTCCATATAAAAGTGGTACAATCAAGCGAGGCTAGGCATATGAGCATGCCACCGACACTGCAGAAAGCCCAGGCAAAAGTGAAACCTAAGAGACAGCATCAACCCTTGCCCAATAGGCTATAAGTTCAGAAAAGCAACATCAACATTTAACTTTACAGATAATAAAAAATATAATAGCAGGTACTGATAACACAAATTTAGTTTAGATTAAACAGGAACAAAACATTAAATAACGATATACATAAGAAAAAATCACATCTAAAAACGCATATAAAAGATCCCGTTAAGTTGCCATTCATTTTTTGCGCGAAAATCGGTTAGTCACGGTCATTCCATGGCTCCCAAATTTTTGTGACGTAACACAGCAAATTCGTTCTACTATGCAAAAAATAAGGTAGAAAAACCTTTTTTGTTTACGTATGCACGTCTAAATAAATAATTATAATACGAGGGGAAAGTAGGTAAGTAAAAAAAAATACAAATTATTAATAAATTGGATAGAAAAAAATATTAGCAATATTTTCTTAAATTTTAATTGTGTTTTAATCGATCAAATTAATCTTAATTGATTAAAATGTTTAACGATTAATCGAGTAATTAATGGTTAATTTCTGCAGCCCTAATATATATATATTTTATATACACAATCATGATAACATTTTATTCTCATATTTCTAAATCTTTATTAGCTAGCCTCACCTGTTAAAATAATTTCAAATGAATCAGCAACCAAAGCTGCTGATAGCATTGTCACAATTCAGCTATTTGACTTGTAGCCATCCTTACAGATTTGTGTCAGTATCCTTGACTTGTGTCTTTTTTCCAAGGGTCCCTAACGCTGCATCATTGGACCAGGGCTCACCACCTCTCAACCTGTCTCCACCTTACGCTCACCACCTCCTGGCCAAGTATGAAGATGATTTTCCCCTCAGGAAAACAGGTAAGGTAATCACTAGCCTTACTGTCATAGCACCTTCTTTACAGGTAAGCTAGTCACTAGCCTTACTGTCATAGCACCTCTTTACAGTAAGCTAGTCACTAGCCTTACTGTCACTAGCACCTCGATAGACAGATAAGCTAGTCACTAGCCTTACTGTCATAGCACTTTATTTACAGATAAGGTAGTCACTAGCCTTACTGTCTTAGCACCTTCTTTACAGGTAAGCTAGTCACTAGCCTTACTGTCATAGCACATTATTTACAGATAAGGTAGTCACTAGCCTTACTGTCTTAGCACTTTCTTACATTAAACCTTTCACTGCCATGGCACACCTCCAACTGCCACAGTACAACACTTGCACAACACCTGATGTCTTTGAGCAGCACCTGATGTCACTGTAAGACACACAATCACTTCAAAAACACCTGCTGTCACAGCCCATCACCTAGGCTTGGCACTGCACATTCTTTCACGGTCACAACTCCTAACTGTCATGGTCAAATCTGCTGTCTTGTCATCATAACTTCAGTCATGAGATGACACCTTTCAAGGGTGAAAGTGGACTAACTTTTCCACTGAATCTTTGTCCTTATATTTGCCCATATAACTGTCTAACAGTAACAGATGAGATATGCTTCACTATCTTCCATGGATTCTTTAAGTCCTTCACCTTGTATTATAAGAAATATGTATTTAATTTGCTTTCCCTTGCAATTCTTGCTATAGGCTATAATAATATACAACCTTATGTTGTTGGTTTTTTTAAAGATTGTAACACTTTTAGCAACCGTAAAATGAATTAAACTCCTTTGATTATTTCATGCCTTTTGTAGCCGCTAAAGCAGCAAATGAAATAGCCCTAACAATATACTACTTAACTTGGATTACATACATAGATCTTTACAACACAAAGACAAGTTCGTTCCCCTGAAGCACTTATGCCACATGTTGCTTTTGTCTCTTGTTGTTCTCACTAACATCTTTCTTTTATTGGCATTTTGAGTTTGAATATGGAGTGCAAGTTTTTTGTTGCTTTGTGAAATTTGTCCAATTACTTGCATGTCTCTCCTTTCAGGTATAGTTTCTTACTCTCATTGTCTACATTTCTGTGAGATAATAACTAACGTGAATGCTACATAATAGATGTCTATTTTTTTAATGCCTCTTATTTCTTGTTTCTATTATTTACATTTTAATGTATTTCTATGTATAGATTTCTTTAAAAACATAAAATGCTTGTGGCTGTATTGATGTCATATTTATCTCTAACAAGCAAAAATCTGAAGCATTGTCAAATTAAGTGAAGTTCTGATAACTCAGGACATACTGTAATTTCTATCTACATATTTTTAAGAAGTATTAATTGCTGTAATTTCTGCTTAACTTTTGTAATAAAATAAACTGTGAGCCCAGAAAGCAAAGAAATATTTGGTCATAAAGCCTGTGAAATATAATATGAAATTGTTGGAAATGGGCTTTAGGTCTTGTGTATTACAATAAATAATTTGTTATATTCTGGAAACATTAGGTCATAAATGCCGTATTACAGTAAAATTGAAAGTTCACCCTAAGTTTTTGGTGGTCAATGGTAAAGAAAATAAATTACTAATTATTAATGCTATTCAATTTTTTAAAATGGACTAAAAATACATTTCTTTTTCAGGATATCATGTGATATTTTAAAACATTGACGTATATACATTGTTGACAGGTTGAAATTGTGGCGTTTTAATCAGGACCACATTTTTATTAAGTTGACAATTCCATAAAACGAAAATTCCAATGGCTGTTTAATTGGGTTTGTGAAACTCAATGCCATCAACCGGCTATTAGAGATAACTCATATTTTGTGTCCATAGCTATTTATTTTTGTTGCCCCTGGTTATGTCCAAGTTTATGAAGGACGCTATGAATTAATCTGACAGTAATGACCTTTAAAAATGCTGATTAAAGTGTTTGATATTAAACCGCTGATGATAGCTGTTCTTTAAATCAATGCTTAAAGGTTGGACTTGATTGGGACTTTTGTAAAAAAAAATAATTAAAAATGTATTCATGTTAAGTTGTTATTACTAAGTGCGCAGGAGATTTATTATTTTATTATCTGTGACTAATAGTTAAAATCTAATACAAGTAGAAAATGGAAATCGAATAATACAACTTTATAGCTTTGTTTTGTTATCAAGTTTCCAAACCTCATCATTAATATGACGCACTGGACAAAATAGTGTCCTAACCACATTAGAAATTATCATTAATGCCTTCGAACCAGTATGTATGCTTATAGCATTACTGGAATATTGTTGCAAGATATTTTTTCCCATACTGTATGACAGTGCTACTCAAAGTGGAGGTCCGCGGACCGGTGCCGGTCAGTGGGCCATCCGCTGCGGCGGTCCCTGGAGCAATGAAAAAATTTCCAGCCGGTCCGCCATGCTAAAAAGTTTGAGAAGCACGGCTGTATGATGCCATGTTTCTTCATGTTAATTTGTTGGTTTATTTAATTTCCCTTTGTACTCCACACGGCAACCAAAACATGTACTAAACAGTTAAAAAGTAGTTTAATATGATTATTTTTCCTCTGCCTTAAAAAAACAACAAACAAATTTAATAACTTGCTGTGCAAATTAACGCGTAAATGGGCAAGAACTTCATCCTGGCCCAAAAGAATCAAAATGGCTTACTGAAAAATGTTTTGTGCTATAGTTTTAATACTAGTTGATGTTAACTTGACCCATTGGTCTTACACCCAGTTCGTTTAACCCTCATCACCAGTTGGTTTATTTTGATAATGGTAAATTTAGTTGTTCTTCCCCCACATTTTTATCCAGTATTTTCTTTGGAACCCCGTCCTACCTCTAGTGATGAAGATAATTCTTAGCTCTCTGCTGTTTTGTTGTTGTTGTTTTTTTGTTGTTTTTTTGTGTTTTTTTTTCACTTTTAAATCTAACATATACAATATGTTTTGAAGGGGGGGGGCTATTTTGAGTTCCCGCCCAGAACTCAAGAATCATTGTTATCTATGTGGAAAGATATGTTATAAATAGCCATTGAAGTAATATTTTACTATACCCCCCCCCCTCAGTGATTACTTGCAGCCATCAATAGCTGCAGACCCCAGCATAGACTCAGTGGAGTAAACTCTCCTAATATTAGAATCCTCCGGTCAAACAAGTGGGTCAAACAAGTGCGGTGAGTGACATCAGCTCACTTGAATCAAATATGGGATATTTATTGTTTATGCATCATAAAATGCCTTTACACAACATTAAGATGTTGGCCACATGAAATGCCCCATGTCAAGGCATTCCACGCCCTTATTTCAATTTGTCATCGCCACAAGTGTAGGTGGCATCGATTTTTATATATATTTCAACTTGCTGTACTCCGAGAGCTTCTGCTTCACTTCCAGTTTCTTTGTTTTTTGCATTGTAATGTGACACCGCAAAACGAGGGGGTTTTAATTAGAGATTTTTTTTTACCTTCCTATCCGGTTTCTTTTTTACAATTTATTACTTTGTGATTTTATTTGTTTGAAATATATATTTTTCTGTCCTATTTCTTTTCAGCGTATCTGTTATTTTTTGGTTTTATAGCCAATGATTTGACCGCGTCTCTCACTGGTGTGTCCTGTGTGCTTTCGTCCTGCATGTTTTGAATGTTTGTCACCGATTGTTGAACGCGCACAGCATCTGGTGGCTTTGTGTGTGGTGTTGAGTAGATCGTGATAAGCCTACCAATCTTTTTAAGTCCTAGTGCCTGGAGCATACAATGCATTTCTCGTTTTTCAGCGTCTGAGTCAAATATACTAAAGCTGAGGTCTGCTCTCAAGCAGAAAAAAGAAGTGCGGCGGGCCATGATTACACATAGTCCACTGGTGGGCCGCCGCGACAAAGGGGGACCTCTGGCCTTCAAGCGAAAACCACTGTCAAGTACGTATGTTTTTTCTTGGAAACCTACAACGTAAGGCTATTTAAGTCATCATAAGTGTTACTTTATTTAGCCCTGACTGACTGCTTAACATACCAAGCAAGAAGACTACGCATAACTCACTATCGCACATATTCTCGCCCACACACTATTGTCTAGGTATGCCCAACCATTCACCCTTGTTGTAAGTATACTCACACACACACACCCTATTGGTATCTCTTCTCAACCTAATACACCTGTCACAAATATTCTTATCCACAACACACCGGTCTCAGGTATGCTCACCCATATATATATATTATAACATCACCCGAAAAAATACTCAGCCACACATACACCTCTTACATATGTACCTGGTCACTCGTAAATACCTGTTACAAAACAGATATTCTCAGCAACATAAACACACACCTTTAACAATTGTTCTCAGCGACATATACATCTGATACAAAAGTACTCTGCTACCTGCTACAAATGTACGCACCCGAACACCCCTGACCTTTGCGCCAGTGACAACTTAGTATCATGCTAAGTTCCTATGTATCAGCCTTTTCATTAACTAAAGGACACCATTTATTTGGCTGTATTACATGCAGAATATTGTCACCTTTGGTATCATCTCAATGGCAATGAGGTTTGTCATTTCTAAAACCGGAAATCGTCCTATCTCGTTACCTGATGTTACTAGTTTTCAATACTGTTTTAGTAAAATAAAAATTTTAAGCATAAATAAAGAGTTAACAATCCGTTTTGTAATATTATTAGTATACTAAATATGTAAAACAAGTTTTTGATTTGGTCAAGACCACCAAGCTGACTCAAATTAACGTCAAATTTGATGTGCCGAGATAAGCCCTCACAGAATACCCGGATGTTTGATTAATATCTTAATGAAATAGGTTCATCGGAATACCCTTGGTATTTCTATTAATAGATCTCCGCCATTCGAGCCTTTCTAGATATCTTTTTATTTGCTGATCGATTCGCCAGTCAAATTATCACATTAAAAACATTTTTTTTGCTGAAGAGATTAGTATGCGCATTGTAGTATTGTAGCCCAACATTCACATTTTTTAATGATATATATGATGAGTTGGGTTAACTGGTTGCAACTCACTACTGACATCAACATGTACTGTCACCGTATTTAGTACATTGTAAGACATGTTTACAAGAATTTGACACAAACAGCAGATCAAAAAGGATCGAACCCTGAACGACTCCTCAACTCAGACAAGTATTTTAGATTTGAAATTGATGCATGTGTGTGAGTTGACGACTAGTTCGGATTTTGAACGTCCTATCATCTTTATACTCCATACACTAGCAATAATATTCTGTTAAATGTCTGATTGAAATTGGATATTAATATTCCCTAATCATGAAATAAAATATTTACCTTAATAAACGGGGACCATAACCAAGTCTCATTGTAAAAGATGCACACGACATGTTACTTAAAGTTTCCAACAATGTAATCATTTGAAATGTGAGCTGCGCCTTGATTACGGTTTAAATCAGCCTGGTAATCAAAGAGGTGAGCGGCTACAATCAGATTAGATCAAATGATGTAATGGCGTAGATTCGATTAAAAAGAAGCGAATTTTTTCTGAAAACTCTGCCTTTGAAAAGAGAAGATAATTTGCAGCATACTTTTGCTTTTGCTCTCTACTTTTAACGAATACGGACCAATATTTCCTCTCTTATCTAGTAGCGCTTTATTACATTACTTTTTAGACATACAACATTACTGCTAAGTATTTATTAAACTTTAGATTTGTTTTAAGTAAAAGAAGGCTTCTGGACGAAACCCTCACATATTCTTTATTCTATTGCGTCATCACCCCACCCCCCCCCTTTTTTTTCCAAGTTTTCCTATAACTTGCTTTACTTAATTTGATTTATGTTAAAATCAAAATTAAATTCGGAAATCACTTCTGATGTGAAGTTATTTCAATAAACAGCACTTCTTAAGCCTTTTGAGGATGGTTTGGCGTGGGGAATTCTTGAACTAATTGATGTTAATTAACAGATTTCGAGAAGGAGTTCTTAATGGAGACATTAGTTGTGTTAAAATAAGACCTTTCATGTGCTGATTGGACTTAATTTGCTTGTCATGTTAATGAAAGAGAAAGTGCTTATTATAGACTGGTCTTTCGGGATTTGTGTTTGTTTCGTTGGTTTTGTTTTGTTTCTTTGTCAAGAACCTTTAATTGGTGATTCAGCCGCATATAGCATTTACCGTTGTCAACTGGGCATGTCTAATTGAGACATCTTATTCCAAATAGATAAGGGTAAGGGGGGGGGGCTTTCTCGATGTATCGAAGACGATTGTATGACAAGATGTTATAAATAAATCTCTCAGTAGCTTTATAAATTGATGTCATCACTTGATGCGGACTTTGGAAATGGTCCAAAAAGTCATTTGACAAATTAGATAACCTCACCACTAAATGCCATTTGTCACAATAAGGCAGAATCTCTGACCAGCATAAGTCGGTCCGCTGAGGACAAGTGTTAAACAACAGGTAGTACACTAGTTTATAATACATAAATAGCAGGGGCCAGGGCTTTATTTCCCCATGTATGTTTTTACTTATGCCATTTGCGCTTACAGTTAAAAACCCTGCCAGGGTTAAAATGAAGAAAAACTCTTAAGATCATCTTTATGTTATAAAACGCTTTAAGCAAATTTGTATATGGAGGCTCTAATGTAATTCAATATGGCTGGAAATAAATAGTACACAACATGACAAGGACATTAGTAGAGCGACAAGTTTTAAAAATATGAAATAGAGATGTCTTTCTTTCTCTTGTTTTGAATGTCAGTTCTATTTGGAGAAACGCATTTATAGGCGTCTTTTGTTGTTTCACCGAGGAAACGTTCGTTCTGATGACCTTGGAAAGTAATGACGTGTGAAGGATCAGATGTCTTTGAGTGCACCCTAAGAATTGTATTCCTGGGCAGGCCATTAACTTAAAAGACATAACCTAACATGATTTATTACATTGAAGATGAACATTTCCAACTGTAGGCTCAATCATGGACATTACATGCGTATAACCCTTTGAAAACCCCTTAGTTGGCGTGCATCTCTCATTGAATATGCGTTGAATGTACTGGTGGCTTCCCCTGATTTTGCGTTAATATAACCGGCTGGTTAGCCCCCATTGACTTTGCTTTAACTGGACAGTTAGCACCCATTGAATTTGAATTTGACTGGATTACTTCCCATGGAATGTGCGTTAACCGGTCGGTTAGATCTCATAAAATGTGCGTATATAACGCATATCAATATCAACGTTTAGTTTTAACGCATATCAAGGTTTACTCTCTACAAGTACCATGCATGTGTCAGACTTGACTCGACCCAGTGACCGAGTTAGATGGAAGCGACATGAACATTACTAACAGTTAAAGCACTCCAAATTCATTGTCGTCCCTAGTTTCTCACGTTAACGAAACAACGTTATGTTTATCCCAACTACATCACCTCTTATCCATGTCTCCCGTGTCAGCACAATACAGTCATTATTTTTCATTAGCCAAGGTTCGTACAGTTTTACAGGTACATACACATTTTTCGAAAGTTATTATTTTATGTTGTATAAATTCCATTAATTTTTAAGATTGATGTGATAATGAACATGAATTCACTGCGCATGTCTGCTCATGTTGGCATATTTCAAATGTATTCCGGCATTTTCTCTCAAGCCTTAGATGAATGATTCCACCATCCTACTATCATGTCGCTGGGTCATTAACATAATTCTTGGCCATGGTTTGTCATGGTAGAATTGAGACTGTGCTCTGACTCCACCCATCTGGTGTAGCAACATAACGCATTGCAAGCTTTGTTTTTTAATGAATGCCTAACAACTGCATGATAAACTTAACACTTGAGACATCAGCCAATGGCTTTCACTAATAGGGCGCTGCTGCTATACGAATGGGTTCCCTGATTTTTAAAATATATCGACAAAACCCATTTATTAGATACATAGTAATGAGTCTGTTTGTTTTAGTAATTTTGTTAAAAGTAAGACTTGAAATTTAACTTTAAAAGATGGATATATAAAAAAACAGAAAGGCGGTCTGAGTGTATTACAACGCATTCTTCACAATGAAGTGTATACAAATGTGAATGTTCAGGGATTAAGAACTTTCCTCATACTCGCCATAGACTGTCACGCTTTGTTCCATTGGTTACTGTCTAAGATAACCTCAGTATGTTATTATCCTTTGATGAGCTTAACTAGACAAATGTGAATTGTTCTCTTCACATTTCATTCAGTCCTTTTTCCCATCCTTAGTCCTTACGTCATGTCACCATTACAACTACCATTAACCTACTTCATCAACGCCACACGCACTGCTTTCATCAACTCAATCAAATTTCATGTGTTCATGAACAACCCCACTCTTGACATGTTAGTACTTGATGTCCACTCAACATCATTGTACCCTCATGGCCCCCCCTCCCTGCCACGTCACATTTGATGTGTTCATGAACAACCCCACACTTGACATGCTAGTACTTGATGTCCACTCAACATCATGGTACCCTCATGAACCCCCCTCCCTTCCACGTCACGAGTCACCACCGAGTCAACCCCACCAAACAGCCTTAATTTAACACAAGCTTGTCTATTCCAGTAGATACTGGTGTGTGCAGCAGTAATCCAGATTCAGGGCCCAACTCACCCCCTGGAAGTGCTCATGGTTCGATTGCCAACGGAAGCTTGTCATCCTTGCATTCTAAAGATGTAAGTAAAACCCTTCACTGGGGCACCTACGATTTGTTTACTATAATTCACTGGTTTCTCTTTGACATTTTTCATTTCCCATGATTTTCAGCTTTTGAAAGGTCTTTTTATTCCTCAACACTGGCGGGGAGACTAATCTAGTCTTTTGTTCTCTTCTTAAGATTATATGAGTATACCATTATTACAGTTTTTGGATTTCACCCCCCCCCCTTTTTTTTCAGAATTGCAATTAAAAGGAATTGCGTGTGTTTTATTGTGGAGGTGTGTTTATAGTAACAACAACAAAAAAGAATGTTTCAATAAATTCTGAGGGAGATATAGGGGAATTAAAGTAAACTGAGAAGACCTTGTTGCTTCATAAATTTTTAAAAAAAAACAGATTCAAAAATCTAAAACACGGTCTAGTATGGGGCCGTCCATAAAGTACGTCACGCTATTTTTGACCATTTTAACTCCCCCCTCCCCCTGTCACAAACTGTCACAATCTCGGACCCCTCCCCTAAAGTACGTCACACTTTCCAACAAAAATGTTGTTTTTTATTAACAAAATGATCAAAATTTAATATAAAACAGCGTGACGTCACACGTGGCCGGACACCCCCTCCCCCGTCACAAACTGTTACACTTTCGTACACCCCCTAACCCCTCTGGAGCGTGACGTACTTTATGGACGGCCCCTATTGTATATAGATTATTGTACTTGATAATTGGCCTACAGACGAAATTTTGTTTAAGAGTAGCCTGATATATCTCATGCAGAGGTCTAAAATTAAAGTTGACCTTGGTTTATTTCGTGAGATGTACCGTTACACGGTTGAATGGGCCAATGTACCTTGGGATAGAACTAAAGGTAATAGAAAATTGAAGGATCATGTCAACTATTGATATTGTCTAATAAATTGACATAACATTAACATTATGCATGACACAAAGACATACATTAAAATAAAAACGAATTAGATTACTGAAATTAGCCCATGCTAAACATGCAATGAGAATTTCAAACACCCATACAAAAACTGGTCTATTATCCAAAATAAATATTCAATAAATAATTTAGTTAAATATTCAAAAAGCGCACATTAACAATGTTCAACTTTCTAACGTTAACAATATGAATATATTGGTGGGACCATGCGAGGCAAGCTGCAAGTATGTGCAACCGAGCATGACGAATGACCCTCGCTGTGGTCAACTAAACAGTTAACGTTTGGAAAGCGAAGGTAGTGGAGGGGTGACCAACAATGGTCCTTGCGTTTCACTTGCATTGTTCCTTCACAGAAAACGTGTGATTCGTATTGTACTGGTTATCACGTCCACCTCGTGCGGGGAAGGTCCTGGGTTCTAGCCCCAGCGAATAAATTGGGTTTTTTTATTTTTAAAAATATCTGTTTGTGCCCGTTCTTTTACCCCTTTATTGCATAGCGTACGCCGCAGACTTGCTCATCATAGACAGTGCAAAGAACGGTTGGGGGGGGGTGAGAGTACAGACACAAAAAGCAGCACCAAGTAAATAAAAAATAGCGAGTAAACGTGAAGACATGCACACTGAGGTTGTTGTTACCCGCCTCCCATTTAATTCTACCATCCCATAAACATAAACTGTGATTGGCCGACCCTAGCGAGGGTTAGTCATATTTAGGGTTGTTAATTGCGTGTTTTTTTTTGTTGTTGTTTTTTTTAAACAGATTATCGATTATGTAACACCGATTTTAAACCGATTATCGTTTTATAGCTGACTTCATAGAAGTTAGGGGTGTACCGAATTTCGCCTGCAAATGTCTCGAAACCAACAATGAGTTGGCAGTTCCCCCCCCCACCCAACTGACGCTCACTCGCGTTGTTTTGATTTCTTGGTGCTGTAGTTTGTGTCCGTTCTTTCTCCACTTTCTTTACACTTTCCATGAGTAAAGTCTGCGGCGTATGCTACGTCTAGTTCCTAATAAAGCAGACTTGCAGTTAAACCAACACATCCCCTCTGAGTATTCGCTCACTTGTCTTACTGCAACGTTCTCCCCCCCCTCCTCCTCTTCCCTCCCCGTCTCCCCCCACCCCCCTTTCCGTTTCCTCTTTATAAACTCAATTGGATCGATTTTTTTTAGAATTTGTTAAATTGAATGACTACGTGCTTCCATATATAATTTAGACTCAATGGAGAGGGCAAAAGTCACTGTCCATTCATACCACAGAACACTTAAAATTCAGTTATCCGAAAACTGGAAATCCGGTTTTCATTTTTCCGCCTGAAACTTGACATATTTTTTATACCCAAGTGGTGTGAACATGTAGCGACACCATTGAATGAGATTGGTAGACACACACCATCAATTATAACCGTCCATCGGCACCACGGAATCATCTATCTATCTAGTCTGTGGCCTCTAGCTTGGGGCTTAAACAGTTGCTTTATTTTTTTATTTTTTTTAAATTAAAAACTTTTTTTTTGGTAAGGCTGTCATAGTAATTAAAATATTTCTAATTACATTTTTGCTAGTTTGTTTGTTGTTGTTTTAAAAACACACTAACACGGCTCGTGAGCACACGGCCAAATTTAGCTGAAGGTCTCGTTAGTTGTGACTAACACTGGTGGTTGAGGAGTGCTTAGAATAGCTTGGGCTTGGTATGGAAGGGGTGCCAAACGGTTTTGGCCAAGTGAGCTGCTATATTTAACTGAGGTCAAATTTACTTGGTGTCGCCCCCAAACGCTCAAAACCTTGTATTTCAACATCACCTTTGTGCACAGGTGTTCTTTGATGAGGTGGGTTTTTTTTTACCTGTGGCTATGGGTCAGAGGTGGTGTACTGATGAGTAAGACTGGTGATGTCAGCTCTAGGGGTGGGGTGGGGCTGTATTCTTGGACTTTGAAAAGAGACACACATCGTATGTTGTAATTTAAGTTCGCTGCAGTATTGTCGTGAGTTTGATTTGATCTGATTGTTAAGTGTTGTCCACTTTATTTTTATTTTTAGATATATAAATTGAGATGCTGAAAATGAATAAGAACAACATAATCCAAAATATTCTCATTTATTTGGATCAACCAAACAATATTTTAATTATTTTTAATATGTATTTATTACATTTACTTCCAAAACTCTTACTGGCGTATGAAATTATTGCCCCTGGCAAGAACACCTGCGTCCCGCACAAAGGTCACTGTAAATTGGGCATTTAACAAAAAATAATTGTATTCTTAATTTAACATGACAAACATACGCGGCTCACTGTTACAAAGTTACAAGGCATACTTTTATTTTAGAGAATGCTAAAAAAAAATATTAAAAAAAGAACTTTGTTTTTGACACCGGAGAAAAAAAATGCAGATTTGAGGCATGGAAGTCCTCTAAAAAGATAAACAGACATAAGCGATATCATTAAGTGGATTAAAATAGATTAACAATATACATCATTTAGTCTTTGTTTATTTGAATGATAAATGAAACGACATGCGTTCCGAGAAGGTTGAATTTGATGATACAGTGATGAGCCTTTTGGTTTTGTCTGTCCTGGCCTAGACACATGCTCGTAGATTCATGCTTAACTAGTAAAGAGAGTATACCATAAACGCAACAATTTAATAAAATTGTATGACCAAGTTTATAATTTTATCGATGCATTTTCTCAAGTTTCACAAGCGGAATCAGAAATTATTCTTACTGCGTAATTTACTGGATTGACAACCCCACTTGTCAAAAAAAATTTGACAATGGAAAATAGATTTCCGTTCAACGGTAAGGTGCTCCTATTTCGCGCCAGGGGAAAGTGTGTATAGGATGAATGGTGGGGTAATTGAAGTATGTATATCATGAATGTTGTGGTACTGCTAGTACTATTGCCACAAAAGAGGTACTTCCACGTATTCCAAGCTCAGCTGACGACTATTTTAAGAATAGAGCTTGGAATTAAGGCTTATAAAATAAGCAGTGAACTAATTTGCTCATCTAGAGTGTTTCCTAGTGGGACTGAACTTCAGACACGAGGTAATAATAAATGAACTATGGAATTCAGCTATCGTCAAAAGACGGGCACGGTAGAAAAACTCAAAAATGTGAATGCATGACCAGATGTTTTAAGTTATACATGAAGATATTGCCAAAACACATGAAGACTTTTTCAGAGACACACAAAGAAATTTCCAGAGACACATGAAAACATGACCAGAGACATTTATAAAGATGCGGTCAAAAATACAAGAAGGCATGGTCAGAATAACATTAAGACAATCCCAGAACCATGAAAACATGGCAAGAAACAGAAGACAAGGTCAGAAGAACCTGAATAAACGCCCAGAAAGACATGACCAGATACACAAGAAGAAATTGTCAGAAACATAAAAAGACCTGACAGAATCACATGAAAACATGAGTAGCAAGACACAGACATGTGCACCGGCAGCAAAATGAGAAATTATTTTAAACAAAACTCGAATTCTGACGAGAAAATAAAAATGCCCGCCTTATGTAATGTCATTGATTCTTTGAATTCATCGGCCGCAAGGCTAGGGCGTATTCAGATTTATAAAAAAATTATAATCCAAAAAAATTATTTTTCAAAAAGGTCTGGCTCAGACTTCCTTTTTATGTCAGCTGGGTAAGGTTGTTTTTTTTTAAATATATATTTTTTTTTAAAGAATATCACACACAAAGCCCATAATGATGGACCTAAATAAATGACATTTCAAGTTGGGACAAAAGTTTAAGTTTACGCTGAAAAATATTATGCCTGCGACTCTCTCTCTCTCTGTCTTTGCATTCTAAACGTGTATCTGTTTATTGCACTGCTTTATGCTCCTGCCTATGAAGAGACAGATCTACATCTGGAGAACACTTAAGTTGATGTGTCCATCAATAGACAAATACATTTCGTAACTAGACTTTTAGCTCTAGTAGTACTTTAATCATTGTTGGTGCCTCATGAATATAATAATAATACTAAAAAATTGTGCAGTTGTCTTGAATAGCTGACGTCATTTGACCTTCCTTATTCGCGCTATCATCGGAACGCCACGAGCTCCGGGATGCCAACAAATTAGCTGCCCTTCGTAAGGTAGAGTTGTCTGCCTTGCTGTACTGGCGTGTGATGATGTTACCATGTATCTGCGTTACGTTTACGTTACATCACTGCCACTCGCCCACCTTTAGGATTTTTGTAAGATCAACCCACAGCTGAACATATTAATGACTTCGTTATGTCTGTCTAGATACGGCGTCTGGGAAGTTTAATGTATAATCTATGCACTCGGTGCGCAGTGAGGGCTTGCAATGAGTATGAGCATTCCAACTCTAATTGGTGTGTAATTTAACATTGCTGGTTTTATATTGGGTTTTTTTTTAACACAAGCATGATATTGTGACATAGAGATGATATTGTGACATAAACCAATATAGTTATAGCTAAACAGGCTGTGACCAATGAATGTCCTATTGCAGATCACATGGCATAATCACAATAGAAAGTCACTCGTTTAAAATGTGTTTTAAACCATGTCCTGCGCGCGTGCCTTATTTGATTTGAACGTTAGGGTGCTTTTAAACTTTGAAACGTGGCTGACTGCAGAAATGTATTCATTTGTAATAAATAGAATATAGAAAACTCCTTACTGTTATCATGAAGGCGGTCTGACAGATGACATTGGGAACTTTGACCCACGTTGGCTGTACACCATGACGCGCCTTTGTTGAGTTCCATTGATTCCACAACCTACTCAAAGACTTTGTTCTGGTATTCTCCACTCGATATGCCAGGTTCTTAAAACGTCTCAAATACTTGCACATAACGGCTGGCAGAATATACTGCTTCGGGGGCCGTTCATTGTGTCAACTGTCAAAACCTTCCCTCCCCTACTTGGTCGTGTCAACCATTACCCACCTCACCACTCCAAGAACATACAAATAAATCTAGTCGTAATGATATTTTAAAATAATCAACAATCTTTAGAGAGCAATTAAACCCTTTAAAAAACACTTGGCTTTTAAAAACTGAAACAATAATTTTAAGATTGGAGAATTTATTAAATGATAAGGTCTAAAAAGTATTGTTAGATTGTTAGTATTATACGTAGAAGTGTGTGTGTGTGGGGGGGGTAGAAACATACGTAGAAGTGAAGAAGAAAAAATTCTACTTTTTAATGTATCATTTTAAAAATTCAATAACGGAATCGTCTGATATTTAAACAACTATTTCGTGTTCAGTGTTAGGATACCATCCTTTTATTTTATCTGAAAATAGTGTTTTGAAGAATTTTAATGTATTTATGTTTCCCTCTTGATGTTATGTGGGCACACGTAGAATTGCTTCTTAAAACTGGGTTCATGACTCAAAAGGGTTGGAAATAAAAACCTCGAGCATTTATGATTTTCTTATCAATACTCTTTCTAGATAATGTAATTGTAACTACAAGCACTAGAACTGTTAATTTTACCAAGTTTCATTAACTTGTTATGGTCGGTCTGGATGCTATTGCCCTTTATCTGAGAAACAAGGACGACAATGTACATCTGTGAATATTTGTATTTACTCATATTTTCTTTAATATCTTGTTTTCTGTAAAGTACGAAACAAAAAGAAGGTAAATAATTAATTTAAGTGTAGCATTAAATCGATGAACGTTTTGTGCCCTCTCCCTGGCCCCGTTGTGTTAAATTATGCCTAGTGTAATTTCCAATTAGAGGATCGCACGTTGTCGTTGGACGTTGCGACATGACCCATGTCAGTGTGGGTGGACATTCGGACACTTGATAGGTCAGCGTGGGTGGTCGTTGCGGGGGTGTACAGGACATTGCGGTGGTATGCAGGACATTGCGGTGGTATACAGGACATTGCGGCTATGCAGTGTAACACTTGATAGGGCAGTGTGGGTGGTCGTTGCGGTGGTATACAGGACATCGCGTTGGTATACAGGACATTGCGGTGGTATACAGGAATTTGCGGTGGTATACAGGACATTGCGGTGGTATACAGGACATTGCTGTGGTATACAGGACATTGCGGTGGTATACATGACATTGCGGTGGTATACAGGACATTGAGGTGGTATACAGGACATTGAGGTGGTATACAGGACATTGAGGTGGTATACAGGACATTGCGGCTATGCAGTGTAACACTTAATAGGGCAGTGTGGGTGGTCGTTGCAGTGGTATAAAGGACATTGCGGCTATGCAGTGTAACACTTGATAGGGCAGTGTGGCGGGGGACATTGTGACAGTTTGCTGAAACATCGCGGAATCTGAGAACGATATGTCAATACCTGATCATTGTGGATGGCGAGGAAATGGGAACGGTCAACCGATATAATAACCCAAACCCGATATAATAACCCAAACCCAGTGAAAGAAATGTCAATTTCATCGCAGCAAAACTTTGCATTGTGACCACATCGCCGTCTTCATTATGCAGGTCGCGTATATCCCCAGTTATCTGCCGTATTGCCAGCATGGGAGGTAATCTGGGACTGTGTGTGGGCAGGGTCCCAGCACATGAGGGTCTTATGTTCGGACATGGATTGTCTCTTGTTAATGACAGGATATTATCCTGCGACATGGTGATATTAACACGTGGTTAGTTTGAATTCTGAGACATTGAAACTCACTGCTATTCAACAGTGCCGGATCGTGATGGACATAACTAACAACACGGCCGACGGGAAGCTGAGATGCACAACACTGTATACACTTCATCTTCTTCTTCAATCCAATATTCATTTCTATTCCCAATGATTTTCTATTCAAGTAATTGAAATAAAGGGGAAAGATTATCTTGTTGGACGGGAACCAACGTACACCATCCGAGTTTTATAGATTGGCCCAGGGAAATAATTTTATGTGGAAATGGCAGATAATTCAATTGTTATGTTGTTGGTTTTTTTTTATAAATTTTTTTTATGAGTTAATGTTCTGGAACTGGGCAGGCTTGAAAACATGCCACAAGTATCGATGGTGGTAAACAGCAATTTGATACGGCGAACACCCAAAGGCCATGTAAGAGATCCTGTGAGGTCAAATAAACATGATACTTCAATACTGGACCATATCACATGGCTAATTAAAGCAGAAGACCCTGGAAATTTCTTCCACCTCCAGAGTTTTACACTTAATATCACGCCCCCCTTCCACCCACACAAAACTAAAACCCTCATTGATGATATCCAAGTTTTTAGAACATGGAAAGGCATGAGATCCTTTCCAACCCTAGTAATTAGTCAGCAAGCAGCGAGTTTTATTCCTTGTCATCTTGTTTCAGGAAAGCCCTGGTTATGTGTTTAATCCCTTCCAGTCCAACCTGGTGTATCCCAGTGCTGACCTCCTGTACACGTCTCCATCCATGCCTAACATCTCCTTAGGTCGTCCACCAACATCAGCATCGGTGAGTTACCTTGATTTGCCTGTCACGTGACTTTGACATGTACGCGTTTGTGGTCTTGAAATATTCATTTGTGATGAGATGTTTGTATTTGTGAGAGATGTTTGTATTTGTGAGAGATGTTTGTATTTGTGAGAGATGTTTGTATTTGTGAGAGATGTTTGTATTTGTGAGAGATGTTTGTATTTGTGAGAGATGTTTGTATTTGTGAGAGATGTTTGTATTTGTGAGAGATGTTTGTATTTGTGAGAGATGTTTGTATTTGTGAGAGATGTTTGTATTTGTGAGAGATGTTTGTATTTGTGAGAGATGTTTGTATTTGTGAGAGAAACTGCCTCACTCAGAGATGTCTAGCCTCTTTCAATACACTGGCTGACTTTCCCATTCATTTGCCCTCCTTATCCTCTTTAACCACTTTCTCCTACCAAATGCCCTTCCATTGCTCTAACCTTAATTAAACCATCATAGGCCCTGATATCCCAGCAATATCCATTGAGGGAAACACCTTGAATGTCGTCGAGGATTTTACCTACCTTGGCAGTAACATCACAAGCACACTCTCCCTGGAAAAGGAAATTGAAACCAGAATCGGCAAGGCTGCATCATTAATGGCTAGGCTGAATCAAAGAGTGTGGAACAATGCACAGCTCACTGATAGGATGAAAATCACTGTGTACCAGGCCTAATACATCATATAGAATGGGACTGCAATAAAGCTTTTAAATAAAATACAAAATACACAAACAAATTGTGCAATGAAAACAATAAGTTTGAGCTTTATTTTTAGACCGATACGACAGTAAACGTTTCGGCTAATGCCTTCATCAGTACAACATAAAATACATTCTTACAATACTTACATAAGTAATAATAATATTCTTAAAACATATTGTATTTTAAAATATTTATGTTAAATAAAAAGAAAGGAAAAACAAACATGGACACAGGATATAAGAAAAAGGAGGAAGTATCAAAAGTTACAGTAAAAACCACAACGGGAACAAGATTCTGCAGTTAAGTAAAATTGTGAATTTGGTTAATTCCATATGGAGCCAACGTACCAAATCTTTTTATGAGTCTATTTTCCATGTGGACTCTATCATGGGTGAGACTGGTCGTCGTCTTGGAGATCGGTTTAGAGAACACCTGTATAATATAAATAAACAGGCTCAATGTCCTGTGTCTAAACATTTTAACAGTGTTGACCATAACTGCATATCAGATATTGCAGTAACTGGTATTTTATATGCAAGCAATACCCATGATAGAGTCCACATGGAAAATAGACTCATAAAAAGATTTGGTACTTTGGCTCCATATGGAATTAACCAAATTCATAATTTTACTTAACTGCAGAATCTTGTTCCCGTTGTGGTTTTTACTGTAACTTTTTATACTTCCCCCTTTTTCTTATATCCTGTGTCCATGTTTGTTTTTGTTTTTCCTTTCTTTTTATTTAACATCTATATTTTAAAATACAATATGTTTTAAGAATATTATTATTACTTATGTAAGTATTGTAAGAATGTATTTCATGTTGTACTGATGAAGGCATTAGCCGAAACGTTTACTGTCGTATCATCCTAAAAATTGTTTTCATTGCACAATTTGTTTGTGTATTTTGTATTGTACCAGGCCTGCGTGCTCAGCACACTCCTCTATGGCAGCGAGTGCTAGACGACCTATGCCAAACAAACAAAGCAACTCAACACCTTCCACTTACGATGCTTGCGCAGGATTCTGCACATCAAGTGGCAGGACAAGATCACGAATGTCGAGATACTCAGAAGGAGTCATATGCTGAGCATGCACTCAATCCTGAGTGAGAGGCGCCTGCGGTGGCTGGGACATGTCCGCAGGATGAACTTGGAGCGCATTCCAAGAGCCCTGCTTTACGGCGAGCTGGCAACTGGTATGCGGAAGAGAGGACGCCCCTGCTTGCACTTCAAGGATGTCTGCAAGAAAGACATGAGTCTGGCGCAGATAGACCATAAAACGTGGGAGACCATTGCTGAGGAGCGCACCTCCTGGCGGGCTAAAGACGCGAGGGCATTCAAGTCGCGGAAGCTTCCCTTACAGCCAGGAGCGAGGAGAAAAGGGCCAAAAGAAAGGGGAAGGGGGGTAGAGGAGCAGGAGGAAATGCCATCATCCCATGAGGATGGACGGATGCCATAGATAGAGTCCCTGATATTATATCACTTTTTCCTGTCATCCAAATATCTCATTCAAAAAATGTCCAAATTTTACACTCCACTTTCTTCAATTAAACATTGAAACCTCACTTTTCTCCTCATAAGACTCCTTCCCCTACACTTCTTTCCTCATGACCACCCTCCACAATCAATGTTCTCTTTAACCTATACCCTTTCACCATGCTCCACCCATCTCCCAGCTCTACTCTTCACCCTGAATCTTCCTCCTCACCCCTACCAATACGACCCTTGTCTACTAATACTACGCACTCCATAAAATACTACTATCCCCCCCCCAGAACTAAAATTTCTTCAATCCTCACAACTCCCTTCTTTCCTTCCATATTACTAACCTCTCCCTTACCTCTTCTTGATTTGATTGTGATTTTATTTTTTAAATGGTAATTCACCAAAGTATTGTCTACAGAATCCTAAACATTTCTCTTTGTCTCCTGATGATTTAAGAGATAGAAAGATTGAGAACTCTTAGATCTCCTGATGAATTTTGCAGTTCAGTAAAGAGCAGTTCTGCTATAAATGGAGATATTATGTAGAAGCCTCCAGATAGCACAAAACATTTAAATGTCTGATTTGAATCATTCATTGATAATTTAATGCCATCATGTTTGCTACATTGTGTATTGTGTGTGCAACAGATGTGCTGTCTTGTCATTAATAGTTCACATCTTAATACTCAAAACATTATCCTTTTTGTTTTCTTTGGGAATTTTATTTCAAATAGAAACTATGTTTGCACTAAGCAATACGAGAGTAATTGTATTTTAATGAGAACATGATATATTAAAGGAGAGACTGAATAATTGTATTTAATGAGAACATAACACAATGTAGGACAGACAGAATATTTCCATTTTGATGAGAATATCATATTTTATAGGAGAGACTGAGCAGCTAAAAGGATAATTATAAATTACTAAGGATATAGTATGATATATAAAAGTATAATTTGGGGATAGATGTCCTATTTTTAACATTTCCCTTAACTTGCATTAGTATCTTGTCTTTTTTTCTTAAACCACTGTGACCCTTTCTGTCAGTTGATATCTGTCTTGTGCAGTACTCACCCCTGGTGAATGGTGGCAGAAGGGTGGGTATGGAAATGGTTATTTATAAGAGGTTTGGGGCAATGCCTGTGGCAATACTCTGTCTGCAGTATGCTGGTTCAAGGGGTGGATAAGTGAAGAGAAGGAGGTGGTAACTGATTGTTGAGATCACACATGACCATCTGGCTATGTAACAAAGTATGTGTTTGAACTACATTGTAGTTGTAAAAGTCAATAAAAGTTAAAAGTTAGCAAATGAAAAATTTGAACAATAAATTTTTTAAATTGTATTTCAAACAAATTATGTGCAGAAAACATTCTCTAAACTTTAAAAATAAATACAAAATTACAGCTACACACAGCCCTCATCTATGGTTCTGTTGAACGTTTCTTTGCACCATGAATTTTCAGATGTTCAAATATTAACTGCCAAAGATTTTATCTCCAGGGATCACCAGTAAGCACAGAAGATGACCTCCGGGCTGCCATGTCAGTCAGACTGGGCATTGCCTTACCTGGTGCCCCCCACATGATTTCTGGGGCACTGCCAGGCTATTTTTCTGCTTTACCCGGTAAGTCTCACTGAAAGCTCGAACATATTCTTTTTTAAGAGCAGCGTATCCATGTATTTGTTGTATAATTGTTTGCTTGTTGTTGCACCTGTTTGAGTCTCAACTTGACCCATTTTCTACATCAGCAGTTCTGGACGGTGATTACCCTCCAGGCTCAGCTCAAGCATTTCTGGCATCCCAGGGTAAACTATCCCCATCAGCCACTGCCAACTCACCATTAGCTAGTCCATTCATTCCAGTTACAGCAGCGCCTGGGCCTTCTGTCGCTCATTCAGCTCACAGATTACACAGGTAAGGTCATGGGGCACTGTGTTACACTTAGATTACATAGGTAAGGTCATGGGGCACTGTGTTACACTTAGATTACATAGGTAAGGTCATTGGGGCACTGTGTTACACTTAGATTACATAGACAAGGTCATGGGGCACTGTGTTACTCTTAGATTACATAGGTAAGGTCATGGGGACACTGTGTTACTGTAAGTTTACATACGTAAGGTCATTGTGCACTGAATTACAGGAGTAGCTTATAGAATACTGAGATAAGATCATGGGGCACTGTGTTTCTCTGTTAAGGTCATTTTGGGTCATTAGTCATTAAGCTCAAAGATTACATGGCCAAAATATAGCTAGTGAATTTGTCTATCATTCTGTTAAGATTATGGGTTATAACTTATCCAAGTCACTTTTTGTAGCTTTTAAAGTGGCTCAGATATTTGCCACTTTTTGCAAGTCATTAACATTTAGGCCAGTGTCTGTTGCATCATGTTCATTTTAAACTACACATTATTTTGCCTAGACACAGACCATTAGGACGCACCCACTCTGCCCCACTGCCCCTGGGAGTGTTCCACCAACAACAGAACCTCCTCTTGCAGCAGCAACATGAACAGTATATCAAAGATCAGAAGCTTTATGTCAAACAGGTAGCTAGCTATTTACTGTCAGGTTTATTAGCCCATTGCAGGTTATTGATGTTATGTGATTTGATATTATTTCTAGTTGCTAGACAGTTTAGATCATTTCAGATTTGTATAAAATTTTAGATCATCTCAGTTGATAAGCATGATCTCATGCAATGATATATTATTATGTTCCTGCATTATACTAATTACTAGAAAAGTTTACAATAAAAGCCCATATAATTGATTAAACCATTAAGTTGTAGAAATAAAAGAGTGGAAAAAAAAGACACTTTTCTATTGCAGCATATCAGACAGACAGTTTTACAGAGATCAGGAAGTAAAAGTCACATGGAAAATGTAGATGAAGAGACAGAAGTCAAATTAGCACAGGTGAGACTGAAAATTTATAAAATATTTATATCAGTATTAGGACTCTGAAATGTCACTGCAGACATTAGCAAAATTTTATTTTGCGCTATACAGATTCACTTTTATTGTTTTGTTGATTTTTAAAAAATTTAATCCACATTTCCTTTTTTGTTGATAAAACAAACACGAGATCATATATATGACATTTATGTATATTGATTATGTTCATTTTTTAATGATTCCTATGCTCTGCTAATTCTTGTTTTTTATTGAACCCAAGTACTGTGACTTTCTGCAGGAAATGAAGGAGTGCAGAGAGGCAGAACATTTAGAAGGCAGAATGGAGGACGTTATATTGCCTTCGTCCGGGCCCCTCGTATCACCGCATTCATCTCCATTAACAGCTGCAGTCATTGCCGAACACGGGCGAGAGCGTGATAGCCATGCCCTGTTGAGTCCTCTTCGTGACACGCAGAGGGCGCGGCATAAAGGTCCCTCACATCATAGGCCTCTGTCTCGTACCCAGTCCAGTCCACTGGTCACTTTCTCAGTCACCCCCCAGTCAGTTCCAGACACGGGTCCAGTCAATTATAACTTTACCACTGGTGAGAAAGACTTAGATCAGAATATTATATAGTTTGTGATTGAGGCCCTTCTATATCTTATCATTTACAGACGCTCCTGTACAGAGATTATTGTGTCCTGATCCATTCTTTAAGTTGTTACAATCTAATGGTATAATGCTAACAGAATCTAATGGTATAATGCTAACAGAATCTAATGGTATAATGCTAACAGAATCTAATGGTATAATGCTAACAGAATCTAATGGTATAATGCTAACAGAATCTAATGGTATAATGCTAACAGAATCTAATGGTATAATGCTAACAGAATCTAATGGTATAATGCTAACAGAATCTAATGGTATAATGCTAACAGAATCTAATGGTATAATGCTAACAGAATCTAATGGTATAATGCTAACAGAATCTAATGGTATAATGCTAACAGAATCTAATGGTATAATGCTAACAGAATCTAATGGTATAATGCTAACAGAATCTAATGGTATAATGCTAACAGAATCTAATGGTATAATGCTAACAGAATCTAATGGTATAATGCTAACAGAATCTAATGGTATAATGCTAACAGAATCTAATGGTATAATGCTAACAGAATCTAATGGTATAATGCTAACAGAATCTAATGGTATAATGCTAACAGAATCTAATGGTATAATGCTAACAGAATCTAATGGTATAATGCTAACAGAATCTAATGGTATAATGCTAACAGTCAGCTTTCCTTTAGCAACACCCCATTTACTATTTAAATATTATTACAAATATTGTAGTTATCCCCATGGCAGTTACTATTGAATGACATGCTAGATGCATCTTTAAATGCCCACTGGATTAACTCTTGTTTTCACAGGTCTGGCCTATGACACCACAATGTTAAAGCATCGTTGTACATGTAATGATCATTTAAACCACTTGGAACATGCTGGACGTATTCATAACATTTGGAACAGACTGACCGAAGAAGGTCTTGAGGCTCGTTGTGAGGTTAGGTCACTCTCCTGTTCCTCATCTTTAGTTTAGGCAGAAATTACAAAATCGTCTGCTTTTAGAGTAGTTTAATAAATAAGATAAAAGTTTTCACAGTTAGAATTTTACATTAAAATGTTATTTTACTCTGTGGATCAAGTTGTAAACTGTTGAATGTCTTTTTCTGATTTACTGTAAGTTTAAATATATATTTTATGAGGTTAATTTAAGTTTTTTTAGACAAATCTTATCTCAATGCTTTGACTCGCTTGTCCTCTTGGCTAACAGAGAGTAAGAACAAGGAAAGCCACAGTTGAGGAACTTCAAAGTTGTCACACTGAACAGTATGCCCTTATTTTTGGTGGGAACCCTTACAACAGACAGAAGTTATATGGTACGTTAAATGGCGATACATTTCTCATTCATTGTGTAAACAATCATCCATATAATAAAATTCGCACATGATCTAATTGAAATATCTGTCTTCCTTTTAAGTTGTAACATAAGTGATGTGTGTGTCTTGGAAGCATATTCAAATACTGATTATTTATTTCTATTTAATTTAAAATATTTGATTGATTAAAGTCTACATTATATTGGCTATAAGCCTGTGTTGATAATGTCAATTGATTAAAGTCTACATTATATTGGCTATAAGCCTGTGTTGATAATGTCAATTGATTAAAGTCTACATTATATTGGCTATAAGCCTGTGTTGATAATGTCAACAGAAAGTTCCTCCAAGAGGTTTTGTTTGCTCTACTGTGGAGGTGTTGGGGTCGACTCTGACACAGTATGGAATGAGGTGTACACGTCTACTGCTGCTAGGACGGTTGGTCTTCAATCTACTCTTTATCTATATTCATTTCTTTCTTCATTGTTTATTTATTTTATTTTTATTTCTAACAGTTAGTTTATAATTTTGATTTGATCTCTTGAAAATCACTGATCTCAGATTTTAAAAATTAAATGTAAAAAGATAAATGATGTTGACTTTAAATATTGCTAGTGTTCAGGTTAAACATGTTTTATGTCTTTCCAGGCTGCCGGCTGTGTCATAGAATTGGCATGTCGAGTAGCGGCAGGTGACCTTAAGGTAAGGAGTTGAAACAGATATATTTTGATATGGTCATGATTGTTTTAAAAAGTTATATTTATGTAGTGCTAAGTAGATTTTAAAAGTTATTTTTAGTTAGTGCTAAGAACCATAACATATAAGTGAATTATTAGTCATCATCTTTTTTGTTCCTGCAATACTTATATTACAGGTCAATCACAGATTTCAAGTAGAAATTTCTTAGCTTTCTGTAATGTCGTTTATATTCAAAATTAAAAACCGTACCTATGGATTTAAATTAAATGATGTTTTTTAATTTTTCTTTTAAACAAACTTTATGGTTCCATTTGACATGAATATTTAGACTTTAAATAAAATTTATCAAAATTGGTTTTCAAATAAAAGCTGAAGCAGTCATAAATCTAATTCTTATTTCAGAATGGATTTGCAGTGGTTCGACCCCCTGGCCACCATGCGGAACAAGATACACCTATGTAAGGACTGGTTTGCTTTAAAAACTTATGAACACAAAATATAGGAAAAACAAAACAGCAGATTGAAGTCATCCAAAACTTGGTTGAAATACAGGGTCTATCTCACAAGTTTTTATTTTGTGAATTCACCTTTATAATTCTACTTCATTAATATTTTGTCTTTTCCTCAGGGGTTTTTGTTATTTCAACTCTGTTGCCATAGCAGCCAAGCAGCTGAAGCTGAAAATGAATTTAAGAAGAATTCTCATCGTTGATTGGGTGAGTAGTTCTTATTTTCATTTCCTTCTCTCCCCATCCTATAAATTATTCTGGATTTTCAGTAAGCCCACCACCATGCAGAACAGTATAAACCATTGTTAGAACTTATTACAGAACGGTATAAACCATTGTTAGAACTTATTACAGAACGGTATAAACCATCGTTAGAACTTATTACTCCTACGGCAACAAAATATCTTGACAACAACACAGTCCCCCATACATTTATTCTGGGTTGGTAGTCTGACTTAAGACACTCTGTATTTACCTGACATGAGACCACCTGGTCTGACTTAAGACACTCTGTATTTACCTGACATGAGACCACCTGTGGTGCTCCTTTAGATGGCCAGATAATTATTTCATTTGTTTAATGAGTTTGTTGGTAGTCTGACTTAAGACACTCTGTATTTACCTGACATGAGACCACCTGGTCTGACTTAAGACACTCTGTATTTACCTGACATGAGACCACCTGTGGTGCTCCTTTAGATGGCAGATAATTACATGTGTATTTCATTTGTTAATTGGGTTTGTTGGTAGTGGAAACTACTAGTGTAATAGAATGTCTTTACTTCTCATATCTATTTAACTCGCTACAAATAATGATTTTATATTGTATCACTATAAAATGACTCACCAACAATGTTTCCTTTGAGCGGTGCTGCTGCATAGTTATCTCACTGACGCTGCACAGCGGTTTAGAATTAAAGCAAAGCAAATTTGATAAGGATGATATAATATCTGTATTTGGTTGGTGTAAAATGTTGCACAAGAAATGTATGCTGCGCAACTTTGCACACGAGTTTTTTTTTATTTTGCACACAGACCAACAAACTTTAAAGGGAACATCGCTTACAAAGCAAAGTTTTCTTGATTGGTCTTGTTTAGCCAGGGTCTAATGTCAACAAAATTACAAACATTTGACTTGGACGCAGAATTATCACAATAAATATGTCTAATGAATTTTTGATCCAACCAATCACAGGATGTCCATCATGGCAACGGTACACAGAAGATGTTATACGATGACCCACACATCCTATACATATCCATACATCGTCATGACAACGGGAACTTCTTCCCTGGGACAGGAGCCCCAGAGGAGTGTGGGGAGGGTGCAGGCATCGGGTTCAACGTCAACATTGCATTTGGCGGCGGTCTCAACCCACCCATGGGGGATGCTGAGTATTTGGCAGCGTTTAGGTATGTACTGGTCTTGTCAATACCTTGATAGAAACACTGAGTATTTGGCAGCGTTTAGGTATATAACTGGTCTTGACAATACCTTGATAGAAACACTAGTGCCTTGCAATGGGAACACTACAATTTTGATCTGTTATCTTAAAATACATTAAAATGAATTTTTGATGTGATTATATATATTTTTTTATTAGTAGGTGGTAGATTTCAAACCTAACTTAAATAGGTATGATTTGATTTTTCAATATTTTATTCTGATTCTAAAAAACAAAATTGTCCTATTTTATCTTTGACAGGACCATTGTGATGCCAATAGCTCGTGATTTTAAACCAGAGTGTGTTCTTGTGTCTGCTGGCTATGATGCGGCCAAGGGTCATGCCACAGCACTTGGTGGATACGAGGTGTCACCCGAATGTAAGATTTATTTTACCATTTTTACCCTCACATCATTTCTCTCAATTTCCCAGGTTAGTTTAGTATATCTTCACTTGAAATGTTTATTAAAAACACGGATCATGTAGGAAGAGGCACTATATACAACAAAAAATAATAATAATTGTAAACTAATGTATAAATACTCACTTGTGGAGGTATGCACTGAAACACCATGTGATTTCAAGACTTTTACTTAATGACATGATACAAATTAAGAACCATACAACGTGTTGTCAAGAATTTTTCTATAATAATGAAAATCTAGAAAGAAATGAATTGAGATTTGGTCAATCCATTTACAAATGCTCCTCATGTTTTCCCTAGGTTTTGGTCTTATGACAAGAGAGTTGATGTCTTTAGCAAATGGTAAAGTTGTCCTAGCATTGGAGGGAGGTTATGATATCCCCAGCATTTGTGATTCAGCCGAGTGTTCTGTCAGGGCATTACTAGGAGAGGAGGTGAGAAACGTCATCAGTATGTGCATTGACAGGCTCAGGACATAAGTCAGTATGTGCATTGACAGGCTCAGGACATTAGTTAATATGTGCATTGACAGGCTCAGGACATAAGTTAATATGTGCATTGACAGGCTCAGGACATAAGTTAATATGTGCATTGACAGGCTCAGGACATAAGTTAATATGTGCATTGACAGGCTCAGGACATAAGTTAATATGTGCATTGACAGGCTCAGGACATAAGTTAATATGTGCATTGACAGGCTCAGGACATTAGTTAATATGTGCATTGACAGGCTCAGGACATTAGTTAATATGTGCATTGACAGGCTCAGGACATTAGTTAATATGTGCATTGACAGGCTCAGGACATAAGTTAATATGTGCATTGACAGGCTCAGGACATTAGTTAATATGTGCATTGACAGGCTCAGGACATAAGTTAATATGTGCATTGACAGGCTCAGGACATAAGTTAATATGTGCATTGACAGGCTCAGGACATTAGTTAATATGTGCATTGACAGGCTCAGGACATTAGTGAATATGTGCATTGACAGGCTCAGGACATTAGTTAATATGTCCATTGACAGGCTCAGGACATTAGTTAATATGTCCATTGACAGGCTCAGGACATAATTTAATATGTGCATTGACAGGCTCAGGACATAAGTTAATATGTGCATTGACAGGCTCAGGACATAAGTTAATATGTGCATTGACAGGCTCAGGACATTAGTTAATATGTGCATTGACAGGCTCAGGACATAAGTTAATATGTGCATTGACAGGCTCAGGACATTAGTTAATATGTGCATTGACAGGCTCAGGACATAAGTTAATATGTGCATTGACAGGCTCAGGACATAAGTTAATATGTGCATTGACAGGCTCAGGACATAAGTTAATATGTGCATTGACAGGCTCAGGACATTAGTTAATATGTGCATTGACAGGCTCAGGACATAAGTTATTATGTGCATTGACAGGCTCAGGACATAAGTTAATATGTGCATTGACAGGCTCAGGACATAAGTTAATATGTGCATTGACAGGCTCAGGACATTAGTTAATATGTGCATTGACAGGCTCAGGACATTAGTTAATATGTGCATTGACAGGCTCAGGACATTAGTTAATATGTGCATTGACAGGCTCAGGACATTAGTTAATATGTACAATGACAGGCTCAGGACATTAGTTAATATGTGCATTGACAGGCTCAGGACATAAGTTAATATGTGCATTGACAGGCTCAGGACATAAGTTAATATGTGCATTGACAGGCTCAGGACATTAGTTAATATGTACATTGACAGGCTCAGGACATAAGTTAATATGTGCATTGACAGGCTCAGGACATTAGTTAATATGTGCATTGACAGGCTCGGGACATTAGTTAATATGTACAATGACAGGCTCAGGACATTAGTTAATATGTACAATGACAGGCTCAGGACATTAGTTAATATGTGCATTGACAGGCTCAGGACATTAGTTAATATGTGCATTGACAGGCTCAGGACATAAGTTAATATGTGCATTGACAGGCTCAGGACATTAGTTAATATGTGCATTGACAGGCTCAGGACATTAGTTAATATGTGCATTGACAGGCTTAGGACATTAGTTAATATGTCCATTGACAGGCTCATGACATTAGTTAATATGTCCATTGACAGGCTCAGGACATAAGTTAATATGTGCATTGACAGGCTCAGGACATAAGTTAATATGTGCTTTGACAGGCTCAGGACATTAGTTAATATGTGCATTGACAGGCTCAGGACATAAGTTAATATGTGCATTGACAGGCTCAGGACATTAGTTAATATGTGCATTGACAGGCTCAGGACATAAGTTAATATGTGCATTGACAGGCTCAGGACATAAGTTAATATGTGCATTGACAGGCTCAGGACATAAGTTAATATGTGCATTGACAGGCTCAGGACATTAGTTAATATGTGCATTGACAGGCTCAGGACATAAGTTAATATCTGCATTGACAGGCTCAGGACATAAGTTAATATGTGCATTGACAGGCTCAGGACATTAGTTAATATGTGCATTGACAGGCTCAGGACATTAGTTAATATGTGCATTGACAGGCTCAGGACATTAGTTAATATGTGCATTGACAGGCTCAGGACATTAGTTAATATGTACAATGACAGGCTCAGGACATTAGTTAATATGTGCATTGTGCATTGACAGGCTCAGGACATAAGTTAATATGTGCATTGACAGGCTCAGGACATAAGTTAATATGTGCATTGACAGGCTCAGGACATTAGTTAATATGTACATTGACAGGCTCAGGACATTAGTTAATATGTGCATTGACAGGCTCAGGACATTAGTTAATATGTGCATTGACAGGCTCGGGACATTAGTTAATATGTACAATGACAGGCTCAGGACATTAGTTAATATTTACAATGACAGGCTCAGGACATTAGTTAATATGTGCATTGACAGGCTCAGGACATTAGTTAATATGTACATTGACAGGCTCAGGACATTAGTTAATATGTACAATGACTGGCTCAGGACATTAGTTAATATGTACGATGACAGGCTCAGGACATTAGTTAATATGTACATTGACAGGCTCAGGACATAAGTTAATATGTACATTGACAGGCTCAGGACATTAGTTAATATGTGCATTGACAGGCTCAGGACATTAGTTAATATGTACAATGACAGGCTCAGGACATTAGTTAATATGTACAATGACAGGGTCAGGACATTAGTTAAAATGTACATTGACTGGGTCAGGAAATTAGTCACTATATACATAGACAGGCCTAGGAGTAGTATATTTTTAAAAGAAATGTGAACAGGCTAGAAGGCCTATGCAAAAGAACTGTTTGGCCAAATGTCCTTTTACAGAAACTGAAAACATTCCTTTTTTGTTGTGTCCTTAGAATTTCCTCTATTCTTATTATATGCCCTACTTCTTTCATCTGAACGTAGTCCTCCTTATTTCTAGAAAACTGCTTGTAGTAACTTTAAATTTTAATTACAGAGCCAGTGTTAAATGTCGTTATCTTTGTCCCTACCTTCTCCGTCATCATTTGAGTTAATTATTGCTTGTTTGTTCCAGCTGAGACCTTTACGGGAAGAAGAACTAAAAAGACCTCCATGCAAGCCCGCTATTGAGACGTTGGAAGCTGCCATACAAATTCAATGTAAGTTTTACTAGTTCAATTTAAAGCTTCATTCAAGATACAAATCCTTAACATATTTGTCCTACAGTGTGATGTATCACATTAGGAATCATCTAACTGAAATGACACAACTTTATTTCAACAATTTTATATTGCTATTAACTATTTAAAATAGTTTTTTCATTGACTCTAAAGCAGAACCATCCAGCACAAGACCGTGTTAAAGTAGAACTCACAGTGTAAAATTAAATAAACTGTGTGTAACAAATGATTGGAGACTATTGTGTTTGATTTAAATGCTAATAAAATCAGACTCCTTTTAAATCCCGTTGTGTTTGGTTTGATCTTTAGCGGCTCATTGGCCTTGTGTGAAGAGATATGCAGGTACAAGCCACCACTCGTTGCTGGACTTTCAGAAGGTTGACATGGAGGAGGCCGACACAGTCTCCGCTCTGGCCTCCCTCTCAATGGTGGCAGGTAAACCCAGGTGAGAGAACGTTGATGTTATCAGGAAAACAGTTTTTGCAATCAATAACTTTACTTCTGAAATTGTGGTGCTTCAAGACCCTGTGAAATAAGTGTCAGGCTACTGAACAGATGGTTACAATTGTTCATTTGGTAATGTGGGATCCAGAACCATTCTTGTATCTTCACTGTGTGTGTTATTTTAGTATTCAAATCTTTGACAACTTTTTTTTTAAACTGTTTTTACACTTACAGAACCTCATTGGAACAACAGTCTGAGCCTATGGAAGAGGGGACATAACTGCAGAGAACAGACAGGCAGTTCATCCAAGTCATGGCTCATGTTGCCTTAGTAACTAGCACAAACCTTGCTGGCTTTGTCGTCGTTACCGATCGTTGTTGTCATCGTCGTACCTTGTTGTTGTGTTCATCATGGTGAGAGATGGCAGCCGCCTGCCCTTTGCTCCAGCCACTCACTTCTGGCCAGCCTGGTGTTGTTGGAGTATCAAAGTGCCAGCCTGTCCTTGAATGGTTGATTCCTTAAGTCTATCCATATAGATCATAGGGCCACTAAACAGTGTCGCAACCACGTGTCAGGATGTTTCTAGGCTTTGAATCATGGAAATTTCCATGCGGGTGATATTTTTGGCTGGATATTCAAAAAAGATGAAATACTCGCAGTCTGCCAGGTTTTTCAACTCTAATGGTTTTGCACATGTCTCTGGAAATGTGTAAAGTGTAATAAAACTTGTTTTCACAATATGAAGATAAACATACGTGTGAGGAGCTTGAAGTTCCGGGAAAATAACACAAACATTAGTTGTTAAATAGTAAATTTTTTACCTCCATTAAAACAAGGATGACAAATTCAAATTTATTTTCTAATCTTTCCCTAAATAAATCATTTTTGTGGACATATCACAAATTCAGCCTGAATACATGCAGCTTTTGTCCATTAGGTTTTGTTTTTATAAAGTGTTAACTATACTAACATAAATTTCTATCTCATGATTTGATAAGTATTTTTAATAAGTTATGAATAGTTTTATTTAATTTTTTTTTAAAACACTTTCCATAATGAATTTTAGATGAAAAATTTGTTGTTTTTTTCAATTCTACAGCTGGTTTGTAGATTGTGAAAGCCATCACTTAGATTTTATATGGTCTTTTATTTTTACTTTAATGTACCTAATAAAAACAGTTGATTTTCTTGGAATTTGATAAGAAAATGTGCAAGACACTAAACCTGACTGTAGGTAAAATCTTATTGGCTTTTGTCATCGACATACATTACCGGCCAGTGCCTTGAAATTTTATTTTATCTCTCAGCTTTTTTCATAACTCAGAGTTGTAAATGATTATTTATGGGTTAAAGTAAACACTTTGTAATGTAACGCATAAGTGTTACTCTTATACATTAATACTGAACTCATTAGACAAGATGTTAGACCATTGAAACTTTTATCCAGCACCACACTCCTAGATTTTATAGGCCTGCCAGGATTGAAACATTATTATTAGAAATGTTTTTTCTGTTGATTACAGGTATCAAGACTTTCATTCTTTTTTATCCCTTGTAAACTAGGAATTAAACATCAACTAGTAATACCATGTTGAATCTTTAAGTGTGTTTATTAATGGAGCTATAATTCAAGAAAATTTTTGCTAAAACTGACTTTTTAAAAAAACATTATTTGGCCATTTTTTATTTGAAAAGTTAATCCATTTAATTTATTTTTATTTTATGTTTAAATATGATTTTTACTGTTTTAACATTAGAAACATAACCATTCAAAAACACAATCAAAATAGTCTTTGATAATTTTAAAATACATTTTAGTAAAAACAATATTAATCTAGTTGTGACATTTGATGTTGCAAATCCTCAAAGAAAACAAGCTAAATAATAATAATGATAAAACAAAGAAAATTTTTTTATTATGGCATCTCAACCTGTGTTTGAATTGGATTGTCTTTAATGTGGCATCTCAACCTGTGTATGAGTTGGATTGTGTTTAATATGGCATCTCAACCTGTGTATGAGTTTCATGGTGTGAACTAATCGGTTGAAAGGTCTTTAGGGCCCTGAAAGATTGGTGGTTTACTTTTTTGGGTTTATTAACTTGGGAAAAAAATTGAACAACTAGCTCTCTGTTGAACATTGTAGACTGCAAGACATGCTATCAAATGAAAAGGGTATTTCACTGATAGATTCAGCCACTTTGAGGTTGTGACTTGTCATGTGAGCCACCAGATAGCCACTAGTTGAAATGCTGAATTTAAATATTTTTATAAATTCTAAAGAAGATTATGTTCCTTCCTTATCAATAATTTTATAAAGTCTGCACTTGTTACCTCTGTGGGTGAATTAGGTCTACATCAAACCTGGCATCATCTCATGGTACACTAGTGTGCCATGACTGGTCGTACAGATCTGCATAAGACCGAGACATTAGAAT
The DNA here is from genome assembly GCA_944989445.1 of Ampullaceana balthica. Classification (NCBI taxonomy): domain Eukaryota; kingdom Metazoa; phylum Mollusca; class Gastropoda; family Lymnaeidae; genus Ampullaceana; species Ampullaceana balthica. The sequence continues at coordinate 101,702 of CALYLW010001303.1, read as the reverse complement.
GGGATACAACACACAACTCTGAAGCCATAAGCTTGTTGATTGGTCTATGATTTTATGCTCTGTCATGAGGTCAAACCAAAGCCTTAAATTTTACTTTATTGCTATTTAGTTTTGGATGCCACTGTGTCGTAAAAAAAAACATTCTCACATTGCCCAAACTGCCATTATGGTTTATTTATTTTTCCTCTCTAATATCTTGAATTGTTAATTCTTAATTAGATTTTATTTTAAAGAATGTTTGCCTTTTGTTCCCTGAAATAAAACTTTTAAATATTATGGACTGTGCCAAACTGTTGACGAAACTGCCATGAATAAAGATGAAAGACTTTACTTGTCAAACCTAGCCTACTTATATTTTTTAGCAATCACATTTTTTTTTATTCCTCTACATTAACATTTTTTTTGTTGAGATGTTTGACCATCTATTAATTAGCAGCTCGTTTTTCTTCGTTGTCTACCCAGCCCACTCCTATTGATGACTTTGTGATGATTCGTTTATCCTTGATGATACACTCAAAACTTTTGTTATTTGTTAATTTGATGAAAATGTTCTTGATTGTTGTTTATTTAACCAATAATATGAAAGGACATTTGGCACCAAATGCTTGTTGTCACCAAGAACTCCTTATAATACAAATCCGGTCACAGTCAAAATGCTCTACATTGTCTCAAGTGCTTTCTCATTGGTGGTGTCTTGTCACGTGACTGGAGCTGGCTTATTTTCAAAGGGACTCCACTCTTTGGGTAAATTTAAATGCTTTAAATAAATTGTTTTGTATTATTGAAATAATACAATACAAATAAAATAATAGGCCTAAGTACAAACATAAATCTGTTATAAAATATATAAAGAGAAACAAACCCGAGGTAAAAAGTTTGGATTGTTATTATCTTGATGAATTACGTAACATAATGTACGTGCTGTTGACTCACAACGAAAAATAATGATTAACATTACAATTTAAAAATACCAAACTAAAAATTGAGTCTTTCCTTAAGAAATAAGCCAGCTCATTTATTGTCTTTATGAAATGCTTCTCTCTTGTAACTTGTATATTTTAAAACTATTGGAAAGATTATATCTATTTATAATTTTAAATATTTGAAAATGACCAGCAATATGTGATTTGAAGGAAAGATAATTGTGATTTAAATGGATTCAAACACAGGACAATCATTGACACTCCTCACTAAATATCACTGACATGATAGAAATTTTTTAAGTCACCAAATAAAAATGTAATTTAGTTCCTGAATTTTCAGCTAATTCTCAAGATTGTTTTTATATAATTCATAAATGTACATGTACACTTGATTGTCTTTATTTTCAGGTTATATATTACAATAATTTTATCGATAGATTAGAGGGGATGGAGAAGTAAGGACAGTTGTATAAAATGTCTGCATATACATACAAATATCTGTACAAAGTCTTATTTAAAGCTATTAAATTAATGTGTTAATATATATATGTGCTTGTAATAACTGATTTAATCGTGATTAATGCATATATTTTCTTTTATTGTAAATGACATGTAAATGAACAGTTTTTATTTCACTGTATTTTTGTGGTGCTGTCTCTTGTACCACTGTATATATATATATACATAATCCAAACTAGCTTGATGACTTACTTACACAATGAAGGAAATAATGGAAACATCTTGACTGTCTATTTGCATATCCATGTCACATTGTATTGGTAGAGTCCTAAAAAAGTCAAAAACATTTGGATTTATGTTTTTTTTTATTTTTCTGTATAATCGTTAGTGTTTCTTCTTAATATAGGATTTTAACTAAAAAATATCATGTATGTGCACCTTTGTATCCATTAAAGTTTGGTTTGTCTATAAATGAGTTCTTTGCATATTAGAGATGTCTTCAATAGTATTATTATTGTTTATTTCTTGTCATTAATGATATACCCTTTATTATGTTTAATTATGTGTTATTTTTTAATTTCAGCAATATAGAGCTAAAAGTTATGATGTGTACGACTTCAAGTATTTTTTTTTCAAAGAAAGATTCATTTGCAAGTTTAATTAATAGTTCTCATTACCTATACCAGTAATAGCTGAAAATACCTGTCATTGATTTAAACCACATCTTATGTATGTCTACATTTTTAAGGTATTGAACTCTTGGAATGTTATTGTTCCAAAGAAAAGAGCATAGTTGTTAGCATAAGCAATCATCCCAGTCTTGTTCACATATTTTCATTGTGGTGTTCATTTCTGAGACTATTCAGAATCTCAATTGTGCCGTTTTAGAGCACATTCTCATTAGATTTGTTTTGACATCAGCTTTTTTTTTAAATCACCTTACAATAATAATATTGGTGTGGTTTAGTTTTGCATCCAAGAATAGTTTTATAATGACTTGTACATCTGAAATCTTCTTTATCGTCTTTGTAGTTAATGGCCAAATTGTATCTTTTCTCCTTTTTTAAACGGAATGGATAAAATAAATATCAACTGTGAGATATTTTCCACCATTGCTAGTGTGCCTGCTTGTTTAAAATAATCTATAGGCTGTGTTAAAAATGACTATTATTTTGGATCTGTCATCTTTAAAGAGTTGTTTTTGTCTCAGGTTACAACCAAGCATTATCTTCAACAAAACCCTTAACAGAAATTGGAAAAATATTGGGGGACATGAGGATTATGGTTTGAAAATATTGTTGTGTTCCCTTAAATTATACCTGAAAAATCTTAGCAATCAGCATTATACAGTTATGGGGTTGTTTGTTGTTTTTTTAAGTAACTGTGCTGGAAATAAATACATTAGAAAATTCAAAGGATTATTTAAAATTTTATTCAGTTTTTTTTTCACCCCAGTGCTGTGGTTCGAAACTAAATAAACCTCATGCTTAAGTCTTTGTATGGGTCTTCAAGCATTTATCAAAAGTCAAAAGAAGAAAATTGTATAAGATTTATTTTAAACACTAATCTGGAAAAATTAAGTAAATTTGTTGTAAGTAAAGAAGCACAATGTTGAGTTACAACTCCTCCGATGCAGCACTGGTACAAAACAAAACTTGCAATTAACACAACATGCCACACTCTTTCAACTTTTGTGAAGCTGCCATTCTTTTATCAACAGATTTCTCCATATACACTCTGTACATGTGATACAAGTTTTTTTTTGTGGATCTTCTATGGCGAATAAGAAAAATAATATTAGTGTACAGTGTTACCTTTGTCTATTTGTTTTCAACCCTTCATATAATTAAGTATATGGTCAATCCAATTATGTAATTAATAGCCTAGTGTATTGCTCTGTAAATACTGGAAATATGTTGTCACGTTGATCAGTACTAATTTGTTTTATAAACGCTTACTTTAAATATATACATATATAAATATAAGTATGTGTCTTGTCCCCTGTGTTTTTAAAATGAATATATCACAATGTCAATTGCATGAACATCAGCCACTGTTGGTGTTAAACATAGAGATAGATATGAAATGATCAAAGTGGTAATATATACCACATCTTCTAAACAAGTGTTTGTGTACATTCATTTAACTATGTCATAACTCTGCCTACCCTACAGCCATCAACCCCCCTCCCCTTTTTCCCACCCACTCTAAACCTTCTTTATGCCACTGGCTTGTGATTTATGTCAAGAAATGTAAAAAGGCACAAACTTTTCCCCCTTCCAGGTTTGTTTGATTTTTATTTTCAAACAGTTTTAAAACTTATGTTGGGATTTTGTTGTTTCAAACAAACAAACAAAAATAAAAAATTATTATTACCAAAATTGGATTTCTTCATCTAAAATCCAATCCATTTCTGTTTAAGAAAAGAATACATTTATTATTGATATATAATGTATAATAGGAAGTTTAGAAAAAGTAATTGTTTAAATGACATAATTATTTGTCCATTTTCATCTTTCAATTTATAAATTTATTGTAGTTATTATTTATTTTCTTTGTTGACAAAATATCAACTTGAATAAACTTAGATCTTTGTTGACAAAATATCAACTTGAATAAACTTAGATCTTTGTTGTAACAGTGACTCTTGTTTTTCTTTTTCAAATGGAATACATAAAATCCTTAAGGATAAATGTGACCCACAAATTTTTTTTAAATTAATTAGAAACGCCATAAACATTAAGTAATCTGGACAGTTGTAAAGCAGAAAGATAACTCTATCTAATTCATGTTCGTTCATTGAGTTTTCAACCTTGTGTCACCACATGCCAGGTCAAGTGGTAAGGGAAGTGCAATAAATAGATAAATAAACATTGATCTCACATTGTTGAGGTATATCTCCAAGTAATCTACTAACTACTTGTAGCTGGTGCCAACTAATCGATTGACAGAAAAGATTTTAGATATTTTAACAAATAACATGATAAGAAATAAAAGAAATTCTTCTAGTTTTTCTAATTAATTAAATCTTCAGCTGCATACATTTTATGTTGTGCAGTTTGTTTTTTTCATACTTTTTTGGTTTTCACTCATCACTCAGTTTTGGGAAAACTGTTGAATGCACACACCAAAAAATCTGAATGACAGTAATATTTTACTGTCAAGTATTTTAGAAGAGTTAAGAAAAGTATGTGTCCTTTTACTTAGATCTACCTGCATATGTATTATAAGTTTGCCACATTGTTAAAGCAATATGTTGATTTATGTTCTTGTTATAAAATTTTATCACCATTATTATCATGGTCATCGAAACATCAAGTTGGGAGATTTAAGCCTCAAACTTGTGATATGGAAGATTTTTATTCGCTTTGTTTTGTTTATTTGTTTTTAAGAAAAACAAAAAAACTCTAGTTCTAGTTGTATGAAAGGTTTAATTTTTTTTTATTGCAAGCATTTATTATTTTACTTGGCTGAGGAAAATTGTAGATATAGACTGCATACTTGAAAAAACTTTTTTTTTAAATTCACAGCTTCTATTACAATAAATTACATTCAAAATTTATTTTAAAAAAGGGAGATAATAATTTAAATTAAAGTAAAAATAAAATTTTAATATGTACTTCAGAAAGGTCCATAGTTGTAACCAAACCTCTGCAATTAGCTTAAAAAGTCAGTTAAATAAATAAAAATATGTGTATCTAATTATTCCAGCACTTGGATGTGTAATCTACGTATATAGTATAATATAAAAATATGTTTTTAAAGGAGCAGAGATTTTCATGTTTATTTAGAATAAAATGTGCCTCTCCCTTAAGACTTGATTTAGATTTCAGTTCAAAATCAAAAATAACATTAAAAAGTTGACTGCATAGAAATACTTTCAAGAAAGAAGAGACAATCTACTGATCTGGATGAGACAGTAAAATATTTCAGTTTAATATATAAATGATTAATATTGAAATCTCATCATTGAATTCGGAACCTTCGCCTAAACATAGTCTGGTATTTTATACTCAGAACGTCTTCAAGTGTTCTATGTAATGTAGAGCTCAGTCATGAGTTGGATTTGGGTTATGAGATGAATCTTTTCTTGAAACTATAATATGTGTGAATTTAATTATGCCCATTTTCAAGATCCCTTTCAATAAAATTAACTAGCAACTAAAGAACTGTCCTCTTTTTATTTTTTAAATTATATGATGTATGAAGCCCTAACAGATCTGAATCTTGTGCAGCCTCATTTCAGTTGTTTGTTTTTTTTTGGTTTGTTTGTTTTTTAAAAATTATTAACTTCTTTTTTAACTGTTTCAAAATTTTCTAATACATTTTGAAGAATTTTATTGTTGAAGTTGAAATATATTTTATCATTTAAGTCACTGTTTATTGTTGCAGTGAAGAGAATGTTTGCAAGATAGGATGCTCAGTTTGTCATAGACCTTCCCCCCCCCCTTTCCCCCCACAACTGGTTGTCATATTCCCCTGTGGTTGGACCAAACTGCATTTGGATGCCTTTGAATTATTTGTTGTTGCTCATTAAGTGGCCCTGTGAAAGCTGATGTTTTGAATTTTTTTTTGAAACTAATGGCATTGTGATAGCTTAAGATACTATCATTGTTATACTTAACAAATATGGGCTCAATGCCTTTTAGATAGGTATATATAATATCATTTTAAATAACAAAAACAATTATACAACTACTCACACATATATATATTTCTCTATAATATTTATATTCTATGTACATTAATATCATTTGCGAAGGTGTAGCAGCTGTAACCTTGAAATGAAACACCTAATATGGTCTAGATTAGGAGTCTGTGACACACCTTCTAATAAGGTCTAGACTAGGATTCAATGAAATATTTTCAAATATGGTCTAGACTCGAGTCCATTTTTTTTTCTGCATTGCTGTGTGCTGAAATGCACATTATGTTGTTTATTTCTTTGTACAAACACTGTCATTTCATTGTGAGTAAACTTTTGTTGTCAAAAACAAAAATGAATTGGGTTTCTTTTATATACTATACACATATGTTAGTACCATTCTTGATCATGGGTACTGTACTTCTCAATTAAAATAAAATGTTCACCACTGATGAATTGATGATCATCTTTCCATTTTAAAAATTTCTTTAAAAATTTTCCATATAGATCCAAACAGCATTTTATCTACACATCACTACTTGTACACACAGCTTGTAACTAATCTTAATTAAACAACCCCGTAAAAACAAAGTTTTTGACTGTAAGTCCCTTATATATGAGACATAACTAAAAGTATTGATTATGTTCAAAGGCGACAAACATTTACAGACTGAAACCGACTGATCTCCCCCTTGCTGTAAAACCGGGGGAGGGGGAGGTGTGGTATTCGATGGCTAGCGTGAACTGAAGCAAGGGATATGTGATTGCAAACAACAGACGCTACATTTATAGTTATATAGAGATAAACTAAAAAGCATCATTTAATTAGGGTACATACCTCTATTTTATTCTTTTTATTCCACTTATAAAAACGTTTTTTTTTAAAAATCTTTTTACTTTTTATATCACTATTTCTTTTTAATACCAAACACCTCATAAGTGCCCGCTCAACGTTTTAATAACGCGGTTGTGTGATCACGGGGTGAACATGGATGTCATCAAAAGCAGACGGGTAAAGATGCTTATATAGAGATAAACTAAAAATGCAATAATTTAATTACGGTACATTCGATTGATCTGAAATTTTTATACAATCAACAAGATTTCGAAGTTAATATAAGGGATTTAAAAATAGAGTGGATTGTTTAATTTTTTTAATTTGTATTTTATTTTTATTATAAAATAACATTTCCTATGCACTTAAACTGCTTTTTATGTGGAGTAAAAGCTTTAAAAAGTATCATATCAAAAGTTAAATTTAGCCTATAAAATGCTTGGGCAAAAAAATATGATTAATTTTTTTTTAATAAGGTTAAAACATAAATGCGGCTGGATAGCGATGTCAATAGTGCGCTCGCCTCACAAGCTGAGGGGCGTGGGATCGATTCCACGTTAAAGCCACTATAAAAATGTTGATGAATGACTCTCCGCTGACCTGGAGAGCAATGGGCGCCGCCAGGTCTATCAAGCCCGAGAAAGTACTACCATTATATGGCGATTATATCATTTAAATTAGAATACCGAGAAAGGAAAAAGAAATTAATTGCAACATCACAAATAGAAAATAAAAGAATTTTAAGTCAATTTTAAATGCAACAATATATTTTTATTTATTTATCTTTCAACAAGCCTCTCTGCACTATAAGTAGTCTACATCGTAATTATTGCCAAAGCTTTGATTTTGTTAAAGAGATTTCACACAAGAGATTGACCATGCTTTAAAGTAAGCTGCTACCATAGACAGGAAGCTTTCCATGCTTAGCAGTTTACAACACAACAAAATAAATCCTTTAAGAAAAACTGGAGAAACCTATGTAAAATGTTTATCATCTTTCCAATGTTATTCTTTAATTATCAAATAGGTCTAATGGCATGGGTAAAGATTGTCCTACAAGTGGATTTTTTTTTATGTTGACCTTTCCTTTCACAATAGATATTCTAAAAATATTTATCTTTAGTATTAAAAAAACAAAATAATCTTTATTTTTGTTATGGTTTTTGGATAACCTTACAGTTACAGAGCAGTAAATCATGTACAGTAAATCACCATGAAGACCATTTTTTTAAAATTGCTTACACCAATGACTAAACTCTTTCTAAACATTTCAACAATGCTAACCCTAAAGGAATAGTGAACACAGATGTTTCTGCTGTATTGTATTCTTTTACATTTTTATAATGAATCACTCAAACAGTGTTTTCATTTCTTTCTACCTAGTTTAATTGCTGCCTCAACCTTTATTTTTATTTAGACCAGGTACTTTCACACATTTAATATTTATTGTGGTCATAGGTAGAATACATTAAATTTTATTTTGAATGTTATTAATGTTTTTATTTTACTGATAAAGGCATAAAAATGTGTTGTCAAATGCGTTTAAACATAGAGGTTTAAATATAAACATTTCTCAATAAGCTGGCTAAAATTTATCTGGGCGCATTTTTTTTTCCCCCAATGGGCATAACTTCAAGCATAAGTATTAAAATAAAACACTTCAGAAACTATGTTGCAAATTCTCTATTGACTCCACTTGCTTTTAAAAGTGTACATATTATGGTAATAGTAATAAACTCAAATTTTCTAAAATTCTCATCTTTAAAACTCCCATGCCACTTATTGGGATTTATTTTGGAAACTTTGTCTCTTATGAATTTGCTCTTTCAGTATCAACTTTAATAAATGGTACCACTTTTACAATGAGGTTTCCACATAAATCATGGATGTTTTTTAGGCATCTATGCACTGCTCAAAGAGGACTTGATAATCAAGATGAAATAAAACAAAAATACCACAATACAAACACTATATTTTGCATATTAAAATGCCATGGAATATAACCTGCTTGGCAGCAGTTTTTGAGAAAGATTCCTTATATCCACAGAAAAAAAAATGTCGTCACCATTCAAGGGTATGAGATACATTGACCCTGTTTAAATACATGAACAGGGAAATATAAACATGCGGTTGGTATTGCTGAAACATGGACCAGCTCAATATAATCCTAGTGCTGTACAACTGACACGCGAAACCCAACCATATCTCACAACTTGAGTTCTGCTATTTAAAAGTTTCAATCGGTGAATGTATCAAACAACATAATCTGATAAAAAAATTTAATCAACCTAAATTTTTTCATTCAACCAATTACTAATAGCTTTAAGCTTTCTTAAGTATAAGAAAAGCTACAAAATGCTAAGATGGTTTAGCTCAGGACATTAATGACTCTCTGAAATGACCATCATCTTAAATAAATAAAAAAAACATTGAACATGGAGAAAATCAAGTTTGTTGAATATCTAATCTAACAAAGTGATCTATCTTGTTGAGAATTGATGAGTAACATAAATTTCACAAAATTAATTTTAAATCTTAACACAGCACCAAGAGCAGCCTCATCATTCACCATTAATCAAATGATGATAATTGATCAACCAGACCACAGCCAGTGATCTGTGTTGGATCAAGGCAATAATATAATGAATGATACAAATCAATCTTATTTCTGTCAACAATTCATTTCCTCTTCAAAAATGTACACAATCAATATTATTTAATAGTGCTAATTCTTTAGCAAATTTTATATAATATATATATATATATATATAAAATCTCTGAATACCACATGGGAAATTTTGTACTTTTACATAATCTGTCAAAAGGAAAACCAAATAGAGAGAACTCTTGCTTGTGGCATTTCACCTTAACTATGTTTCTGTCCAATCTGAAAACAGAGTTGTTTGTGGAAAAAATAGCACTTGTGTATTCCGAAACAAAAAAAATATATTTTCAAAGTGTTTCACTAAAGGATCCCCTGATGTTTTGTAGCAGTAAAAATCAACAGATCAGCGCTAATGGTATAATTTAAATATTTCAAAAGAATCAACAGTAAAATATAATCTCTGAAACATTTCAATTTTCATGGCTTCAAGTTTTGCAATAGAAAGAATATTGTTTTACACGTTGGTTTTTAACCGTTAAAGTTTCTTGTTATTGATTTTAAAAAAGAGAAATGAGAAGTTAAACAGACTTTCCAAAAAATATCAATGATTACATTTAATCTTAGGTCCAATTGTTCAATCAGCAACCCTGAATTAACAAACAATCAGAGAATGCAAATGCTTTAAAGGAGCTGATAAGATGCTGAAGTCAATGAATAGACGGGATTCTTCTGTCTATGGGCTCATTTTGCTGAGTTTCAGCAACATACAAAAATTCACAATAACATGTTGCACACAGCATTCACAGAGCTAAAAAAAAATTTATGCAGGATGAAGATAATTCTGTCAAGTAATATATCATATAGAACAGATAGGCCTGATTCAGAATGGAGCAAACCAAGTATAGGATTCTTGATAATAAATCAAACAAAAAAGCTGACATGTCAAATAAAACATCATGTAATGTCATTATTAGATCAGCATTCAAAAGGAAATGACTTAAGGGGACAAAATGGTGGTGATAATATGTTACTTTTTTTTCCCCACAAACATGTAAACATGCTGTGAAATGTTTTATTAATTTTTCTGGCATGATGCCATTTTTAAATTACATTTTACTTTTTTTTTAAGCTTAAGACTTAGTTTCTTTAATTTGTGTACAGTTCTATTTTAATTTATTTAAAGAAAGCAATGTCAAGTTTAGCACTTAATGAGGATGTGTAAAGCAATAATAACTGTCACATATATGACCAAATTATATTATGTCATTTTTATGTAGATTTTTCTTTGAATTTATTTTCATCATTTTTTAAAGGATTTATTCTTAATAAAAATCCATGGCAGATTAAATAATGTCAATAATATAAGTTCCAAAATTGGATTGTTAAAAAATTGTGACTTCATGTTGCTCTACACATCTTTCATAGATTTTTTTCATCCTTTTTAATAATCAAAATAAAATGCTACATGAACAAAACAATTTACAATAGCAACATTTACACAAAATCTTCACTTTTCAACATACTCTTTGACAGCCATGAGTAAAACTTGGTTTTGTTTTTAGTTTAAAATAAGTGACGTAAGCCATTGTTATTTTTTCAAATATCAATATTTTATGAGACTTCTTCCTCACAAAATTATTTCACTGTTTCTATAAAAAGAGCAAATGTTCAGTACAAATGCCATGCTTGCTATTTTAACCTTGTTATATTTATTGGATAGACATATTTATTATTTTGTATGGAATAGTTATGAAGGAATGAACACTTTGTTAATCCCTTTACAAACTTTCCCAAGTTCAGGTGGTTGTTTTGAAGTATAATACAAAATAGATTTAAAAGATTCTAAGGATCCTGAACTGTAATCTGAATTGCACATTATCCTAAGGAACTAATTCATACAGCTGACATTAATTATATATTTCATCTGACAGGCAAAGATTAAAATTCCACGTTTGATAGAGATGGCAACAATAAACCAAACTTGTGCTCATCAAAGACAATCATTTCAAATTTTTCTCCTTCACTTTCTAATTCTAAGTGGTTGTAATTAGTCTTTAATTTTCACTTTTTTAAAGTATTTACACACTGTACAGAGAAGTGAGAAGAAATGTTTAATGTACAATTGTGTGGCCACTGTACATAATCATGCCAACAATGTCACAAAAACATGACTAACAGAGTTAAAAGGTTATAAATATCAAAGCCTTAACTGAATAATTTTTTAGTTTATTTATTAACCAATTTTCTTTACAAAGGTAATGCTAAAAAAACTAAGCTATGCTGAGGCCATGCCGAAACATGTGAACCAAAGAGAATCAACTATTCAGTATATTCAGAAACTATTGTTTCCTTCTACTGCAATCAACATAAATCAGTTCTCCACTTGTTCATGGTTGCATTTTTAATAAACTGATAAAGGAAAACACATACACAAAGTTTAATATGGCAATGGGTAAGGCATTGAAAGCAATTCAGTGGTATGGTTACCATTGGACATAGAAAAGCACGAACAAATAAAAATAATTGCTTTGTTGCCTCAAGCTAATATTTTATTGCATGTTTTTAGGAAAATTGATATTACTTGAGATCTCAGTTCAACAGAAATTCTGCACAAGTGTGCTAGGACGTGCATAACATAGGACACTTCACAAGACACAGGAAATTAGAGTTAACACAATATTACTGGCATATTACAACTTAAGCACTTATCAATCAGTTTATATTAATTAGAGTTCTTAGTTTAGTGGTTGTAATCTTAAATATTTATAAATAGCCATGAATTAGGATAAATTTTCACACAATTTTATGAACAGAGTGGGGATACACATGAAAAAATCCCCAAACACTACCACAAAACAAATGAGACGTGACAGTGAAATGTGGTGGTGAATAAACAAGACAAATATGTCACAACTCCAAGACTAGAAGATTTTAAATGTCTACATTTGTCTGTCAAAATATCGTGTGACAACAGTGGCTTTGTCTTTGCAATAAAGATGTGCTGAAGCATGGAGTTTAGGATTAAATACTAAGTATATACATAAGAACCCATGGTCTTTAACAGTATTTCTTAAAATTCAATGCCCAGAGCTGAATCAGTACTTGCATTACAAGTTTTGCCAAATCTCCTTTCTTGGTATTTAAAACTATCACAGTTGACCATTTTACAAATGGCATTTTAAAATAAATAGTCCTTTTTCTTTCCTTAAGTTCTAGAGTGTTCCATCATAACAATAACCTAAACAATTTTTCCATTTAATGTGTCATAAAATATATCACTACAAGCACTTTCCAAGTTTGATTTATTAATTAAAATAACTAATTTAAATGTAAGAAAAACTCAATCTGACTTTTTGTGCAGTGGTTATAAATTATTTGACTGCATCAGGTTCGTGCAGCTTTCATTTTTACATTACAATATTTCTACTTGAAATCAATTAAAATTATGAATATAATATGTACAGTATTAACATGTTGCATTCATCCCAATTATATGGTGTTCTTGCTCAATTAATGACCATTCAGGTACATAAGAACTTTTACTACTTAAAGTGACTTTCAGCAGTTTATAGAAGAGACCATAAAATGGTATGTAACTATTTATAATTTAAATGTAATAACGTAAGTACAATATACTGAATTTGAAAATAGAATTTTGGAGGTAGCATTTCCCTGGATGTAACAAGTCAGTCAAATATTTTGTGCAAACAACTCTGCTAATACCACGTTGTTAGAAGAGTTGTTTAAAAAAATATTTAAAACAATGCTGAATAGGAAAGCTGAAGACATTTCTTCAAATTGATGCAGGAAAAAACTTAACTGCTTAAAGAAATTAGTAGTTCTAGTTTAGCGGACATCTTATGAGGTCATCTTAAGTCAACAAGTGTCCAGCAGTTAGAGAACAATTTTTACAATCTAAATCATCATCCATTTGTTTCAAACTTTCAACATGACATGAAATCTGAAGAAGATTTAATAAGGAATGTTATAAATACTTATAAATGTCAAAGAAAGGAAATCAAAAGTATTGATGCAGAAATGATACACAACTCTTGAGTACACAAGGAGTAGAGGAAGAATTATAGTTTTCAAGCGCAAGTTTGAGCATCAATACAGCACTTGACATAAACAACAAAATTATCATTCAAATAAAAGGTCACCAATTTTTTGTTTGTCATTACTGTTTCATTATCACAGAGTAATTGGGTTTTTTCTAAAGACACAATTTTTAAAAACTTTTTTGTACAAAATTCCATGTGAACATTGTGTGCAGGTTATGAACAGCTTTAAATTAACAACATAGGAAATGACAGATCTTTCTGGAATCATACTTTCAGATAAGGGCTTGGTAAAAATTAGTACCCTCAAATACAATAAAAATTCACATAGTTTTATATCATCAGAATAGAATTTTTAAAGGAAATAGTTTTATCATTTATCCACATGCCTACATGTTGCCTTTAGGTACAAACAAAGTCAAAGTTAAAATAATATAACAAAATTCAATAAATTAGGAGAGGTAAAGTACTTTACAATAATTTATTTGCAAAACACTTAAAAAGCACTTTTACCAATTCTGAGAGTAATTAAAGAGTAACCAATGTCAGTTTCATTAGCAGTGAGTCATTTCAAACAACTTCTGTCTTATTTAGATAAGGAAATCATTTAGGTCAAAGAAACTATACATAATCTTAAAATAACAACCAACAAGATGTTCAGCAGGGAATATGACATCAGCATCAATATAAATGCTCAAATGTATCCATTGGAAACAACAGTATGTAGAGGAATAATGCTTTGTACTGGGTTTAAAAAAAGGAAACAAAATAGTCTTTTAGAGGGTGTGTGAAACCTTAATAGCAAGAAAGAAAACATTGAATCCTTCAGCAAATATATGGTGCACCTTCTTTAAATATAAACTGTACCTTCTATTGTTTTCTTTTAAACAGCCCTTGAAATATACTGGACATTCTTGTAAAATTTCATTACAAATGTTTTATAAAAGGCATTTCAACATGACAAGCCGGAGTGCTATTTTCTTTTTTTTTAATTTAAAGCTTTCTCTTCTTTTTTTTTAAGGGCCATTTTTTTAATAGAAATTTAGTTGAAGGTATTTTATTTTTCATTTCATATTTATTCTTTTACAAAATAAATAAAATGCTCAGTTACAAAAAAGAGGAGTTAGTGATCTATTATAGGACAATTAAAGGGTATCCAATAAATTACAGTGAAATAACTTAGTTCTACAACTTCAAGCTGGAATAGAACAAGAATCCTAACTTTTTATCACAGATCTCAGAGCTTTTTAATTTAATGATTTTATTGTAAGTACAAGACTACTTACAACCTGTCAATGTGTTCATTCAATACAAAATATGTGGGGACAGATATATTAAAATCAATAAACTTAAGGCATCTTTAAAAAAAAATATGGAAGTCTAAGAAAGTGTAAAAGGAAGAGGGTAGGGTTATAAAATGGAAGCACCTCTCTACTTAAAAGCACACAGAAAAAAAGACAATACATAACTATTTTCTAAAGGTTACTTGTAGGCATGTGAAGTTTTGGTATCAATGGCGTATATCCGTAATCAAAGACATAAAAAGCAGGCCAGTCAAATGTTTCCATAATCTGTTAGCTACAGGGCAAGGCCTGAATCCGCTGATCATACTCATGGATAAGGCGCTTTATGTGGCCTAGCTTTTGATGTAGGTAGTCCATTCGCTGCTTTTTAGCCATAAATTTGGGATCTGACTTCTGAGCTTCATATTCCTCCAGAACTTGTTTCTTTAAAACCTGTTTAAATAAGATACAAAAGAATAACAGTAACGAAGACAAAAAAGGTAGTGTATTATTAAAGTTAACTCATCGCTTGAATAACTGTAGCTACCTGACCTGGGGAATAACTAGAAATGGCCTCATATTCCATAACGGACCAAAGGAACAGGAGCAGATGGTTGTAATACAACTTCAAGAAATGTAAAATATTTTATGAAATACGATCAATGACGGGAGGGATTTATCCATATATATACCGGTTGGGTTCAGGGATTTTATAAAAATGGCTGGAAAAACTTTTTAAATTGAAGCATATTGCATGTCAAGATTCTCACACTAGCTAATCTGTACACTGAAAACTTGTTAAGTACCTGTGAAAAATTCAATTAAACTTCTAATTAAAATTTTTAGGTTATTTAAGAAATTTATGATTAATTCAATTATAGAATTTTGCTGAAAAGAAAAGTTTGTTTGGCCTTGAACTCATCACTAGCATCAAAGGTAGGTAAAAAAAATTACACCATCCTCTCTTTTAGAAAATCATATGCCAAAATATAATCTTTGCTGTTATTTTCGATATAATTAAATGTAATATTTACTTACTTCAAAATCAGGTGTTCCCTCTTCAGTTTGATTGATCTGTGACCTGAGGTTTTGGAATTTGCAAGCCACCATGTCAACTTCCTTATGTAGCTCTCTGTATTCTGCATATTCTCTATTGAACTCTTGCTTATATTGTTGACGCTGTTCACTGTCTTCAATGTGAATAAATTTACTGGAGAGGAACAAAATTATTTGCACCTTAATAATGTCCTTTTCAGATAATCTTATGAACAACCTTAACATGAAACCATAATTATTTTGTAACACAATTTTTATTTCACTAATTTATCTAGTTAAAATAAACTCAATGCATTAAAATTATCTTTTAAGAACTATTACCACTAAAATATTGAAACTTTTTCAAAACTTACCTAATATAATCTGGTTTATCAGAGTTATTGTCATCAGTGTTACCTGCAGAAAGAAGAACATTTTAAAGAATAGTTATATTTATTGCATTATTTTAATTTTTCATCATAATAGGAAGTATTTTAAGCTAACATTTCCATTATAAAATTGAGCTGAATTAATTCAAATACAGCAAAAACTTAAATTTTGAACTGTTGAACTTAAAGAGCCAACCCAATATATCTTACATTCCTACACCCCTAATATACACGGATTTTCCCATATTAATGCAATAATATAATAATATTGATAACTACTTTTTACTTAAAATAATAATATCTATAATCGAATAATTGCATTTCCTCTTCAAAATAAATAAAAACTTCACAGCTCATTTCTGGTGCGGTTTCAACATTACCTAAAATTATCAGAGCCGTAAAGCTAAGTCAGCAAAGGATCTTGGGACAGATAAAGTTGTATGCTTGGTTATCATTGCCAAGTAGACCACAAAATATATAGAGAGAGTTAAAACCTATTACTTACCCTCAAAATTCTCCCTGTTGGCTGAAGGTGAAGTTTGCTGATTAAGTGTAGGTTTAACAACACTAACAGGTCTTTCTTCAGTCTGTCGCCGATCAGCATGTGCTATTCTTTTTTTCTTATTAAGATTTGCAGAAACATCTTCAGCTTCTTCGATTTTCCGTTTCTAAGTGTTATGTAAAAATTTGATTCAAACATTTCTTTTCAGAAATTTTTTTTAATTACTATTGAAAGTGTGAAATTTAAATTTATAATATTTACATTTTTAAAGTGCAAGATCTGCAGTCGTATAACTATTTGTGCAAGTGATCACAAAAATTATCATTTTTCACGGTAGTTTTTTAAATCAAGAAGTCAAACCAACTTACTAAAATTAGTGGATAAAATTTACCTGGGAGTTTCCTGGACTCTCAGGATTACTAGCAGGAGAAACAGCTGGGGATGTTGGTGCAACTCTACTCTCTAGTTGTAGGTTTCTAATGGGACAAATTATTAATTAATAGTTTGACAATTTTCAAATGTCATATGGTCACATCAAAAGAACTAAATAATATATCAACCTTTAGAGATAAAACCGTTTTTTTTTAAAGTTACAATTTTTTAATATATCTAAAAGGAATATTGATAACTTTCTTATTAATTAATGAAGGTGAAAAAGTGAAAAGTGCTATACCTGCACCAAGATAATGAATTTTGATTTGAAATACAAGTTTAAACAGTAGTTCAGTTGTTTTGACATTTATTAAGTGTAAAATAATTTATTTTTATTTTATTAATTTATTTATTTTATGTTTGTCTAAATCAGGGGTCAGCAACCTTTTGAGACGGAAGAGCCAAAGCTACAATGTAAAAATGTTCCAAGTTTTTTAAAGAGCCACTAGTGTGAGTTTTGAAAATAAAATAATATAATTATTAATATTTGCACATGTAACAGGAGACATCGAAAGAGCTGCAGGTTGCCGACCCTGGTCTAAATGATGAAAAAAAAATCATTTGTTACTTATGAAACAATGACAGCCATGGATATATACATCATTAACTTACTTTTTAAGTAATATCCTATCTGCCTCGGAATAGAATGGCCATTCAAGCCTGACATCCGCCCATGCTCCTCTGGCTAATGTATAGCTGTTGTCTCTATTAAGGGTGGCTACTTGTTGTAGTACAGTGCCGAGGGAGTTTTTGTCTTTTTCTCGAATGCCATCTTAGCAAAGAATTACAGTCAGGATATAAATTCATGCTGCGGTATCACATTTATATAAGTATGTTATTGTAAATAACTGCTTAACTATAAATAAAGAAAAAATAATGAAGGTGAGATTAAAAATGTAACTAATTATTTTATAAAAGTAACTAGTAACTGAAAGTTAGTTTATTTTTTGGTCACATTTGGAGTAGACTTTTTGTATTACTATAAAATTATTTGATTTCAAAATTCAGTAATTATGACTTCACTTTGCAATACTTTCACATAAATTGAATGGTAATGATAAGAATTATTATGATACACATTTCTTTAAATCCTGAAACTATATTTATTTTAATATTATTTATTGAGTGTTCATGGAACTGAAAAGAACTACCTTTTTGAAGCCTCAAAATGAGTTCTGGCTTTTTGTATGGCTTGAGTGCTAGTAAATGTATGATGCGGTCCCTGCAATGTATAAATTATCAAAACATTAGTCCCTTGTCATTGAAATTTTTTTTTAAATAAACATTTAACTTATAGCACTGCATTTACACTTAAAAGAATCTAAAATTGTTGCTAATTTTATTAAGTTATCAATGTAGGCATTCCACCTCTGCTTTCCATATCTATAGGGAAGTTTATCATTAAAGTTTATGTTGCACACAATTTACAAAATATTATTTCATGTGGAATTATCGCTTAAAAGTTCTTACCTGTAAGGCATATTAATG
Organism: Ampullaceana balthica; assembly: GCA_944989445.1. Classification (NCBI taxonomy): domain Eukaryota; kingdom Metazoa; phylum Mollusca; class Gastropoda; family Lymnaeidae; genus Ampullaceana; species Ampullaceana balthica. Next base: position 83,048 of record CALYLW010001303.1, on the reverse strand, counting down.
GCACCAGAAGATTGTTTTGTGGTTGAAGAGGTCAAAACATGTGACTGATTATTACTGGAAGGTTTAGAGACAGTATTATTAGAGCTAGGTGTGGGAGATTGTCTACTCTGCCCAATAACTGATGACGGATGACTAGAAGCAGGTACATTTGGACTTGCTGATGAACTGGACAGGGGCAATGATGAAGATGATGATGAAGAAGGTCCAAAAGCATGACGGCTGGTTCCACTGATGGAGGTCGTTGGTTTGGCTACAACCGTTAAAGTGCTTGGTTTAGATACTGGTGGAGGAATTCTTAGACTTCCAGGAAGCAGCACCTTTTTAACTCTTTTGCTAATATGACGACCACTTGGTTTAATCTCTTTAGTACTGTAAAATAAATACATTTATAGACGATGAAATAGTTAATGAAAAAGATTAAGGAATTCAAAAAAGGCTTTTGAATTTATGTTCAGGTTAGCGCAAAGCAAACTAATATGAAAACCAAACTTACCACACTTTTTTACTCTCTTCTTCTGCCATTGTCATTTTGGCACGAGTGCGGTCATAAACATCATCAGTAGCAAGCACAGTTACTCTATGTTGCATAGTACCAAGACTTGACAAATTACTGAAATAATATTGTTTCAAAAGGTCACTTCTTAAATATAAATTAATCATGATTTTTACTCCTGTGAGCTATCTAGCCAGATCTTTAAAAAAACAATATTTTTTTAGATAAGTGGCAATTTTCAAAGTATCAGAACTTACTTTGATGTTTGTTGAATACAGTCAAAACTACCATTAAGATCGCCTGGTAATGCTGATATGGATATCTGGAATATTCGTTCTGGCTGATTTCCATGGCTAGGGATTTTAATTATCTGTCAAATATAAGGGTATGGGTTAATATTTTAAAATTGTCATTTTATTTTATGTTAAGTGTAACTATTCACCAGTAAGCAGAGTAAAAACCAATGAAAGGAACTGATATGACTTTTTTTTTAATTTTCCATCTGATATTGCTTTTATTTTATTTTATTTTAAAACAAGATCAATAAATGTAACAAGATTATTGTTTACAAAGCTCACCCCATTATTTCCATGAAATTGTATTGAAGCTTTCCCACTCTGTAAAGATGGACAAAAAGATTGAGTTAAACGGTGCTGCCATGGAAAGAAGCAACATACCAAACAGAAGAAGAAAAAGTTGTTCCTCCAGGAATTTTTTGGTCTTAAAATGTAAATTATACAAATATACAAGTTTGAGTTTATTTGTTATCAGTAGATGTACAATTGGATAAATAAACCCTGCAAGTAATTAAAAATAACCTTTCAACTGACCCCCTCTCAAATAAAGTTTGCAAACCCCAGTGCAGACTTTAAAATATTTTTCAAATGTTTATCAATTCTTTACTCTGATACTCCTATGATTTATTGTGCTATTTTTGCACTTCTTAAACATTGTTTTAAAAACATTGTTTTACTTGACTCCCAATCTCAAGAAAAGTAAAAATATATTTTAAAATTTGATAATAATGGACTTCTAAACCATTTATTCAACAAAAAAAGGAAACTAAAGAAAATAAACTTGATAATTATCGCTTGAAAGAAAATGTTTATCGAAATTTTACATCCTTTTCAGAAATGCTAATGCTATTTTGCATTCAGGTTGATATTTGCACTTCATGCACAATGGGTAAAGAAACGCAACAAATTTTTTTAATGTATTAATTTCAAAGGGCACTTTTCGTTATTAAATCGATAAGTTGAATACACACACTTAGACTGCAAAGGATGCTTTTCTTAGGAAAGACACACTCTGGTTAATAAAAACCTTTCAAAATCGGTTACACTGACATGCCACCAACAAAAAAAAGGCAAAACATAGAAGTAACAAATGTAATTCTTCTTGTAATAGTAGACAACCTTTGACTAGGAAGGGCTTAAATATTAATCTAATTTTGTTTAGCTCAAGCCAGTCCAGACTTAGAAAATTACAGTTTCAGCAACTTTCATCATCCATTTTTAGAATTTAATGTTTAGACAAACCTTTGGATAAAGACATACATATTTGTAAACACTTATAGCAAACAAAAAAAATAAGACCAATAAATATATTTTGGTCCAAGTAAAAGGGCCCTGTGAGAGTGTATTCCAACCTCTTTTTTTTAATGCCACATTGTATATTGTTAGACTAGTGAAACTGTTTTATAATTTTTACACATCCCTTACACCTAACTTTTTAAAAATTGAATAGCAAAGATAATATCTTAGAAATAAACTTGTGAATAAAAATTAAATTCCCATTACATGTTGTCAATGACAATGATTTGATGAGGTAATGTTTAAGAAACTATTGTCCTATAAATGATTAAAATACATTGCATGGACTCAATCACATTGTCGTTGGCTTATTTAGCATTTTAGTCCCTTACTCTTACTATAATTAAAATATAGGACTAAACATGTGAAAGGGACACCTCACACCTATAGAGAAACTCTGCTGAGTAGGCATTTATTCTTAACTTACAAAGTCCAGGTCAGAAATTTATGTATCATTAATTAATATCATTAGTCAGTCAAATTATAGTCTTGAAAAATATAAACATGTAAGCTAACTAAAGGCCTACTAATGCTAAAAATTTACTAATGATCATTCATTTATTTCTCATTCTTTAAGTTTGTAAATGTAAAATGTAGGCTAACTAGTATAGTATAAGTATAAGACATTAAAATTATGAATGACAGGTCCACAGGTACTAGCAGACTAGGTTTATGAGGACATGACTGAATTAGAACAAAATCAAAAAGTAACTAACTCCAACAGCTGACCTCACCTTCCAGCAACATTCAACAATAGGCCTGGGTTGGATAGCCAACAGACCAAAATGAAAAATTCATTAAATATGTTAATGTTAAAGTTAATTTTAAAGTGTAAATATCACCAGCAGTCAGCAGCCATAGTTATTGAATTGATCTGAATTGTTCTTTTTCAGTCTTGACACCATCACCAATGGATTAAAAGAATTACGAAAAATTTTAAAAGGTAGCATTAAAGACAATCTTTGAATTGTACTTTAAATACGACCATCTCTATTCAATAATAATCTAGTTATTAATTCATATTAGGAAGGCTATCATCATGCAGAGCTTTTTTAGCTTATGATTTACTTGGAGTTAGAGCACCTCCACTCAGAAAACACGAATTTAACTACCAAATGTTCACTATTTAAAGTACGATATGTTCGTTTCAGACTACTCACCTTAATTTTAGAAAAATTCTCTAATGTTTTAAGTGCTGTATCTGTTAATTTAAAATGAACTACTGATTTATTTTCTTCTGACAAAGTATTTGAAGCTAGACCATATTCCCGTCCTTCCACCAGTGTCGCCATTTTGGTCCTGCTCAAGGGACAGGTGCCAGATATAGCCAGGTCTATTAAAAGAAAAAAAGAGGAAGAGGATTATGAAAACAAAATTAAAACGGACCTTTCATTACTGCAATTTGATTGATCTTAAATTCTTATTTTTTACTCTGTTTGGTAAAAGTAAATTGTTAAGCTGTGAAATTATAAGTCAAAATAAATCTTAACTGTATTTTAATTTTTAAAGGAGGGAAATGACTTCGATCATCATCATTTCATTATATAAATCCTTCATTAAAACTATCACTAATAACAATTTTGTCAAATCAAACTGAGAAAAAATCGTTATGTGAAACACTTAAATCATTTACTTAGTTATTTATAATAAATGTTTAATTATAAGTTATAAAAAATGCTCAGCTAACTTAATTAGTATTATTTATTTACCACTGAGAACAAGATTTCATTTGTTAACTGGCAATTGATCTTCATTTCAATCTTTCTCTAGCGAATAAAGTATTTTATTTAAATATATATTTATTTATGCCTAACATTTGAGTTACATAGTGATAAATTATAAATGAATTTATCCTTCAATAAAATAGAACATTTGACATATATTATAACAATTAGTAGCAACACATAATAAATCCGGATAAAGTGAAAGTGGTTGGTTAGGTTGAAACGGGGTGGGGCGGTGTTTTTCTTTGACATGTATTGTTTTTATTTTATTTTTTATTACTTTTATTTTAGTTACTATTAGTAGGGCACAGAAAGGGCCGGTGGGTGGCAGCAAACTCAAACAAACAGTGAAAATCATTGGAACTCTTAATTTTAATAGAAGATTGCCATATTTACGGCAATCCATATCTAAAGAGACGTGGTTGTTTCACTAAAGTCAGTTCTGACATTAGTATTAGGTATACAAATGCGATAAAAGCAACAGTATCGATCGGCTCTTTTCAAGTGATGTAAAATCCCATTAAGAAAATGTTTTCATAAAAAGAAAAACAAATACCCTTCAGTTTGAAAAATATTTTAAAAACAACTATCGCGGACTCACCACTTCGTATCTTGAGCTTTTTACTCTTAGTCAGTCAGAGTGAATATGCAGCTCTGCATTTGCAGTAGGGGATAGGGCACCTAAAAAATATCGTTTTTAATTATAATTTTATATCAGAATCATGCATTTTTACTTGACAGGCACAAATGAGTGTTTTATCCCAGGCGCGATATTTTTTTTACGGTGGCCCTGGATACAGGGGCGGATTAAGACTGCACGGGGCCCCTGGCTGCAATTCAAACTGGGGCCCTGTCCAGCCAGCGTCCCTTTAAATAAAATGATTGCTAGCAGCTAATATAAGACTGTAACTTGTAACTAAATAATTCATCGGTTCCTTTAACATACTTTGTCTGTACTACGGGATCGGCCTTCCCAGCCAAATATTATTCATGAAAAAATGGAATACGAAGAAATAACTGTTTGCCAGTATCCTAATATTGAGTGTAAAAATACAATTTTAAAAAATAATTTGTGCCCACGCCGGGAATCGATCCCGTGACCGCTTGCACAGCAGGGCGGCTTTCTACCTCATGACCACACAGCCTCATGAAAAAAGGTGAAGTTTAAAGATATAAAGAATAATCTTTAATATTTTCTCTTAGTGAGCCTATAAAATCAGTTTTTTAAAATTAATTTATTTAATTTATGATATTTTCAGGAATTCATGCAAACATTTGTCCATCGTTCTTATAAAATATACTAAATTTGGGGGCCCCTAATCATCGGGGGCCCCTGGCTTTAGCCCGTTCAGCCCCCCCCTTAATCCGCCATAGCGCCTGGATATCATAAAGCCCTACGTGATGCTTTGTCGTGGGAAGAAACGGGCGATGTTCTCTATGTATGAAAACGGGCGAAGTTCTCTATGTATGAAAAAGCAGCATAATATAATTTATTATTCTTTAAATTGAAAATTTTGGCAAAAAACTTGGCCCACCCTGGAAGTCAACCACCAATAGTCCTAAAATTGTAAAAGCACATATAATATAGATAATATAGAACATATTTTTTATCTCTAGCAAGATGAACCATTACCATAAAATCTGTTTAATTCATTAATTCTTAATATTTTCGCTTAGTGAAGAAGTACAATAATTTTCTTAGTTATCACCTCAAATTAAATATATATTCTCTAAATTTACAACTCATTTGAAAATAATAAAATCGTAGACTATTCTATTTCAAAATCCTTATTTTGGAACAAAAATTTTCTTTGAAAATTAATTTAAAATTTATAAAAGTAAAGTTTCATTTTTAAACAAGTACAAATAATTATTATTAAATCCCGTATATTAACTTCACCGTCTTGTCTCTCTGTCTGTCGTGGCCCCGCCCGCCCGCCGGATCGCGAAAAACAATAGTAAATAAAACAAACCCGTAAAAACAAAGTTTTTGACTATACATCCCTTATATATGAGACATAAATAACAGTATTGATTATGTTCAAACGCGACAAACATTTACAGACTGAATCTGTCTTAACTCCCATTTGCTTTATAACCGGAAAAGGGGGGGGGAGGGGAAGGTCTGGTCACCGATCGCTGGACCGAGCTCAGCGTGACACGTCAAATCTAAACAAAAGCACGCCGGTACATCGCGTCAACGCGCGAACTGAACTGTCTCGTGGAAAAAAAACAATAACAAACCATGAAATTGAATTACATACGCCGTATTGAGATAAACTAAAAATGCATTAATTTAATTACGGTACGTTTGATCGATCTGAAATTTTGATACGATGCATTGTTAGGTGACACGAGTCCCTGTGCCAAATTTCAGCTCGATGGCATCACGGTAAGTGGGTCATTTTTTGCACATAGACTTTTGTCACCTAACACTGAATTGTATCAAAATTTCATATTGATTGAATGTTCCGTAATTAAACTAATGAATTTTTAGATTATCACTATGTAGCATGTAAATGTGTGTGCTAGACTGTTGTGCGGTGCGTATTATATTGAACATACTTTTATAATATTTCCCCGATCTGTAAATGTTTATGCTAGTCTGTCACGCGTTGCGTATTATATTGAACATAATCAATACTTTTAGGTATGTCTCATATATAAGGGATTTAAAGTCAAAAACTTTGTTTTTACGAGTTGTTTAATTTTCAATCAGTGAAAACATTTTCTAGTCCTCCCAACTATTGATGAAACTGCTGAGAGTGAGTTGCTTTTCGAAGATAATTCACAAAGCATATTTCCGTAATATCAAACCTGAAACATTTTATTTCATTGATCAAAACAAATAAGAGACAAATGTAGTATTTTATGATAGGACTAAAAAACAAAAAGATATTTCAAAATCAGCAACTTCCCCACCTTAAGATAATATGTTATTAAATGGTATCTCTTTGATAACATTTAATTATTATTATTTTTATTTTTTTAAATCTTTAAAAATTCTTTTTATTTAATTATTTACTTATATTTATTAGGGCTGTGGAAATTAACGATTAATTAATCAATTAATCGTTAAAAAGGTTAATCAATAAAAATTCGATTAAAATTTAAGAAAATATTTTCTTTTTTTTTCGAATATTTATTAATCTATTATATCTATTTATTAATCATTTATATGTTTTGTTCCTTACATACTTTTCCCTCGTATTATAATATTTATTTTGACGTGCATACGTAAGGGGCCGTCCATAAATGACGTCACGCACCTAGGGGGGGAGGGGGTCACACTTTTGTGACGAGGGGGAGGGAGGGGGGTTGAAGAAATGTGACGTCACATCAAAAGGGTAACTTTAAATAAAACTTCCATTGTAATATTTGGTCACTTACAATTTATTTAATGACTTTAAAAAAACATTTTTTTTTAAATCAGTGCTTCTCAATGTGCCAGTCGGTAGGCCATCAGACGCTGGTTAGCGTAAGTTATCAAGACACGAAAATTAAATCGAATTATAATCCTTAAGTTTGAGAATCCACAAGATAACATATGAAATTGTTACACTGCGTCGTTTGATGTTGACATCAAAGCATTTGTGATGTAACCGCAGCTCCGTTTGGTTCTCTCATGGCAGGAGACGTCGAACTTTTTTGCCCTTTACCCCGTTACATATACAAGTTTATGTGTGCGTTACCCACCCCCCAACCCCCAGACTCTAGGTACTGCTCACAGGACTCGCGGATTTGGAGGAGCGTCGTTAGCCCCCCCCCCACCCGAAAATGCTACTGGTGAGTTTTACAAGCATGACAAGTGTCTAAAAATGATCTGAATAGGATTATGTGTAGATATTTTAAGTCAAAACGACACGGAATATCCTTTTTTCTTTAAAAGGGGAGGGGGGAGTGAATCTATTTGATAGAATTAAAAACGTTTTAGGTTTGATATAATTGTTCGATTGGTTTTTGGTCAAACGCCCCTGACCATTCTAGTCTTCTAGATCAGTGCTTCTCCAAGAGGTGATCCACCAACCAGTGCCGGTCCGTGGGCCATCCGCTGCCGGTCCGCAGATGTTCTCAAAAAAAGGACAGAAAAAATTGTCAATAAGGGAAAATAGTGCATCGGTCCCTGGTGCAATGGAAAAAATTCCTGCCGGTCCACCATACTAAAAAGTTTGAGAAGAACTGTTCTAGATATAATGGTAAATGAGCCCATTTAAAATTAGTCAAGTATTCATTAACTTTATTGAATGCATGAAATTCTTGACATCGCAATTCGAGAGAAGCACAAAACAACTTTTCTTCTTAGCTCAGTTTTTAAGGCATTAATTTTAAATATCACAGAAAGGATACTTGATACAGACAAGTTATGTGGATTAAGATTATTGTCACTCGTTTCAATATAAATTAAAGTAGGGTAGATTTAGGTGTCTTCGTATAGTACGTAGGTAAGAAATCTACATAGTTGTCAAATTTTTACAAAATGCATTTTCTGGAAGGAACCGGTTCAATAATGGACATATGTTCCAAACGTACACGTGCACATGACGTATTTTAATATATCTAGTGGGTTGTAATCAATGTTATATGTCCCTAATGAGTCTGCATTACCCCCAAGAATTCCCTTTTTGACCCCCAGATGAGGTTATTTACCTCTGTTCGCCGACCTCTTTCTTACGGGATGCCCGTCAGTCAAGTGAGGGATTTTTAAAAAAATGCATTTTAAAATTTTTATTTTTAAGTACTTTTTTTTTCTAAACAAAGACGTTAACCGTTTTGGTTAATAGTCAATGTTTAATTTGTATGCATTAAAATAAAATATAATCTAAGGATGTTAACACAGTTCGTTTTCTGAAGGCCGATTAAACGTTTTTAAAAAATGCTTCACGCGGGTCATGATATTACAATGTAAATCTTCACTAAAAAAATAATAAATACTTAAATGACAATAAAAGTGATTTGAAACATACTTATTTTCAAATAGAAAATAAAGTGTTTTTTTTTGTTGTTGTTGTTTGTTTTTTTGTTGTTTTTTTTTGGGGGGGGGTCAAAGATTTGTGACGTATTTTTAGAGTGGGGGGGTCTAAGTTTTGTGACGACGCGTGACGAGGGGGGGAGGTGGTCAAAAATCGGCAAAAATCGCGTGACGTCATTTATGGACGGTCCCTAAACAAAAAGATTATTCTTCCTTATTTCTTACACAGTAGAACGAACTTGCTGTGTCACGTCACAAAATTCGGAAGACATAGAATTACCGCGACTTAACCGATTTCGCTAAACCCACGAATCGCGACTTAACGGGATATATATATTATAAAAATATAATTAATCGAAATTAATCGATTAATCAAATATTTTTTTCGATTAATCTAACAATTTTTTAAATCAGTATTAGTCCTAATATATATATATATATATATTATATATCAACAAACTTATTCTATACTACATGGTAAGATAAAGTCTCGATGATTACTAGTCACCCTGCAATTACATTTGAAGTCATGTACCATCGTTAATAAATTCAAAGTCAGGTAGGCCTACATGGGCTCTAGGGAAAGGAAGCATGTTTTGGCGTTTCTTCATAATTTTTTACTGCCCAAGTTTATGATTAAGTGATGTGTATAAAGTTCTATGTAATGGCCACCTGATCAAATGAATGAAATATTCTCCCCATTGGCCACCTGACGAAATATCCCCCCCCCAAAATTTTTTTTTAAAATTGGCCACCTGACGAAATATCCCCCCCCCCAATTGGCCACCTGACGAAATATCACCCCCCCCTCAATTGGCTACCTGACGAAATATCACCCCCCCCCAATTTGCCACATGACGAAATATCACCCCCCCCCCAATTGACCACCTGACGAAATATCAACCCCCCCCCCATTGGCCCCCTGACGAAATATCAACCCCCCCCCAATTGGCCACCTGACGAAATATTCTCCCCATTGGCTAACTGATGAAATATTCTCCCCATTGGCTAACTGATGAAATATTCTCCCCATTGGCTAACTGATGAAATATTCTCCCCATTGGCTGATGAAATATTCTGCCCATTGGCCACCTGACGAAACAACCCCCCCCCTTTTCCATTGGCAAACTGAAGATACAACCTCCAACCCCAATGGGCCAGCTGATGAAACAACCCGCCCCCCCCCCACACACACACACTCTTTGCTACCTGAATGAAAATATAGGCCTCTGAAATAACCACTCAAATATTATTTTTTAATCACATTAATTATAAAATACTTCAATGGCACTACAAAATATAACATTGGGTGCACGTTAGAAACTTATTGAAAGGAAACTATTTACCCATCTTATTGTTATAAGAATACATTAGTATAATATGGCATACTAGTAAAAAAGCCCGCCCATGGACGGGAATAAGTGTAGGGTGACCTGTGAAGTTCATGGACGCTATGTTTTGGAAGTTGTTATGCTGAAGCGTTTGCAAGAAACAGCAACAACAACAACAAAAACAACAACAACAGCAACAAAATCAACAACAACAGCAAAACAACAACAACAAAACAACAACAGCAACAACAACAAAACAAAAACAACAAAACAACAACAACAAAAAAACAACTAAAACAACAACAACAAAGCAACAACAACAAAACAACAACAATAACAATAACCACAAAACAACAACAACAAAACAACAACAAAAAACAACAACAACAAATCAACAATAACAGCAACAAACAACACTTAAAACTCTTGCCACTACCCCCAGGACCATCAAGGAAAAAGCATTTAACAGAATTGTCATTGGAATAAGCGGCAGGCATCACTTCAAGATGGGAACAACATACTGAATTATGACAAAAAAAACTGCACCAAAAATAACTCGTTTTGAACCTCCGCGTAATATGTAAATTTTCTCCGCTAGTGATTGGCTGTAGGAGTCGTATGTGTTTGAGGGACCAATCGCTATAGATGACGGGACAGAACGGACAGAACTTTGCCTTTTATTAAATAGGATAATAATGTATGGAGTAGAAAAGAGATGTTTAATCAATAACTAGAACTGGCTCGTATAAGGCATGGACTAGGACATGGGTGCAAACGGTTGTAGAACATTGGTGTATAATGTATAGAGCAGATCATCTGTGTATAATGTATAGAGTATGATATTTGAGTTATATGTAATGGAGTAAAAAAATCCGTGACCCCCCCCACACACACACACACAAATGGCTTTTGAAGTCACTCTCATTGGGTAATATCTTTTAAATATCTGTGATGATCTAGTTTGGTAGGAACAGACGTAGTGCTTTACTGATATGTAGGCAAATGACTTTTCGGCTCATTTCGGTTGGAAATTATTTAGTCCTTGTAAAAGTCTCAGTCCAAACTACTAAGCTATAAAACGTGTACCACGTTACTTCTCTAGTCCACAGAGCCAATCGTTGAATTCCTTTGTTGAAATCACCTCTAGTTAAGCCAATCGATGTCTGAAAACTGAACACAGGATTTTTATTTGCTATGACATGTAGCGGTACGTAGCTATTGATTAGTGCATGTGTGTGTTGGTTTATGTCGTGGTCTAAGTGGACAATCAAGAGGTCGGAACAGAAGGTAACAATTACATGAATTCAGTGTTAAAGACATGAAATGCTGATTTCTAAATAATATTTTCCATGACCTTTTTTGTATCATAATCCAAGTTAAGTCTAAAAAAATGATCATACAAAAAAAAATCAAACTAAAAATAGATGCTGGTAATATACGAGAAAAGCAGGGAACTGTAACATTTCGCGGAAAACGATTACCTAGAACGAGGGTTCTTTTAGCGGATAGCGTGTATCGATGTATCAACCATAAATCTCTCATATAGAAATTAAATAAACAATGGAACAAGTTATGTTAAAGATTGGAAAATAAAATTTAAAAAAGTTTAAAAGCTAAGAAAATAACCTATCGGCTAAGTTTTATCAGATACTACAAAAATCAAGAAAAATAAATTCTTTAAAATATTTAAATCATAACAGGGCTCAGATTACAAGGCATTGTGCATTGTTTGTTTTACGATGACAGAGAAATGTATAATATTTTAAAACTGAAACTATGTACATCAGGGGCGTCCGAACTTTTTGCATGGTGGGCCCTATTTGTTGAAGTAAAGATATTCGGGGGGCAGATTAAAATAATAAACACAAATATGTTAATATAAAGGGTGAAACTGAGATCTGGAATGCTGTAAATTGGTGAGGTCAGGTCAGTGGCGTAGCTAGAACTTTTGCCGCCCGGGGCGGTCTCCAATGCGCCGCCCTTAGTAGGGACCGTCCATAAATAACGTCACGCACCTGGGGCGGGGAGGGGAGTCATACACTTGTGACGATGTGTGACGAGGGGGAGTGTTTGAGAAATGTGACGTCACGTCAAACGCACAACTTTAAATAAAATTTCCACTTACATATTGATTACTGACACTTTATTTAATGTCGTTTATGTAAAACGCGTGTTACAATATTAGATGCAGCCTTACACTGAAAACATACTTAAATGACAAAAATTTGATTTGAAACATTCTTATTTTCAAATATAAAATACGGCTTTTTATGGTGGGGGGGGGGCCCGCTCAAAGCTTCGTGACGTCATATTGAAGAAGGGGTCTAAGTTTTTGTGACCACTTATGACGAGGGGGGAGGGGTGAAAAATCAGCCAAAATCGCGTGACGTCATTTATGGACGGCAAATTAGTCGATTATATTATGGTGTTTATAAATTAATAAACATGAATAAATAATTGTAATTGAAACGAAGTAAAGAAGGGGAACATGTTTACCATTGCATGACATATGTATGTAAGCAGTAATAAAAGAGGCCGCATTAGATGATATAACTATAAGTAAACATTTATAAAAATACACTACACATTTTTAAAGGCCACAAGAAAGTTACTGAGGTCGCAGGCCCCCCCCCGCCCATGAGACAAAACCTATTCCAAATTTACACCCAAAAAAACATGATCAATTACTGTTCTTTTATTTTATATTTATAAATAAATGGTTTTTTACAATCAAAGAAATTGTATACATTTATATGTAATCATATTTATACATATACTTTCCTAACTTCCATAACAGAAAACACGTGTATTATGCTATCAAAATTTAAATTATTTGTGATATCTTGTTCTATGAACAATATTGAAAGATTTTGTTGTCTTAAGTCGATCATTGTGGAACGAAGATAATTTGTATCAACTTCACATTGGAGAAGCTCCTTTCACAACTAGCGACACTGGTAGCAATTGTGGAAAAAAATTCATTTCAAAATTACAATGTTGGGTACAGAATTTTCCAATCTTACTGTTGAATAAATTCTAATAGATGAAGGTGGTCTCTCCCCCCGTTTTTATGACATAATGCCTCTTTTTGTAGTGTAGCTACAGACATAAAAACCTGGATCCTTTTTCTGTCAGTATTGAACTGCTCTTTATCAATGTCAATAAAGTAATGTATTTGATGTTCAAATGCTTCATTTAGTAGGTTACATGCTATTATATACGAATATTTTCTTGCAGGGACTTGAAACTCATCAAATCGTTCTTTTATTTTCTGTTATAATTACATCCATGGATAAAAACATTCCCCGTTGTACTTCTCGTTCTAAAGATAGAAACACGTCTTCTTAATTTTCCTCACTCATATTTTTCTCTCCTTCTAGCTCAGCGTTCAGTTGATATCTCCAACTAATCACAAATTGTGTGACTGATATAACAGCGTTTTGTATTAGCACATCTCTTTGTTCCATGCAATGGGTTTGCATTAATTTAAAAAATGACCGGTTCCTATAAATTGAGATAACATAGAAAAGAAAAAGAGTGTATTAAATTGAGTAAAATTTAAGCATCTTATCTCGTTTTACTAGTTACTTTTTCAGTTGTCAATTAAAAACTATGTCTTTTTCGAAATTATTTATGCCAATTGTGGTGTTTATTAACGGAGAAATTTGAATATGTTCATGTTTTTGCCATAAATCTTAATAATTTTCCATAAAATAGATGAATTCAAATTATTTACACATTACTTTAATTGGATAGGCGTAACATGTTTAATGAATAACCGTATGTTAATGAAAAACACAAATTATGTGTGCTACTTAAATGCAATAAAAACTAAATAAAATTAATTTTTAATAACGTACCTTACAATAATTTTCTGAAAATTCAAACAGTAATATAAATGACTCATATTTTACTACTTGCAAGTTAAACACAATATTTTAACCACCATGAATAGTAGGTACTTGTTCGCGCATCATTCTGCGAATGTCGAAATTCCACGCAAAAACCATCGTGACATTAATAGTACATATTATTGGGCCCAGCGGTGATGTGTTTTGTGTGTAGTTTTCATACAAAAGCGTCATCTGGTCGTACCTTATACCGCTTAGTTTTCCAAACAAATCGATACCTTTTTTGAGTGATTTTAAATTTTTGAACGATTTTGCGTTACGTATAACATCTACACATCCACACATCCACGATTTAATCAAACAAATGTTGTGGTAATCCGTTTATCAGGACTAGAAATTACGAATATTTTTGTTTCACCTTGGTTTTCCCCATTCAAAAGAAAAAGGGTGGTTGTCAAAATAAGTTGCACTGTTTAAAATTTCGACCATTCTTATGGATATAATTTCGATAAAGAAAAAATACGTCAGTCAATTAAATATTTCAGATGAGGCCGGGGGCCAGTTAAAATGCATCGCGGGCCGGTTTTGACCCGCGGGGCGAATTTTGGACACCCCTGATGTACATTCTATTTTTTTTTAAAATAATTTTTTAATGAAATTTTTAAAAAAATATGAATAAAATAAACAGAAATAGGGAAGACCAACAGGACTTCCTGGTTGGTGAGCCGAAACGGAGATGCGGTTTTTATCAAAACAAAACTGCACTTAAGATGTTACCGAACCGAATCAAAGCTTTAAAAAGGGGACTTAAAATGAGAATATTCGTTCCGTGAAGGGACTCTGGCTGATGAATTGACACCTCGGAATAAGGTATCTTAGCCTTGTGAAAACATCACCAGACGGGATAACACTGGGGAGCTTTGTTTAAAATTGTGTGATTTTTTTGTTTAAAAAAAACTTTAAAATCGTGTAAGCAAGAAAGGAAATAAAGAAAAACACCACAGTTTTAATCATGATTAAGATTCAATTTTAAAACTATTTTTATTGTTTTAGTAATTTTCTGGAATGTTAATGTCGAAATTTTCCTCATTTCGCTTAAAAACACGAAATTTTTATACATAACATAATAAAATGGAGCATACGTGACAAAACTCTCTAAATTAAATGCCAAAGCTTGCTACTTACACCAACTGCCGATAAATACAGTAAAATATCAATTACCTTGGTATTTGAGAAAATAGGTATACAAACTTTATTTCTCCTTGAAAAGTGACGAGAAATATCGGCTCGACATGCATTTGAGGTCCATAGATATGTTGTTTATTTCCGATTTCCTGCTGATTTTTTTTCCTTCTCCCCAAACGTGGCTTCCTATTCAGCTTGCTTGTAGTCAAAATATGTGCGATTATATTTCAATACATTCATTTATCCACCATGACGCTAATTTTCTCGATAATTCTAAAAATAAAGAGCTAATCGATTCTTACCAGACGAAACATACTCTCTGGACTGATTTTTCAAACTGAATGCAATCAACAGCAAAGGTCTTGACAAACAAGCAAAACATACTCGGTTTCCGTTCGATTCAGGGGTGTCCAAAAATATGAGGTTCAGGACATAAAGTTTCACCCTTGGTCTTTGTCACTCTCATGTAAATTGTTAAATATGTAGGCCTATAAATAGTTGTGTAATTCAAATTTTGTGATAGCCCACATATTTCACCCCAAACAAGCACACATTTACCCCCCCCCACACACACACGCACATATTTATGTGAAGGGTGGCGGGGTGGGTTTTCTGCAGGGACAATTATTGTCCATG
Source organism: Ampullaceana balthica (assembly GCA_944989445.1). Classification (NCBI taxonomy): domain Eukaryota; kingdom Metazoa; phylum Mollusca; class Gastropoda; family Lymnaeidae; genus Ampullaceana; species Ampullaceana balthica. The sequence goes on along the minus strand of CALYLW010001303.1, from coordinate 67,267 downwards.
GTTAGCCTTAAATATTACCACGCGGATAGACATTACCACGCGGATAGACATTACCACGCGGATAGACATTACCACGCGGATAGACATTACCACGCGGATAGACATTACCACGCGGATAGACATTACCACGCGGATAGACATTACCACGCGGATAGACATTACCACGCGGATAGACATTACCACGCGGATAGACAATCTATTCAAAGATCGGAAATCGGAAAATACGACTCTTCAAGACATAAACAGCAAAATTATGGGATATTGATATCAAAATCAGGGGACAGCCGAATATCCGGAATGCCGGATATTCGGGCCGGTTTTCGGGATTTTCGCCACTATCCGGATTCGGCAAATATTTATAAATATTTATATTTATATATCAATGTAGTAAAGAATTTTTGAAATCAAATTAAATTAATATTAATAGTATAGGTTTATAAACAATTATATAAAAAGTAAAAAACAATAACCAGAAATCAGTACATATAACAAGAATGGATAGTGAGAGAGCATTTCAGCACAGCTGATTATAAGCAATATCGCTTGTCGCCGAACAAACTTGGGATGTTATTTTTCTTGAAAAAGAATTTGGGTATGACAAACACTAAATTTTTCGAAAATTGAAAATTGAAGAAACAAACTACAAACTTAAAGGAAACAAGTACTGCTGTACCATGTTACAACTTACTAGTAACTATTAACTACTAACCAGTAACTATTTTATTTACTCATGTCATTAAATTATTTTCATTGTTATAGCTGATATACTAATTTTATGTTAAAAATAATTATTTTATTTTACAAATAATACTTTTATGTTTAAAGAATACTAATTTTAAGTTGAATTTGTAAATTTAAAGTTTATACAAAAACTATAAACTTTATAGTTAAACAGGAGCCATGGAAACTGGGACAGGCTGAGAGTTAGCTTTCGTTTTTAAATTTTTTGTCATTGACTAGCACGTTGACAATTGTCAATCTTTCACTAATTTCAATTAAGTATTTACATTTAAACATTTTAATTATATGATATAAGTTATATCATTGTAATAATTTTATATTCTTTGTTGTTTTTTCCGTTAAACTTTAAATGGCAGTTTCAATTGCGATTTGATCACACCACACACAAAGTACAACACTGTTCACTTGGTAGACACTACACAGTTCGTTGAAACTTCGTACAAGTTCGTTTATTCAATTCATTGTAAAATGTTCATCGTTCAGGTTGACAATGTCACAAAGTGGAAAGCAGATACTCTATTTGTAGGATAATACATATTTTAATACATAGTATTAAGTATAAGATATAGAGTAGTAAAGGACACCCTATTAGCTCTTACACTTAAATGTGGAGATATCCGGATCCGGAATCCGGATTCGGAAAATATTAGGGCCAAACTATCCGGATTCGGCAAATAGTAAAAAACCATTTCCGGTTGATCCCTAATAAAAATGTAGTAATTTCTAATGTAATTTTTTCTAAATAATTTTAATCGTCAATACGCAAAATTGTAATGTTTCGATTGTACCCTGTGAGCCTCTAATTTATGAGAGCCACTGGCCTCTCCTGCCTATGTTTAAATCACTGCACAAAAGTAACTAAACATATAACTGTATAAATAAACCACACGCGATCAAATATGGACTATGGTAGAACATGTGAACATTGTATGAAAAAAAAATTAGGCCGTTGGTACAGTTTAATGGAACATTGCTACGTCAGAAGTCGTCAGATATTTAGTCGTTTTCCAGCAGCGTATGCAGACGTGATTTATAAAGTCCCAGTTAAATATTGGAAACAACATCATTTTCCAGCGGTGTGGCCTTGGGAAGTGGGTTGGGGGGATGGGGGTGGCGTTCACGTTTCTGTCCATGAGGACCACTCAAAGCTAGAGCAATAAAATTAAAAGTATGATCGGCTAAAATCGGCTTACAACACTAAATGGATTTTTTTTAACGCATGTGCACGTTGAATTCTGAAAAAAATTAAATATTTAAAAAATCTTTTTTTTTAAAAGGACACGCTTTTAACATAATCACTACTTTTAGTAATGTCTCTCTCGGAAGGGGTTGGCCTTTACGGGGCCCGGGAGATAAGTAGGGTTGCGGAAGTGGCTGCGACCTGAAACTGACTAACCCCGGTGAAATCGCCAAGCATACGCACTGGAACCCTCCGGACAACCGGGGGGTGGGGCATGGCCTCACCGAGAGGCCCGGTGCTGTGTGTGGGAGCAGACCCATACCCAACAGTGCCCGGCTAGGAACGCCGAAGACAGGAAGACCCTCTGGGCAAGGGGCGGAACGCACTCGGACCGTCCTCAATGGGTTGAAGATTTCTGCCTACCCCCTCTCTATTCTATGGTTCATATATCGAAAAAAGCAGGTCCCGGAATGGACCTTCTAAACCCCTTCTCGGCGGATGGTGGTACGTCGGGTCGGTTGGCTACCCCCCCTCTTAGAGGCATGGTGACGAACGACAGGCCATGTCCAAGCGGTCAATCGGTGACTGGCCGTCCTTGTATGGGTGCGAAGGGCCATCCTGAACAAGCCCTGGTAGTTTTACAGTTGAATGTCTGTGGCATAAGGCAAAAGGCACACGAAGTAACCAAAATACTCCACGAACGGAAAGTGGATGTGGCGCTGTTCCAAGAAACGCTCCTCAAGGGGAAGCCGTTCCATATCACTGGTTACTCGCTATACCATTGCAAGTGTGACCGGCGATGTCGAGGTCTTGCCACAGCGGTCCGAAATGATTTAACGATGGAGCTGCTCGAAGTTAAGTGTTACAGCAACACTGATACTCTCACCGTGAGAGTTTTCAAAGGCGACGTTGGCTTTACAATCACGAACGTCTATAATACGCCCAGAAACCCTATCGCACTTCCAGTTGGGGAAGATGTCATTTTTGGCAAAACGATAATAGCAGGAGACTTTAATGCACAGTCTCCTGACTGGGGCTATGCTGAACGGAACGCGTCAGGCCGCTACATCGAGGATGTCTGTATTAATACGAATCTCATCAGGCTACAGAATGCAGACAGTGAACCGACACTACTGCACACGGGGCACAGCACGGAGTCCCGCCCAGATCTAACGCTTATTTCCGCTGACCTAGAGTCGAAGCATAGACTGGAAGTTTTAAAGGAAGTAGGTAGCGATCACTTACCAATCCTGATTGAATTTGGACTTGGTGCAGGCAAACCTCGATTTGAAAGAAGGCATTGGCAGTTCCGTAAGGCCGATTGGCGAAAGTACGAGGCCGAGAGCGAGACCAAGCTCGCTCTGCTGGATGTTGCAGGAGACAACATGGATGCCACCTACAGGCAGTTTATTGACACAATCCTTGGGGTTGCGAGGCGAACGATCCCAAGGACGAACGGGAAACAGAAGTTCAGACCTTACTGGGACAAGAGTCTGGCAGAATTGGTGAAACAAAGAGCAAAAGCACGGAAAAAGGCAGCCAGGCTGAAGACGCCCGAAGCTCGTAGGGCGTACAACAGACTGACGGCTGAAGTCCGGGCCGCTGTCGACAAAGCGAAGAAGGCGAAATGGGTAAATACGTGCGAAAAACTCGACCTCGTAGACGGAAGAAAAGTTTGGCGGCTCTTGGATGCATTATCTGGCTAAGGGAAGACAAAGAATTCCAACCCTTTGACGACACCAAAGGGCCAAAGGGCTAGTGAAGTTAAGCGCGCACGAGCGCTAAACAAACACTTTGCCCAGGTTAACAAAAAAGGCGCCAGATCTGATTTTAGCCGAACAATCGACCGAATGCGCAAAGAGGGCTCAAGGAGACAAAGTAAGGGCCCTCAACTAGAGGTTTTCGCGGCCCCCTTCACAATGACAGAGTTGCAAACCGCACTCAACAAGTGCCAGGCTGGCAAAGCACCAGGACCAGATAAAGTTCACAATGAAATGCTCAAACATCTGGGCAAGACAGGCCGAATGAAACTGCTGGGTTTCATAAATAGAACTTGGACAACAGGCACGCTGCCGAAGCTGTGGAAAAAGGCCACAATAACCCCAATTCCCAAAGAGGGGAAACCAGGCGAACACCCGTCCAGTTACCGGCCAATTTCCCTCACGTCGTGTGTGGGGAAGGTGGCTGAACGGTTAGTGAACGCACGACTCTACTGGTTCCTCGAACAGTCCAAATGCATTCCAATGACTCAGGGTGGGTTCCGAAAGGGACGCCAACCGATGGACCAGGCTCTCCGACTAATTCAGACAATCACGAATGAACTCCAGTCGAGGAATCACACCGTTGCGGTGTTCTTCGATCTAAAGCAGGCATACGACAAGGTGTGGCGTGGAGGGCTACTTTATAAGTTGCAGCAGTTAGGTGTTACTGCGAACATGTACAGTTGGATAAAATCGTTCCTTACGGACAGAACGATCAAGACCCGAGTGGGGGAGTCATTATCCAACGAAGATCGCCTGGAGGACGGACTTCCACAGGGGTCCGCCCTTAGTTGTACATTGTTCTTAGCCTACGTCCACGACCTACAAGGTATTCTGGGGTCACAGAATGCCATGTTTGCTGACGATCTGGCTATATGGAGTTCCGGAAAGGACGTTGCAACCCTGCAGAACAGGCTGCAGGAAGATCTGAATCGAATCGAAGACTACGCCAACCGCTGGCGCCTAGTAGTCAATACGGAGAAAACGGTCCATTCCATTTTCACAAATGGACGGAATGCACTGAAGCATGAGGTGGTGCTTCAGATATGTGGGAAAAGATTGAATTGGGATCGGACACCAACGTACTTGGGAATCAAACTGGACCAGAAGGTCCAGCTACATAACCATGTGCGTGAATTGTGCGCCAAAGCCACAGCTAAACTGTCCCTGGTGAAGAAACTGGCTAGCACTAGTTGGGGTGCGGATGCAAGACTACTGAGAGCTCTCTATCTCGGTAGTGTGAGGGGTGCTATTGATTACAGCCTCCCGGTCCAGGCCTTTGCGAGCCGTACGGCCCTAGAGGGTCTGGACCGCATACAAAACCAAGCTCTACGGTTTGTATGCGGGGCGTTGCGTACGACACCCACAGCCGCTGTAGAAATTATGTCTAACGTAGAACCCCTGGCGATAAGGCGAGAAAAGGCAATCATGACTACGGTGGAACGATACCGTAGGTTGGAGCATGACGAACCCTGCTTTCAATTACAAGACCGATGGGTAAAGAGGACCCGACTGAAAAGACCATCCTTCATGGATACGGTCTACGAACTAGAAGACTCAGTCCCCATACCCAAGCACAGGGAACGCATGCGACTGGTCCCTGCTCGAGGACCACATGAAAGCTCAGACTTGCCTGAACTACGTTTGACACTGGCAAATACAGCGGTGACGAAAGCCAGTCCCGTCGAGCTCCAGCGAGACGAGACTCTGAAGACAATCGAAGCTTATGGCGATAGTGTGGTAAAAGTCTTTACGGACGGCTCGCGTTTCAAGGATGGCAGAAGTGGATACGGAGTGCTAATTCAATACCCTCAACCTGGACCTGACAGTATCGAACTGTCAGGGCCGTGCGGATCCGCATACAGTAGTCACGACGCCGAACTGGAGGCGATTTGCAAGGGTTTGAAGGAAGTGCGCCGACGTCTAGCAAGAAGAAAGGTTTTCCCGACCGTCGTAGTTTTCACCGACTCACGGTTTTCGCTCGAGACCGTGGGTCGATCCTCTCTGGAGACGAAAACGGTCAGTGTCATTTTGGAAACAGTAGGTGAAATCCTAGCACGAGGCGGAAAAGTAGTCCTTCAGTACATCACTGGGCACAGTGGCGAGCCTCATTCAGACAGGGTCGATGAGTTAGCGAGAGAAGGTTCAGCTCAGCCCCAACCCGATCGCCCGATGACCCAGCTGGGGGTCAGATCGTGGCTTAAGGACCATTTCCGAGAGAAATGGCTTCAGGGCTGGGCTTCTGGATGCACGGCCAGAAAAGTTTTCCAGTACATGCCGCGACCGAGCAAAAGCGATCCCTGGTGGAAAATTGGACGTAGCAATCAGACGCTCATAACTAGAATGAGAACTGAGCATTGTCCCACACGAAGCTACCTGTACAAGTTTAACACCAGAAGGGAACTGGCCTGTCGGCTGTGTGGCCACCCAGAAGAGACGGTGGCCCACGTACTCGAAGAGTGCCCCGGGCTGTGCGGGGATTTGGAAGATGAAGTAACGGTACCTGCAGAGGGTTACCTCTACGGCGATGCCCGCTTGATGAGGCTCGCTTGCGATAAAATGAACCGGGTCTTAAGAGCCTAACGGCTCGACCCAAAAGAGAATGAACATTCACGAGTAATGTCTCATATATAAGGGATTTATAGTCAAAAACTTTGTTTTTACAGCTATTTTTTAAAACTTATAATAAAAACTCTTTAAAATTCACGTCTGAAGCCCACACATCTTTTTTAACACTATTTTTTTGTTTAATACCAAACACCTCATAAGCGCCCGCCCAACGTTTTATACCACGGTGTTCCGTTCACGTGGTGAACTCAAGGATGTCAACAAAGCAGACGGGTACCGATGCTTAAATATAGACTATAGATAAACTAAAAATGCAATAATTTCAATACGGTACATTCGATCGATCTGAAATTTTGAAACAATGCATTGTCATCCAAGATCTATCTGTGGTAAAAATTTTAGATCTCTAGGACCATCAGAAGTGGTATAATTTTACGTTTCAAGTTTTGAAGGAAGGATGGATACAACATACAAACATTGTGACTTAAATAAAAGCGTGTAATGAGAAGTTGTTAACAAGCCAAAATTTTTCTGCGCACATTTGTGTCCGATTTTCCTTTTTAAAGAAATATTTGATCATCAATTGCGTTCAAAAAAATGTTGTCTAAAAACTGGCCTGAAATCGTTGACATAATTAATGGACGGTCACTTTGTTCGTCTTTTATACATCTCTCTTTAGCACGATCTTAACCATCTCTTGTTTAGAGGCTGTCGCCTTATAATGTATAGTGGCCTGATATAGAATCTATATGTGGCTGCCGCTGGTATTAATTATGTAAGAAGCAGGAAACAGGAGAAAATACCCCCCCCCCTAAAAAAACTTGAAGTGGAATGCACATATCACTTAATATGACCAGTAGTAACATACCATTGGCGTTAAAGCTTGAATGTTTTGAGTGGGGTGGGGGCAGTGGATGGAAACCAAAAATAAAAGGGGGGGGGGTCCAGGCTATTCAAACCGACTGTGTAGATTCTGTCACAGCATAAGGGATAAGAGATGGGACCAATGTTTCCTATAAGCTGCACGGCTGCCGCGCAGATATCTGACCGACACCGCGCTGCAGTTTAGAATTACCGCGCAGCAAATTTTATAAAATATTGCACAAAAAATGAATGCTGTTCAACTTTGCACAAGAGTTTTTGTACTCTTCACACGGACCAACGAGCCTTAGAAGGAACATTATATTGAACCACTCTGAAGCCTCTGACCAGACCCAACCTTGTCCGTGTGAAGAATGCTCCCCTGTGGCTTATCGGCGGTGAAGTGTGGACAATGTTATAAGTCTTCCGCTCGTTACTCATTCCATTCGACGGCAGGCCTAACACAGCGGAAGTCATGAGTTTGCACTGCGTAATTTCCGCTTCGATCAGGAAAATCCCGGTTTAAACACTTTGTACCACTTTAGCCACCTTATTCTGATTTAGCCACTATATTCCAGTTTAGCCAGCTTGTTTCGGCTAATTTAAAAAAATTTAAATATTACTTACGTAAGTACGTATTTTATGTTATTGTACTGATGAAGTCATTAGCCGAAACGTCTACTTCCGTTTTAGTTTCAAACTAAATCTCAAATTTATTGTTTCATTGCACAATTTGTTTGTGTATTTTGTATTCCATCTTATGGAACCACGACCATTTTATGTAACCACGACCATTTTGTTTAACCACGACCATCTTGTGTAACCAGGACCATCTTGTGTAACCACTACCATCTTGTGTAACCAGGACCATCTTGTGTAACCACTACCATCTTGTGTAACCAGGACCATCTTGATTGACCACTACCATCTTATGTGACCACGACCATCTTATTTAACCACGACCATCTTTTGTAACCGCGACCATCTTATGTTACCACGACCATCTTGTTTAACCACGACCATCTTATGTGACCACGACCATCTTATGTGACCGCGACCATCTTATGTGACCACGACCATCTTATGTAACCTTGACCATCTTATTTAACCGCGACCATCTTATGTTACCACGACCATCTTGTTTAACCACGACCATCTTATGTGACCACGACCATCTTATGTGACCGCGACCATCTTATGTGACCACGACCATCTTATGTAACCTTGACCATCTTATTTAACCACGACCATCTTATGTGACCACGACCATCTTATGTAACCGCGACCATCTTATGTGACCACGACCATCTTATGTGACCACGACCATCTTATGTAACCGCGACCATCTTATGTGACCACGACCATCTTATGTAACCTTGACCATCTTGTTTAACCACGACCATCTTTTGTAACCGCGACCATCTTATGTGACCACGACCATCCTATGTAACAACGACCCACCACTTCAGCCGTGACCAAGTCTTTGGACCATAACCTCATCGAAGCTTGACAGTCCTGTAAGTATAAGATGCTAATGTCTTCTATCAACAACCTATTTCTTAGCATGAGCACCTTGACGGTACATCAAAGCCCTGACCCATATTTATTGTTCTTTATCTTTCATCACACGATGTGCTGGTGACCATCACGAGTTACTTCACCTGCTAATGTCATTTTATATGAACAGCAGGAGTTGTGGCGCTTGTTGAACCGTTAATTAAAATGGCATTTTTGTCTAAGGACTCGAAGCAATGAAACGAATTTCAACTACATTATAAGATTTTTTTTTCTATATTTTTGGAAATGGTGGATTTTAAGTTCCAAAGATAACACTTTCGTCTAAATTATGTTTTGGCTCACTCAAGGTGTATTGCCCTAAACATTCCCATGTTATCTTAACGGCTCTCTGTCAAGAGCATTTCAACACACGGTACAAAACATTGCACTATCGGCTGTCCAAATCGCTGTCCTCTTGTCTCAAATATTCTTTTTCCCAAACATTCTCCTCTTGTATCAAAGATTCTTTTTTCCCAAACATTCTCCTCTTGTCTCAAAGATTATTTTCCCCAAACATTCTCCTCTTGTCTCAAAGATTATTTTCCCCAAACATTCTCCTCTTGTCTCAAAGATTCTTTTTTCCCCACACATTCTCCTCTTGTCTCAAAGATTCTTTTCCCCAAACATTCTCCTCTTGTCTCAAAGATTATTTTCCCCAAACATTCTCCTCTTGTCTCAAAGATTCTTTTTTCCCCACACATTCTCCTCTTGTCTCAAAGATTCTTTTCCCCAAACATTCTCCTCTTGTCCCAATGATTCTTTTCCCCAAACGTCCTCTTGTCTCAAAGATTCTTTTTCCCAAACATTATCCTCTTGTATCAAAGATTCTTTTTTCCCAAACATTCTCCTCTTGTCTCAAAGATTCTTTTCCCCAAACATTCTCCTCTTGTCTCAAAGATTATTTTCCCCAAACATTCTCCTCTTGTCTCAAAGATTCTTTTTCCCCCACACATTCTCCTCTTGTCTCAAAGATTCTTTTCCCCAAACATTCTCCTCTTGTCTCAAAGATTATTTTCCCCAAACATTCTCCTCTTGTCTCAAAGATTCTTTTTTCCCCACACATTCTCCTCTTGTCTCAAAGATTCTTTTCCCCAAACATTCTCCTCTTGTATCAAAGATTCTTTTTCCCAAACATTCTCCTCTTGTCTCAAAGATTATTTTTCCCAAACATTCTCCTCCTGTCTCAAAGATTCTTTTCCCCAAACATTCTCCTCTTGTCTCAAAAATTCTTTTTCCCAAACATTCTCCTCTTGTCTCAAAGATTCTTTTTCCCAAACATTCTCCTCTTGTATCAAGATAAGGAATAAACATTATATTAGTCCAAGCACTTGAATACATTAGTTACGGTAAATGAGGAAGAAATCTCTGCAAATAACCACAAAATTTATTTGGTCTAAACGCATTATTGCAATGATATTTAGTAGGCCTGGTAATGATAAAAAAAAGTTAGATTAAAAGGTAAAAATAATTTAATCGATTAATTTCGATTACTATATTTTAGTAACGCATATATAGATCCCGTTAATTTGCGATTCTATATTTCGCGAAATCGGTTTTAAGTCGCGGCAATTCCAAGGCTCCCAAATTTTGTGACGTAACAGTCCCTAACACAGCAAATTCATTCTGCTATGCAAGAAATAAAGAATAAATCCCTTTTTGTTTACGTATGCATGTCTAAATAAATAATAATAATAATACGAGGAAAAAGTATGTAAGGGGACGTCCATAAAGTACGTCACGCTATTTGTGACCATTTTAACCCCCACCCTCCCCCCTGTCACAAACTGTCACATATCTAGGACAGCCCCCCCCCCTAAAGTACGTCACTTTTTCGAACAAAAATTTAGTTTTTTATTAACAAAATTATTAAAATTCAATATAAAACAGCGTGACGTCACACATGGCTGGAACCACCCTCCCCCGTCACGAACTGTCACACTTTCTTACATCCCCTCCCCCCCTCTGGAGCGTGACGTAATTTATGGACGGCCCCTAATTTAAAAAAAATATATATTAATAAATTGGAGAAAAATATTAGAAATATTTTCTTAAATTTTAATCGAATTTTAATCGATCGAATTAATTTTAATCGATTAAATTTGTTAACGATAATTGATTTAATTAATCGTTAATTTTCGCAGCCTAACATTTAGACGGCAAACTGAAACTCTCACAGATCTCGAATTTGATTATCATTAATCCAATACTACCGTGAAGCATACACAAGCATATCATACCTGTTCACATGAAGACCAGTACACAATTAGACCAGACCAGTGCTAATGAAGACCAGTACACGATTAGACCAGACCAGTGCTAATGAAGACCAGTACACAATTAGACCAGACCAGTGCTAATGAAGACCAGTACACAATTAGAGCAGACCAGTACACGAATAAACCAGACCGGCACACATGAAGATCGTTACAGGACTAGACCAGACCAGTACACATAAAATCCAGTTCCTGAATAAGACCAGACCCAATACACAATCATAACAGTGCACAAGTAGACTATAGACCAGTGCATAAAAAAAACCAGGCGACGATTTTTTTCTGAATAAATACATTAGTTACAATAGTTGTTGGGCTCTAAATTATAAGCAATTAATTCTTTACAAATTCTTTTTGTTTTAAAGACTCATTAAGAAAGGATCAAATAAAAGGGGGGGGGGTCTAAATAATGGAAGGTCAAGGCACATAATTTTATCACTAATTACTAATTATGTTATCACTTGGCTTATCATTAGACTCAACTAAATTAGGACTCTCGAGGGGCTAAATATAAAATTTTTGATAGTGTTTAAATGTCCTCTAAATTTTCAATTTGTTTTGGTATTGTCAAAGTATTTGGCCTTTAGAGATTGTTTCAAAGATTCTATTTAAAGGGGTTCTTCTGGATGGCGAGTCAGTCGGTGAACAAAAAATATTAAAAGAGCAACAAGTGTTTAGCTGCAGTGCAGGTTAGGTACAACTTTGTCTACAAATAGGCCAGAGAACGTGAACACAATATTACACAGGGATTCTAAATCTCTGGTCTGTAGAGATCATTGTTTGGGCTAAGGCCTAGTTGGGCACTGATGGATTTCAAGCGCTCTAGAACTGTATTTTGGAATAGGTGGCAGAATCTCAATAGGTGCTTGACGAGAACAGACATACCTCATAGATCTAGCAGGCACGTCACTTACAGACATACCTCATAGATCTAGAAGGACGTCACTTACAGACATACCTCATAGATCTAACAGACACGTCACTTACAGACATACCTCATAGATCTAGCAGGCACGTTAGACATACCTCATAGATCTAGCAGGCACGTCACTTACAGACATACCTCATAGATCTAGCAGGCACGTCACTTACAGACATACCTCATCGATCTAGCAGGCACGTCACTTACAGACATACCTCATAGATCTAGCAAACACGTCACTTACAGACATACCTCATAGATCTAGCAGTCACGTCAGACATATCTCATAGATCTAGCAGGCACGTCACTTACAGACATACCTCATAGATCTAGCAGGCACGTCACTTACAGACATACCTCATAGATCTAACAGACACGTCACTTACAGACATACCTCATAGATCTAACAGACACGTCACTTAAAGACATACCTCATAGATCTAGCAGGCACGTCAGACATACCTCATAGATCTAGCAGGCACGTCACTTACAGACATACCTCATAGATCAAGCAGGCACGTCACTTACAGACATACCTCATCGATCTAGCAGGCACGTCACTTACAGACATACCTCATAGATCTAGCAAACACGTCACTTACATACATACCTCATAGATCTAGCAGGCACGTCACTTACAGACATACCTCATAGATCTAGCAGGCACGTCGCTTACAGGCATACCTCATAGATCTAGATTCTAGAAGGACGTCACTTACAGACATACCTCATAGATCTAGTAGGCACGTCACTTACAGACATACCTCATAGATCTAACAGACACGTCACTTACAGACATACCTAATAGATCTAGCAGTCACGTCAGACATACCTCATAGATCTAGCAGGCACGTCACTTACAGACATACCTCATAGATCTAGCAGTCACGTCAGACATACCTCATATATCTAGCAGGCACGTCACGTACAGACATACCTCATAGATCTAGCAGGCACGTCACTTACAGACATACCTCATAGATCTAGCAGGCACGTCACTTACAGACATACCTCATAGATCTAGCAGGCACGTCACTTACAGACATACCTCATAGATCTAGCAGGCACGTCACTTACAGACATACCTCATCGATCTAGCAGGCACGTCACTTACAGACATACCTCATAGATCTAGCAAACACGTCACTTACAGACATACCTCATAGATCTAGCAGTCACGTCAGACATATCTCATAGATCTAGCAGGCACGTCACTTACAGACATACCTCATAGATCTAGCAGGCACGTCACTTACAGACATACCTCATAGATCTAACAGACACGTCACTTACAGACATACCTCATAGATCTAACAGACACGTCACTTAAAGACATACCTCATAGATCTAGCAGGCACGTCACTTACAGACACACCTCATAGATCTAGTAGGCACGTCACTTACAGACATACCTCATAGATCTAGCAGGCACGTCACTTCTCCTATTGTAACACTGCTGACTTCGTCATCATTACTTAGAACAACGATTCCTAACCTCTTAGGATTACCTCCCTGTGACTAATCAAGGGTTGGGTTATGCGGGGTGTGTTAGGGGTCACTGATAGAATAAATGTAAAGGAGTTTCACAAATTATAATTCATTTTAGGGGCTACTAGAAATGGCTGAGGATCACCGAGGACGTCGCTAAATGCAATGATGTTATCAGCGGGTTAACCTTCAACTCCCGAGCCCAAATGTGGGTGTCCCGGATTAACATACGAGCAGACGACTTTTGTTTGTCATTAAGGGTTCACTTGTCATGCAATTTTAGAATCCGGGTTTATTTAGTATTCGATTATTTTTGTTTTAGTATTTCATTTATTAAATAATTATATGTTCCATTTTTTTATCTTTTTTTTTGCTTTCTTTCTTTTAAAAAATTTTTTTTTCCAAATAAAATGAACTAGATGCCCCGTGGCGTAGCATACGCCGCAGTCTTGCTCATGGAGAGTGCAAAGAAAGTGGACAAAGAACGGACACAATCTACTGCACGAAGAAATCAAAACAACGCGAGTGAACGTCGGTTTTGGGGGGGGGGACTGCCGACTCATTGTTGGTTTCGAGACATTCGCACTCTGGTTATCTACCTGCCCACCACCCTTTACCACATTAGCTTGCCAACCATAAACTGTGATTAGCCGACCCTAGCAAGGGTCAGCCATGTTGGCAATAAAGGGGTAAAAGAGCGAGCACAAACATACATTTTTTTAAGATTTAAAAAAAATGTTTTCGCTGGGGCTTGAACCCAGGACCTTCCCCATATAAGGCGGACGTGATAACCAGTACACTACGAATCTCACGTTATTCTGTGAAGGATCAATGCAAGTGAACGCAAGGACCATTGTTGTTCTCGAGACATTGGTCGACCACAGCGAGGGTCATTCGTCATGCTCGTTTGCACATACTTGCGTGGTGATGTCCCGCATGGTTGGGCAACGTGGAGAATTATATATATAGATTCGCCTGGATGCGTTTAGATACTGAAAATTTTTTAAGTGAACAAAAATGCAAACCCGCTTGTAACCTCATACAATTTTGACTTTATAAAATATTAGTTCACAGGGCCTCATGCTATTTCTTTTCAATGAGGTTTTCAATGTCACCCTGCTGCCATTGCTCTTACAGATGCTTGCATGTGTCGAACCTTATGCTGATTAGATCTGTGGCAAAGGAAGGTGGTGGGGCGGGGTATGGTCGGCCCCTGGTGGCACTTCTTTGTATTGAAAGGTTGAAAAAAGGGGGGGGGCATTTTTGGGAAAATGCGGAGTCTTTGTCGCGATAAGGGCAGGAAAATTGGTGCACCCTAACCTAAGTCTAACCCTAACCTAGGGGGACCCTAGCCCAATCCAACTGTAAACATAACCTTAACATAACTCTAATCTTAACCCTAACGCGGTGGTCGAGTGGCAGCGCACAGGACTGTCGTACCGACGGTCACGGGTTCGAATCCGTGTGAAGGCTAGGACGTCCCTGAGTCACCCCGCTCCGAATGGGTACCTTGTAGTGTTAGGCGACTGTGTAATGCGTGGAACCCACAAAGCCGTGGCCTATGAATGCTCCATCACTTGCCAACAGATCATCTGTCATGGTCTGTGGACGCAACTATCTTCTGCATAGAAGGAGCGTCTGTATAGATAAGATAAGATAACATGGAATAGCATCACCCTAACCTTGGGTAACCCAACCAAAGTACCTAACCTAACTTCTTAACCTTAACATACGGGTCCAACCCCTAGCTATGCCACCGGTTCAGATCGTGTCTTAAAAGTCACATACATTACTCATTCCTACCCAGTGCGCGTATAGTCACGTATATCCTCAACTCGGGTCTCCAGTGGGCCTAGATATATAAATGCCCGAACTTCTTTTGTGGAATAAATAAAATATTACTTTGTAGGCAGGTGTTTCAACGTCGAACAGTGGCTATCAAAAGGCATACGATGGTTTAGATTTTAAGAGTTGGGCTCTATCAACTGTCACAGTGAGAGAAATGTTAGACCCTATAAACTGTCACGGTGAGGGAAATGGTAGACCTTATAAGTTGTCACAGTGAGAGAAATGTTAGACTTTATCAGTTGTCACAGTGAGAGAAATGTTAGACTTTATCAGTTGCCACAGTGAGAGAAATGTTAGACTTTGTCAGTTGTCACAGTGAGAGAAATGTTAGACTTTATCAGTTGTCACAGTGAGAGAAATGTTATACTTTATCAGTTGTCACAATGAGAAACATGTTAGACTTTATCAGTTGTCACAGTGAGAGAAATTTTAGACCCTATAAACTGTCACTGTGAGGGAAATGTTAGACTTTATCAGTTGTCACATTGAGGGAAATGTTAGACTTTATCAGTTGTCACATTGAGGGAAATGTTAGACTTTATCAGTTGTCACATTGAGAGAAATGTTAGACTTTATCAATTGTCACAGGGAGAGAAATGTTAGACCCTATAAACTGTCACTGTGAGGGAAATGTTAGATCCTATAAACTGTCACTGTGTGTGTAATGTTAGACTTTATCAGTTGTCACATTGAGAGAAATGTTAGACTTTATCAGTTGCCACAGTGAGAGAAATGTTAGACTTTGTCAGTTGTCACAGTGAGAGAAATGTTAGACTTTATCAGTTGTCACAGTGAGAGAAATGTTATACTTTATCAGTTGTCACAATGAGAAACATGTTAGACTTTATCAGTTGTCACAGTGAGAGAAATGTTAGACCCTATAAACTGTCACTGTGAGGCAAATGTTAGACTTTATCAGTTGTCACATTGAGGGAAATGTTAGACTTTATCAGTTGTCACATTGAGGGAAATGTTAGACTTTATCAGTTGTCACAGTGAGAGAAATGTTAGACTTTATCAGTTGTCACAGTGAGAGAAATGTTAGACCCTATAAACTGTCACTGTGAGGGAAATGTTAGATCCTATAAACTGTCACTGTGTGTGTAATGTTAGACTTTATCAGTTGTCACATTGAGAGAAATGTTAGACTTTATCAGTTGTCACAGTGAGAGAAATGTTAGACTTTATCAGTTGTCACAGTGAGAGAAATGTTAGACCCTATAAACTGTCACTGTGAGGGAAATAGACTTATCAGTTGTCACAGTGAGAGAAATGTTAGACCCTATAAACTGTCACTGTGAGGGAAATGTTAGACTTTATCAGTTGTCACAGTGAGAGAAATGTTAGACCCTATAAACTGTCACTTGAGGGAAATGTTAAACTTTATCAGTTGTCACATTGAGAGAAATGTTAGACTTTATCAGTTGTCACAGTGAGAGAAATGTTAGACTTTATCAGTTGTCACAGTGAGAGAAATGTTAGACCCTATAAACTGTCACTGTGAGGGAAATGTTAGACTTTATCAGTTGTCACATTGAGAGAAATGTTAGACTTTATCAGTTGTCACAGTGAGAGAAATGTTAGACCCTATAAACTGTCACTGTGAGGGAAATGTTAGATCCTATAAACTGTCACTGTGTGTGTGTAATGTTAGACCATATAAACTGTCACAGTGAGAGAAATGTTAAATCATATCAACTGTCATTGTGTGTGAAATGTTAGATCCTATCAACTGTCACTGTGTGTGAAATGTTAGACCATATAAACGGTCACTGTGTGTGAAATGTTAGATCCTATCAACTGTCACTGAGTGGGAAAATTAGACCCTATCAACGGTCTTCGTGAGCGAAAGTGAGAAGTTGTGGGTTAAACATTTAGATTCATGTTGTTTTTTTCAAACATCGAAAATAAAACGATGCGAAATGAGTGTGGGCTTACTACTATTCTATGTAGACCACCGGCTGTAACCAATAGGGTGCTCAAATGATCGCTATCTTTTATATCTTAATCACCTAGGTTAGCCTTAGTTCCATTTATCAGTGTCAAACACAGAATAGGACAATTGGACTAGGGGCTAGCCATTGTTATGCCTAACGCCTATATTGCTTACCACACATCCTTACTGGACAGGGAGAGGTTATTTTGGCACAGCATTTGTCCCAGTTTGACCATACAGCACTGTCGACGTTTAACCACTATTTTCCCGTTTTGACATCTATTTCCCCGACTTGGCCTGAATTATCTCGGTGTGGCCATGAGGATTGTCTTAGGTAAACCTAAAAAATGCCGTCTTTAGCCACCCACATTTATTGGTTTAGAGATCGTCCATAAAGTACGTTACGCTCCAGAAAGGGGGGGTGTACGAAAGTGTGACAGTTTGTGACATGGGGGAGGGGGTCCGGCGTGACGTCACGTTGTTTTATATTAAATTTTAATTATTTTTTTAATAAAAAATCAATTTTGTTCGAAAGTGTGACGTACTTGTCCAAAATTCGTGACAGTTTGTGACTGAAAGGGGGTGGTAAAAATTGTCAAAAATAGCGTGACGTTCTTTATGGACGGCCCCTTTACTGGAGTCTGGCGAGTTCCAATTTTTAAATCCCTTATATTAACTTCAAAATCTTGTCTGTCGTCATCTCTCTCTCTGTCGTGATCTCTGTCGTTCGCGGGCGGGCGGAAAAACAAAAGTCAAAAAATGACCCACTTCTCGTGATGCCATCGAGCTGAAATTTGGCACATTGATTCGTGTCACCTAACAATGCATCGTATAGATATTTCAGATCGATCGAACGTACCGCAATTAAATTAATGCATTTTTAGTTTATCTCTATACCATATATGTAATTTAAATTCACGGTTTGTTATTGTTTTTCTTTCACGTGCCACCCGTCGATGTCCACACCGCCTCACGTCCCTTCCCCCGGTTTTAAAGCCAGGGGATATCACTCGGTGTCAGTCTGTAAATGTTTGTCGCGTTTGAACAAAATCAATACTTTTAGTTGTGTCTCACATATAAGGGATTTATAGTCAAAAACTTCGTTTTTACGGGGTTGTTTAATTACACGTTTCACGTACGGTGTACGCCATCTAGAGCCTTGCTGGTTCTGCCACTAACCACCTTTAAGCCACGCCAATCGCTGATTAAACGACGCGCAAGAACATACACCTTCTGGCAGTAACAAAGCCGTCATAAATCCCAACCCGTGGCCCTCATAAAAGTCAAATTGCCCAATCCTTTCTATTGTCAAGTGCAGTTAGTTGTCATCCGGTACAAATCATTTCCTTTTAAGCGCACACACTTCCGTTGTCGTTCAGTATGTGTCTAGTTATCTTTAACAATACACATAGATAGATGTGTTGTCTTTACCTGCGTCCACTTGTTCGTGTAGTCCTGAGAAATTATTTACACAACTCAAGGGGCTTATGTTAAAATCCGCAAGATGAATCTGGCACGCCTGGCCTGTGTGTGAGAAAACATGGTGGCCGTGACGTCATGGAATCGGACATTGAGCAACTCAATGGTTAACTGGTCATTTCTCGGACCGGAAAAAAGTCATTTCTATCTACGTAATGTTATTATTTTCAGTGAAAGTTTTCGCAAAATAAATTTCCCAGCAATAATTTATTAGTAACTATAAGTGTGGATTTTTTTAGTATATGTAAATGTAATTAAGTTGTAAAAATATTTTTGCTTGACCAGGTCTCCTAAGCCAGTCTAAAATTAATGTAGACTTAACAAATATCTGATGAGATAAGTCCTCAGTGATTATCCGCATTTTAATTAATATCTTAATGAAATGGGCTAATTGAACAACCCAGTCATTACTATTAATAGATTTCTACCAAGACATGACAAGGGTATTAAGAAATTACCCGACTAACACCCCTGCCCTATTTTAATGGTTCATGTCCTCACCCCGCTGATTTAGTCAATCGATATTTATTTATTTTTTAAAAAGAAAACAAAATATATAACACCAAACGCACGTATGATTGTTATAAGAATATCCTTTACTGCCTTTGGCACAGAAATCTTGGTTTTACTCTGCAATAATTATAGACGCTTTAGTTTGACTGACTGGCAATAATTACCTGGCAAGTTATGACAATGCATTTCTTATTGCAGAAAAACCAAGACACTTCTTTCTTCCTATGTTCGTGCTGGGGCGTTGAGACCTTGCGGGAAAACCAGCTTAAAGCAAATCTAATTAATACGAGTCCGTAAATATCAATTTACATTCACCATATTAAACTAGCAAATTAGACATGAAATTAGTAAATGGGATTTTGTTTACATTCCCCCCCCCCGTTATTATGATTTTATTGAGGTGACAACTCCAACTAAAAGCATTCCATGTGGTAATATAAAAAAAAGATCCGTAATATGAGTTTTGTCGATGACTAGAGTACAGTGTATTTTAAACAACCAATAATCTTGGTCGAGCAGACGTGGGCTCAAGCGTCACGAAGGAAAGCGGATTCAGAGCGGTTCATTTTGGGAAATTATTTAGGTTGAAAAGAAATATCTCGCCACTCGCAACAGGGAAATTCGATTTGGGACAGGCCGGAGATTTTATCCAGAGCCGCCTGGCCACTCGAGTCCACTGCCTATCAATTCTAGTCTCCACTGTCTATCAAGTCTAGTGTTCAATGTCTATCAAGTCTAGTGTTCAATGTCTATCAAGTCTAGTGTCCAGTGTCTATCAAATCTAGTGTCCGATGTCTATCAAACCTATATTCCACTGTCTATCATATCTTAGGTTCACAGTCTATCAAATCTTAGGTCCACTGTCTATCATATCTTAGGTCCACTGTCTATCAAATCTTAGGTCTACTGTCTATCAAATCTTAGGTCTACTGTCTATCAAATCTTAGGTCCACTGTCTATCAAATCTTAGGTCTACTGTCTATCAAATCTTAGGTCCACTGTCTATCAAATCTTAGGTCTACTGTCTATCAAGTCTAGTGCCCACTGTCTAAGCTATCTAGATGTGTCAATGGTCCTTGTCCAGGGTTGTTAATATTGCAATATTGTATTGGTATTGGTAGTATTGCCAATACTTTTTTCAGTATTAGGACGATATTGCAATACTTCTTGAAATTTGATATTGGTATTGGTATTGCCAATAATTATTTTTGATATTGGTATTGATTTTTAACCAATACTAAAAGCAATATTCAATAAATTCTCTACAACATTGGTTGTGAATAAAGCTGAATATAATAAATTTTTCTTTGGTGTCGCCATCTTGCGAGTGACATTGCCAAACAATTTTTGAATGAGACTGATCAATGAAATGAATGATAATAGAAATCAAATCATATATGATATCTTTGGCAATGAGCATTGACCAGTGACTCGATTAAGGCTTAGTAACTTTAGGCACCGTGCCTAGGGCCTACAAACAAAATTAAGGCCAAACAAAGAATTTTTTTTTAATTTATATAATATTAAATTTGTTGTAATTAGAATTATTTTTAGTATCGTGAATGCGTCGTTCTATTTCGTTCATAACTTTTCAATAATTGCGCATATTATAGGTAATACTTTCAAGATCTTGATGCCATTTTTTTCTTTGGTCAATATTTTCTTTCCGTGGTCAATATTTTCTTTCCGATATTTCCTTTTACAGAATTTCTTGCTTGAAAGTGAGTCAAGTTAATGTTTTGTTTCATCCAATGCCAATGATAGACAGATTTTAGATATAACTCATGAATTTAAATTTTAAACTAAAATTTAATTATTAATAACGGTAAAACTGCTTTATCTGCCGATGTTAATATTCACGAAAATTAACTTCGCCCAAATTAATATTCACGTGATTATTATGATGTTTAACCGTTTATGTATCATTTGCTTTTCTATGACAGTCATTTGCTTCATTCATCCATTCATTCATCCATCCATCCATTCATTCATTCACAATATGTGTACAGTATACATATTACAAATCTTGTTGCTTAAGGACGTTAAGGTATGCCGACTTATTTAATATGTTGTCAAAGACTTTTGAATGCTATGAGGAAAACTGATGAAGCAAGTGTTAACTATTGAACAAAATTTGGTTAAAAATACATTGTCTAAATTACCCAAAAATGTTGTTATCATTTATCGATGTAAGTGATATAGAGCGATGAATTACGTATTTGCGTTTTATTCGTCGAATGACCCAAATATTGGTATTGGTAAGGCAATAATAAAAAAATATTGTTATTGGTATTGCAATACT
The DNA here is from genome assembly GCA_944989445.1 of Ampullaceana balthica. Taxonomy (NCBI): domain Eukaryota; kingdom Metazoa; phylum Mollusca; class Gastropoda; family Lymnaeidae; genus Ampullaceana; species Ampullaceana balthica. The sequence continues at coordinate 45,839 of CALYLW010001303.1, read as the reverse complement.
GGTTTTAAAATTGTATTGGTATTGGTAATAGATTTTACAGGCAGTATTGGTATTGGTATTGCCAATAATTTTTTTTAGTATTGTTAACAACCCTGTCCTTGTCAGCCACAACACTACACCCCCCACCACCACAGTGGCAGTGGCAGACATTATTACACCGCCATGCTCTAGGACTCTAGGGTGAGAAGCTAACGTCACCACCAGAGTGATAGTTTGATGTCGACGTGACATAACAAGCGGCGAACTTAACCCCGTTGTTCCCAATAGCTTGAGCAGATGTTATAGCTTGAGCAGATGTTATATCTTAACTAAATGGCCAGAGTCCAGATAGGCATGGTTTTATCAACTCTTTTTTTTAAAAATATATTATCAGGGGATGCCATCACCCTTCGTGTTCTGTTTATTTCAATATGGAATCCCCGTTCCCACTGTTATTAATTTGGAATACCCTCTGTTTTGACCTAATTCCGATGAATTATAAATAGAGCAAGGAAATATTATGTTTTCATGACGTCACCCGTCATCCTGACTCTTTAGTTATGAAAACACTTCCAAGCACACGGCATATCTTAATTTTCGCACAGAAGCCGTCGTTGTTTGAAAAAAAAATCTGACATAAACAATCTTCCAAGTGTGTCGGCGTCAAGTGTCAAGGCGGTTCACACTCTGTATCTCGCCAGATACATTTTAGTTTAGCAGTTTATACCTGGCATACTGTCTGGCTGTGATTTGTTGCACGTAGCTACTAAGAGCAGTTCCGTGCAGTTGTTTCGTGGTTGTTATAACGTAATTACCACACATCAGTGCAGCTGTCGTGGACAAGAGTCACCAGTTTTAAATGAATGCATGTACAAATTGTATCAGTATCAGCCTTTTAAGCTCCAGGTTTTATATTTTACTGCAAAGATTGTTTCATAAAGATTCACGGTGACAATTTTTTTAAAAATGCGTATGACGAGTTAAGACAGGGCACTAAAAAAATAAATCCTTAGCTCCAAGAAGGGGAGGGGGTGGGTATCAAAAAGTATCCATTCCCTGCCCTACACCACTTCTTAGGCATTCAGGACTTCAAAGTAAATGATGCGTGATAAAGTGATTGGACTGTTATTTGTGCTGTAAACACTGACTGGCCGACAAGAGACGCAATGACCATGACCAGGTGTCGATCTAATGTTTTGTTTCAACATTTCCCCAGACTCAGTGTGTTTAAGTTGGCGGCTCAAAGCGACAAGCGGCAGGCGAACTATCGGATTGTGCTGTTTGTGTGAATATAATGACGACGCCTAAAAACAAAAGGAGTGTGTGTGTGGGTGGGGGGTGGGGGTGAGAGAGATCGTCGCTTTTACCAGAACGTAATGAAAATGACCAGGAGTAAATAATGTAACGGGTTGTCAAACTGTTACTCCCCTCTCACCCCTTGAATTAAGCTCTTTTAAAAATTAAGCACGAAAGAGGCGTAGGACACCAGAGGAGGAGGGGGATGCACAAATATACACAGATGATATTTCTTCAGACAAAAAAAGGTGGGGGGGGGGTCATTTTCATTCCACATCTCCCTGTTTTACCTGTAGATTCGAACCCACCCCCAAGGCTCGGTCCTGTACTGCTTAATAATCGGACTAGCTTTAGATGGTTGGCTTAAAAAAATATTTCACCACTAATGTAACATTTCAATAGTGATTACATAGATTGTGTGGAACTCTAAATAGACTCTTAGTTGCAGTCTTTGTTTTGTATGTGTCGCGTGATTGTCGTGTGTGTGTGTGTGTGTGTGTGTGTTCTCTTTGTGTTTGTGTGTGTGTGTTTGCGGTTTTTCCCCCCAAAAGAAAGCTTCTTAACAACACATTTGTGGGTGTCTCACCCATCCACAGGTTTATCATGCCTTGTTTCACATTTTTCTTAAACTTAATAGCAATCTTTCAATGATCTTCTCAATATGCTTTTATGGCAAAAACATCCTATATAATAATCCTATATACTAAAAGGCAATGTTCTGTCCGGTCATATATAGCGATTGGTCCATAAAATACATATGACTCCTACAGCCAATCGTATTGAACACGTTTACGCGGACGTTCAAAACGAGTTATTTTTGGTGCAGTATTTCTTCCAAGACTTTATTTTGAGTTAATGAGGGTTGGGATTTATAGTCAAAAGCTCTGTTTTTACCAGTTATTTATTTTAACTATAATGAATAGTATTTTTGAAGGGGTGCACATGTATGCATATCGAGACGGCTGTTGGAGGGGAGTTACAACATGCCACCGAACGGTGGCGGAACGTCCTTGGACGGGCTTTGTTGCTCGTTTTTATCATAATCTATTTGTAATCAGCCGGTTTGAAAGAAAATGCACACAAAACGTACACTTAAAGTATGTTTATAAATGTTTTAAGAAATGTAAGTCATTTCGGTCTAAAAAAAATTATAAAACGATTTAGATTTGTTGTTTTCATTGCTTCTTCATTGCGGAAACCCAATATCTAACAAGACTATATTTAACATTCTGGACTTTACCGTACAGATTAGAGATCACTCGCATTTATTTCTAGCTGCATTACCTTTCACAATTTAAAGAACTTATTTCTGGATTCTTAGGTGGCCAATGAACTGACTGCTTTAAAAAAATATATATAAATAACTTATGGTTCATTTTGTCTTCATTTATTCTGTATTGAATTTCAAAGATGAAATTTCGCATTCGCTGTTACTTAAAGCATAAAAATGAGGGATAACTTATTACTACCAACAACCTAACACTGGAAAACATCCAGGCTAAAAAAATTCACGTGCACGTGTTCAGTGGCGGCACTAGGGTTGGTGCCACCCACTCACGACTTACCCCATAGACCTCCTCCGAGTCTGCCATTGCCATTAAACAGGAACATAAATTTTTTTTTACATTTTAGTGTCACCCTTTGTGATGGTGTCGCCCGATGCGGTCCGCGCCACCCGCACTCCCCTAGTGACGCCTCTGCACGTGTTAATATTCTGTCATTCGAAAATAATTATTATTTTAATATCTTATTTGTAGCATGGCGTGACGTGGGAAAATGTGTGTGTACCGGGGAATTCTGGGAAAGTTGTGTGTGTACCGGGGAATTCTGGGAAAGTTGTGTGTGTACCGGGGAATTCTGGGAAAGTTGTGTGTGTACCGGGGAATTCTGGGAAAGTTGTGTGTGTACCGGGGAATTCTGGGGAAAATGTGTGTACCGGGAATCTGGGAAAGTTGTGTGTACCGGGGAATTCTGGGAAAGTTGTGTGTGTACCGGGGAATTCTGGGAAAGTTGTGTGTGTACCGGGGAATTCTGGGAAAGTTGTGTGTGTACCGGGGAATTCTGGGAAAGTTGTGTGTGTACCGGGGAATTCTGGGAAAAATGTGTGTGTACCGGGGAATTGTGGGGAAAATGTGTGTGTACCGGGGAATTCTGGGAAAGTTTCCCCACCCCGCCATTGCGTACATCAGCACTGTAAGAAAGTCAAAATGAACCACCTTAAAAATATGTGAGGGATTTTCTCTGGTGTGTTCCTAGCAATATGTCGCCAAATAATGGGCTGTGTTGAAAAGATTATGTCCATTCTCTAACCAAAGTAAAATTTGCTGTGTATCTGGCGTACCTTGTGCCAACCTGACTCTCACCCGAATAGTAACTTTGGCCAAAATTTGAAGAAGATCTCACTAGATGGCGCTCATTGAACCACCCACGAGTCCAACTACTGTCACTATAAACACAGACCTTAATTTATTAATTTAACACATTCCCTAACTTAAAATTGTTAAAATGTGTGAAAGACGCAAGGCAAAAACTGATAAACAATTTTATTTGTCGCTTAGGCCGGGAATCGTTGACTTTGAAAAATCAAAAATCAATACGTTTCACCAGTTTTAAATGCAATTTTAGGAAACTGTACACTAAAATTAATTAAGTATTAGTGTTATATCTGACAAAATTAGAATGTTCACGATATTTCACAATACTTTATCTTGAGGTGTTAATTGTACATCCTTCAAAAATAAAGAGAAATATTAGGTTTCGTCGATATTTCAGCACTGGACAGCAATGCTCCCTCTAAGGTTCGTTGGTCCGTGTGCAAAGTAAAAAAAAACAACTGGTGTGCAAAAGACCAGTGTGAAAAGTTGCATAGCCTCCATTTTTGTGTGTAATATTTTACCAAATTTGCTGTGCGGTATTTCTAAACAGCTGCGCGGCGTCGTTCAGATATCTGGGTGGCCGCGCAGCTGCGCAGCTTATTGGGAACATTGCTGGACAGAGACCTTAGTTAATTATTCCCGAAATCGCTAACAAATGCACAATTTTACCACCCCTACCCCCAAATAGTGGGGCACACAACCCCGGGGGGGGGCGAGGCTGCTCCGTAAAGGGGGCTCGTTTAACCGTTATGCAGAGGTGTACTTATACATTTTATAGACAAGTGATACTATTTTCAGTCGCGTGGGGGGCGCGAAATTTTTTCTTTCTTCCTGCATGACAGAAAATAATTGAGGAACACTGCCCTAGTGAAATAGTGGCTTTAAAAATTATAATAGTGTCAGCCTATAACTGTGGTATTTATTGTTACGTTTACACGTATTATCATGTCAGTAGCTGCTAAATACCCGCTGGTGATCAGCTCATCTTCCAATATGACTCTCCAATCTGTCTCCTCCTGAAATATTCGCTGTAAATCTATTCCCTTGCGAGTTGCTGCTGAACGATAGCTGGCATGTTGGCGCAATTTCTGTGAAAGGTTCTTTGAAGTCCGAGAAATCGATTATTGACAAGGCTCTTTCTATTTTTGAATCTCAGAGAAATCCGTTCCGCCTTAAGCAAGGAATTATTAAAATTGCACAAGAAAATTCAATATTAGCTTCCTTTTCACAGTTTCCGTTTTTTTTAAAGACAGATCTATAGAAGAACACTTTAAAATAAACTTCAATTTGCACTTCCCGACACTAACTGGTGAGCATGACAATTTGTTCCCCATATAATTGATTTTTATCACTTTATCTATCACATACACACATGCACTATGACAGTTTATACTATGGCATACACATTGACCTTAAGACATACACTTTAGTACTATGATTTACTCACTGGATCTATGACATACACAGTAACACTATGACCCATACACACTGACACTATGACCTACACACTGACACCGTGTCCTTCCATTCTGACACTAAGATCTACACACTGACACCAAGACCTACACACTGTCACTGAGACCTAAACACTGATACTATGACCTACACACTGGAACTATGAACTACACACTTCTCCCACGAACATGCACACTGACACTATGACCTACACACTGGAACTATGAACTACACACTTCTCCCACGAACATGCACACTGACACTATGACCTACACACTGGAACTATGAACTACACACTTCTCCCACGAACATGCACACTGACATTACTGAATTTATTTTTTTAAACTCTCCCAAATACACCAAGAATTATCATAGGCAAGAAATCTGCTGAATTCGACAACAAAATGTTATTTGCCTGTTATCAAGAAGCTTGACAGCGTGTCTAACCAACACCGTGAGGCGCACTTCAGAACATCAGTCAACATCTAAACTCTTTATCATATCCGAGCTGATTTGTGTCAAAACAACATTCGTACCCCAACTTTCAACTTGCGGATACGTAACCAAGTTTTGTTTATATCATGAAATGGGAATGGGTGTGAATTCGAGGATCAGAAGATCTGAGTTTCGGTTACTTTTTTGTTTAATATTCCTTGAACTTACTGCTCTGTATATACATTATATCTAGGGAGTGACTCATTATGTGTGTGATATCCCCATCACTCCTTCACTCTCTTCGTGTTCTGACTAGTTTATTAAAAAATTAATTAATTAATTATAATTTTACTAGTTTCAAGATAGCTAGCTGCTGAAAGCCATTGATTCGTTACAGTCTCAGCGATGTTAGAAATATGTACATGCAAAGGAAAGCTGTATTTTACTGACATACATTCAGATAACGACTCCACCAATATACGCAATAGACACACACACACACACAAAAAGAGCCCAGTTGCCACTAGTCATTGCCCCCCTCCACACACAAAACTAGATGCAAGCATCACATTTATGTTCACTGACTTGAGTTTCACGAAGCTGTTGTGTATCCTTTTGGCTGTCTATAGCCCCCCCCCCTCCCACATACCATCTTAAATCCAAGTTTTAATTGTTTTAAGTAGTTAACAAAGCACTGGCTAAAACAAGCATACTAAGCTGTCGATCTGATGTTGTATTTCCTGTAACTCGACAGGCGTCACAAAGGCGGACCGGACCCTACGTTAGTCATCGCAATTCCCTTTACTCTAATGATGTTTCTGAAAGCGCCTTGTGGAGCACCATATCGTTACGGTAATAAGAGCGGCGGCGAACTTTCCCGGCTCTCCATGTTATTCAAGATATTTTTAAAAAAGGAGCTGCTCATGTTAAGGAATTATTATAGTTTAATGGGGTTTTCCCGCTTTGGGAATGCAAATGTTAGACTGGTGTGCGGTGCGCCTTATATTGACATTCTTGGTGTGACGTAGCGTGGGGGAATATGACGTCAATAGGAGTAGGAGAAATATGCTAGCGTGTAGTATAGTAGCAAGGTGAGCTTTGTTATTATTGTGTGTAGAAGGATTTCTTTGTTAAATTAAAAGATAGATTATTCTGATGGTGTTTTGACTTGTTGAGTTTAGCCTTGTGAGTCATACAATAACCCAGACCTTGACAGCTCAGAACCACAGAATAAAACTAAAACGCAACCTTCATCCGCTATGACAGGCGATTTCGGCTCATAACCACGTTCCTGCCGAGGACAATTGGTATTCAGTGACTGGAACGAGCGCCCCAAAGGAAGCTTTTTAGGTCACAACACTTGACACATTGGTTTCTATTGGCCTTCTGTCCTCCAACCTCCAGGTCCTAATCCCCTGGTTGTCCCCCACCCCTCAACATACGTGTATATTGGTGCCTAAATTAATCAAAACAGTGATCGTCGGCCGACGTAGAAACCGAAGGAGAACCACTGATAGAGTGACATGAATGCTGTAGACAGCCAAGGAGAACCACTGATAGAGTGACATGAATGCTGTAGACAGCCAAGGAGAACCACTGATAGAGTGACATGAATGCTGTAGACAGCCAAGGAGAACCACTGATAGAATGACATGAATGCTGTAGACAGCCAAGTTGGCATTTCTTTTTCTGTGTTCCGCAGATCCACAAAACACTTGCTGTTGTGACATTCAACGTACTGCTGCTCTTTCCAGGTCAAGGCAACTTGTTTAAGGTCATTTTGTTGTTGGAGATATCATTTGAAATCAATTCGACGATGCCTTTCCTATCAATCAAGGTACAAGTGAGAACCCCAGAGGTACTAACTGTTATTTCAGCTGCTGATTACAGAAATTTTTTTCCAACTTTTTGACACTGTTACACAATAAATTTTTCGTAACCTCTCGTTTTAAAAGAAAAGTAAAAACTATAAGGAACAGGCGAACTTTGATGACATTAGGATGAAAATATGTAATGAAATGTTTTCGTAATTTGTCAACAGAACATGCGCGTTAATTAATAATTAATAATGTATTTCAAATCTCATAGTTTCAGATATGCATAGATTTGGGATGGAACATTGTTAGGTCTACGTCACGGTTTTGTTTCTTCACGATCTATGAGGAAGCAATTATTGGGTGGGGTGGGATTGGAGAAGATGGATGGAGACCAGCTAATAACAGTGTCCGTTGTTGTTGTTTTTCAATATCGGAGAATTGTTACAATCTGGTTTACAATAAAAGATCGTGCATGTAACATAACCAACGATATGATATTTTAATATAATTAGTCTGAGTCCAATGCAGTGATGGCGAACCTTTTTTGGGGCCGCGTGCCCAAAATTCAACCAAAACCCACTTATTTACAGCAAAGTGCCAACACTCCAGTGAAACCCGAAATGGGGCTGTGGCTCAGCTGCTTTGATTAAGGAAGTCATATTTTAGTCGCGTGCCGGTTGATAAGGCTCTGCGTGCCGACTGTGGCACGCGTGCCATAGGTTCACCATCACTACCATATAACGTTGTATACAATTTTCTTTCTTCACCTCATTGACATGATATACATTGGCAAGTAGCATCCCCATCTGATTTTTAAAAAATATGTTATTCAAAATTTTTAATTAAAAGAGGCAGTCCATAAAGTACGTCACGCTATTTTTGACCATTTTCAACTCCCCCTCCCCCTGTCACAAACTGTCACAAATCTAGGACCCCTTTCCCCCCAAAAGTACGTCACACTTTCGAACAAAAACAATAAATTGTTATTAACAAAATAATTAAAATTTAATAGAAAACACCGTGACGTCACACATGGCTGGACCCCCCCTTACCCCCTGTCACAAACTGTCACACTTTCTTACACCCCCCTCCCCCCCCTCTGGACCGTGACGTACTTTATGGACGGCCCCAAACAATATGTAAACTAAATCTGAACTAAACATCTGTTACGTTAAACAAAACACTAATTAAACAACTGTTACTGCAAGCGAACGTTCATCCAGCAACTGTTTTTGTAATCCAATTGTTTATTATACATACGGTCATGCAATATTATACCAATGACCTACAATTTAATCAATACGAAACAAGAAACATCAAGCAAAAGGATATTTTGTATGTTTTAAGCAAAGACGCAATTACGTTTTTAAATCCTTTATATTAACTCGTACTGTCCGCTTGATTGTTTGCCGCAAAAACTTTGGATCGATTCTTAACCCACTTCCCCGTATGCTAGCGAGCTGAAAATTTGCAGGCAGACTCGTGGTGACGATAAAAATGATATATTTAAATTTCACATCGATCGAATGTACTGTTTTTAAATTAATTAATTTTTAGATTATCTCTATGTATCTCTAAGTAGCATCCACATTTTTGTGCTAGACCGTCGAGGTGCGTATTATATTGAACAACCTTTTTAATACTTTCTTGTCGCGGTGCGTATTATGTTGACCATACTTTTTAAAAATATATTCCCGATCTGAAAATGTTTATGCTAGTCTGTCTCAAATATAAAGGATTTATAGTCAAAAACTTTGGTTTTTACGGGTTTAAATTGTTTTTAGTTATTGATCTACTAGCAGACCCGTCGTGCGTTGCAACGATCTCAGTAAAAATGAATAAATTTAAAGAAACCAATGAGTGGTATGTTATAAAAACAATTAAACCAGAAACCTTCGCGGATGTGTGCAAAAAAAGTCCTAGTGTCATAGCAAACGGATAAATAAATTAATAATTAAAAAGCTTACAGAAGAAACAACGATATTAAGAGCATTGGCCCCAAAATGAGTTATAATCTAATTTTTTTTATTGCCATTGTACTCAAGCTATATTTCTCATCATTTGGGGCCCCCAGCTCCGAGGGAATGGACATTAGTTCAGTGCCCTATAGTAATTTAATATAGGCTCAAGTTTTTATATACTAAGTTTGGCCAAAATCCAGTTGTTGTTTTTTCATTATCTAACGCTTAAAATAATTTGTTTAAAGCTAATATAGGGGAAAACGACATTAAGGGGTCATCGGCCCGATTTGGTTCAAAATGTACATTTCGAAAACCTGTTCATTTAAACTCAGTTTCATCATGAATATATTTCTCAAGATCGTTAAAAATTGAGTAGGAAATAATATCTCAGAGCAGTGCTTCTCAAAGTGGTGGTCCACGGACCGGTGTCGGTCCGTGGGCCATCCAATGCCGGTCCGCAGAAGTTACCAAGAAAAGACATTTCGCTACCACGTCAGTACAGGGAAAATACTTCACCGGTCCCTGGTGCAATGGAAAAATTCCCGTCGGTCCGCCATACTAAAAAGTTTGAGAAGCACTGTCTTAGAGTATACAATAAAAACTTTCGGGGTCCCCAGCCCCGAAGAAATTGACATTAGAAATTTAGTGCCCTTAAGTTTTTTAATATGGGCTACCAAGTTTTTATATACAAAGTTTTGTTAAGATCCATTCATTTACTCAGTAGCTAACGCTTAAACTAATTTTTTATATAGCTCATATAAGAAAAAAAACATATTATGGGCCCAGACGCCCCATGAGTGCTAAATTTTGCACACAAAAAAAGTTGCCAGTGACCATCCCAGGAGCGTACTCAAAAGTCTCCAAAAGTTTCATGGCGATCGGATGAATGGTTTAGTCAGCTATAAAGGACATGCAGACAGACAGACAGACTTTCATTTATATATTTAATATATATATAAGATAACATTTCATATACTAAAAAGGCTGAAAATTAAGAAAAGGGATCATTCACATACAGTATAAATAATAATAGTAATAATGATACTATAAATTAAAGAATTGTTACATATAATTACTCTCTGCCACCGTACCGCATATAAACATAATAAAGACTGGATAAACCAACTCAAACCCTCCGGCCACACATGTCTTTTCCCGCAACAATAACTTCTCATAGCAGACTACTTAACAAGAATGGTATCATTCTCTTGATCTCTACTGCTATAAACCTGTCCATGGTATGAATAAGTCTGAACGTGTGCTGTAAATAAATATAAACGATTGGTGGAAAGAAGTTGTTGAAAAACACGGTTGGAGAATAACACCGAGCGAGTGCTGTAAAGTAAGGAGTGAAAAACGTGGTGAAGAGTGAAGATAAATAAGTATGAACCAATGTAATAAATTAGTAAAATAAGAAAACATAAATAAATAAAACTTGTGAAGTGGAAAAAAAATAATTTAATTAAAGAAAAAAAAACATTTGTAGGCCCCCTCGGCTCAAAAGATATTTTGTGTATTCAAAAACCCTTGTGTTTTGTGTCTGCCATTGATGGATAATGCTGAGTTTGTGTTTCAAGTGTTTATAAAGACACATACATGTGAACAATTATATGCGGAACAATGACGTAATCTTGTAAGAAAAATTCGTTTGGTATTTCCGACCACGAGGGCTTGGATATTATGAATTCAATTCCCTATAGTATTTTTAAATGAGTCAGTAAATTTCTGTTTTCTAAGTTTTGTTTTGATCCTTCCATCCACTCGTTAGCCAATGTTTAAAATTTTATTTATTAAACCCTATTTAAGAAAAAATTTCACTAAGCGCCCCCACAGTACCTAACAGTACATCATGTTAAGTTCGATAAACTTTTCATTTTGTGTTTTGATGGATTATTTTATGTGTGCCAAGTTTCGTCAAAATCCATTAATCCACCTAGAAAAGTATGGGGAAAAACTAATTAGCCACTCAGAACTTTGTATTTTATACAAAAATATATGATATATTCTGACATTATTCTGTGACTAAAGAGCCATGCGCCGGCAGCAAAGTGAGCCCCGTTCCGGCAGCAAAGTGAGCCCCGGCCCGGCAGAAAAGAGAGCCTCGGCCCGGCAGCAAAGTGAGCCCCCCCCCCGGCAGCAAAGTGAGCCCCGGCCCGGCAGCAAGGTGAGCCCCGGTCCAATGGCTTGAAACCAGACCAGACCAGTTGGCGTTCCATAAGACCACGAGAAAACAACACGTCAACAAGAACAAAAATCCTTTAACTAAGGGAGATAATAACGTGCGTCCAATATCAGAGATGGACGTTTGGCCAACCGTGATGGTAACCGTTGACCTACATAGATCAACTCGTCCAGCTGTTGTTTACCAGGCTGTGGTTACTACAGGCAGTAGTACTATGTTACATTTGGTTCATTCCCTGGCCTCCCCTAGGCGCGAAACATAATAATTGGCATTGTTGAAGGTAATTAAGACGAGGCAATTGTGAGTGTGTCTCGGTAATTACACGTACCAGCATTTCCATCGCTTTTATGTGTCAGCGTTGCTGGGTGTGGGGTGCTTGGTATGCTGGCACTGGGGGCTGCCATGTCAGCGATGTTCCTGGGGTAGGGGGGTATGGTGGTCTGCATGGGAGTTGGACTCACAAGTGTGTCCATAACTATGGCGGATTAAGGGGGGTTCTGATTGGGCTAAAGCCAGGGGCCCCCAATGATCTAAGGGCCCCAAACTTATTACATTGTATAATAAAGGTGGCTGGACCGGGCCTCAGGTGGGATTGCAGCCAGGGGCCCCGTGCAGTTTTAATCCGCCCCGTGTCCATAACAATGCTTTATGTCAACCAATGCCTTATGCAAACCAATGCTTTATGTCAACCAATGCGTTATGTCAACCAATGCGTCATGTCACACACAATGTTATAGGTATCCCATCTTGCTTTTATTGCAGACTATAACATGGAAGTTGAATCAAAGAAAGTTATTGCATGTTTTAAGTTAAGGAATTAACAGTGGGCCGGGGGGGGGTGGATGGGGGGTCTAAATTTAATTAAAGAACTCTAGTATTTGTTAATCCTAGAGAAATAACTTAAAGTATCCCCTCCCTCCACAACAGCCTAGTAAATAACCAACAACTCTGGTAGAGTCAAACGTGTAGTTAACTAAAAGGGGGTAAGGTAAGAGGCGTACTTAACGCGTTTATGTCAGCCCCTTCTTTGTAATATCTTACTCAGAAGTCAGAAGTCGACTTTTGTTTAGGGTGTCGTCTGCTGATTCAATGGAAATTTTGAAGTGATTCATAGCAAGCATGAAACAAAGCACACGCATAGTCACACGCAAATAGTGGAGAAAATAGTCAGAGTTGCATTACTCAAAACGATGTCCCATAAGATGAAGTAGGTAACAATCTATGGCGATATGCCACCGGTTGAAGTTGTTATTGGGGAACACATCCAGGGATGTCCAAACTGTTGCCTTTTTAAAACTTGTTTGTCAGCGTGTGAGAGCAGGTCCAGTGTGTGAGAGCAGGTCCAGTGTCTGAGAGTAGGTCCAGTGTCTGAGAGTAGGTCCAGTGTGTGAGAGCAGGTCCAGTGTGTGAGAGCAGGTTCAGTGTGTGAGAGCAGGTCCAGTGTGTGAGAGCAGGTCCAGTGTGTGAGAGCAGATCCAGTGTGTGAAGGATGCTGAGATAGATCACGTGTCACAGGAATCTGATCTCAACAGTGGTTTCTAATGGTTGCCTCGTCATTAATCGTCAGAACCATCAATATTATGAAAGGAAATAACAATCGGAACATTTCGAGTTTTTAACTTACTGTTAGTTGGCATACTAAAGAGAAACATTTTGGTCGCCAGTTGTTAAAACGAGTTCTTGCTCTCTCAATATTTACCTACAAATCGATTGTGGACATTGGACATTTTCTTTCAATTTGAACAAACATTTGAGCGGTTTCAGGAAAGGTGTATCTCCAACAGGAATGACGTTGTGTATTTTGTATGTTTTAAGCAAAGACGCAATTACGTTTTTAAATTCTTTATATTAACTCGTGCTGTCCGCTTGATTGTTTGCCGCAAAAACTTTGGATCGATTCTTAACCCACTTCCCCGTATGCTAGCGAGCTGAAATTTTGCCGGCAGACTCGTTCCGACGATAAAAATGATCTATCAAAATTTCTGATCGATCGAATGTACTGAAATGAAATTAATGAATTTGTATATTATCTCTATGTAGCATGTTAATTTGTGTGCTACACTGTCGCGGTGCGTATTATATTGAACAACCCTTTTAATACTTTCCTGTCGCGCTGTGCGGTGCGTATTATATTGACGATACTTTTTAAAATATATTCCCGATATGTAAATGCTAGGGATTGCTAGTATTTGCTAGTATGTCTCGCAGTACCGTGGTCGCACTACATTAAACATGTTTTTATAACCCTTTATCTGTGATTAAATCGAGCTGAAATTTAGCAGTGCAGATTGTAGTAGTTTTTGTTTTTTTTACTATAAATCCTTTATATATGAGACACAACTACAATTTTTTTATTTTTGGATTGTCGTGCGATACGAATTATAATGAAAATACTTTTAGTTATGTCTCGTAAGTAAAGGATTTATAGTCAAAAACTATTTTGTTTTTACCGTGGTCGCATGAGACGGTCATTTAGGGGATATTCTTTACCATTGAGATTTTATGAAATACAACTTTAAAAATCGTTTATGATATTGTAAAACTGCACTAAAATGTTGAAATGATTATATCTCCGAAAGTTTTTTAATTCCCCGAGAGTAAATAAAAACGTCGCGGCAAAGTAAATATCTATTAAATACGTCTATTTGCTGCAAACGGATTATTTAACAAAAAATTATTTCATTTATTTATTTGATATGTAATCATGTATGTGGTGTGATCATTTATGTCTATGATATTATCTTAGATGAAATGTGAACATTTGAAAATGTGATTTGTGTTTGGAAATAATTTCAATTTTAAAAAATGTAACACTAATTATTGATTTAAAAAAAACCAACCCCTGAGATTGGCGTTTGAAGAGACGGGACGTGTCACTCATGCTGCGCACCTCATTTGTTTATCCTCGTCTTTAAAATATTAATAACCACTTTTAACGTCTGTTTTTTTCTTATATAGGAACATTTGCTACCTTTCACACTCTTCATGATCTTTTTTTTTACTCTTCCCTGTCCCCCCTCTCTCTCTCTCTCTCTCTCTCTCTCTCTCTCTCTCTCTCTCTCTCTCTCTCTCTCTCTCTCTCACACTCTCTCTCTCTCTCACTCTCACTCTCTCTCCCTTTCCCTTTTGTTTTTCTCTCTCTCAAAGAAACATACCCCCCCCCGGTGATGGCCAGACGTCTGCAATGATTGCCCAAGTTTGTTTGACAGCCAGTGGACCGACAGACAAAAGACGCCAAAGTTTTACAGATAAAAGACAACACAAGAATGAGTTTGTTACTGTCACATGGCTTCCCAATAAGTCGTAGCACCGACAGGTCCCTTACATCGTCAACACACTCAAAGGTTATTTTATAGATATACATTCAGGTCCCTCATATCGTCAACACACTCAAAGGTTATTTTATAGATATACATTCAGGTCCCTCATATCGTCAACACACTCAAAGGTTATTTTATAGATATACATTCAGGTCCCTCATATCGTCAACACACTCAAGGGTTATTTTATAGATATACATTCAGGTCCCTCATATCGTCAACACACTCAAGGGTTATTTTATAGATATACATTCAGGTCCCTCATATCGTCAACACACTCAAAGGTTATTTTATAGATATACATTCAGGTCCCTCATATCGTCAACACACTCAAAGGTTATTTTATAGATATACATTCAGGTCCCTCATATCGTCAACTCACTCAAAGGTTATTTTATAGATATACATTCAGGTCCCTCATATCGTCAACACACTCAAGGGTTATTTTATAGATATACATTCAGGTCCCTCATATCGTCAACACACTCAAGGGTTATTTTATAGATATACATTCAGGTCCCTCATATCGTCAACACACTCAAAGGTTATTTTATAGATATACATTCAGGTCCCTCATATTGTCAACACACTCAAAGGTTATTTTATAGATATACATTCAGGTCCCTCATATTGTCAACACAGTCAAACATAATTTTAAAGATCCTTATTTTAAACAAAAATGGATCCCAAGCTATTTAATAAAGGTCTGATAAACACTTTTTTTTTAAAAATTATCATCACACAGAAAATTTTTCCCAACATCAACCAATTAAAACTTTTAGTTTCGTCTCCATTTGATTTAAGCCTTTTGGCTACATGGACACTGGCTTATCTTCACGTATGCCAAGTCTGGCTTATCTTCACGTATGCCAAGTCTGGCTTATCTTCACGTATGCCAAGTCTGGCTTATCTTCACGTATGCCAAGTCTGGCTTATCTTCACGTATGCCAAGTCTGGCTTATCTTCACGTATGCCAAGTCTGGCTTATCTTCACGTATGCCAAGTCTGGCTTATCTTCACGTATGCCAAGTCTGTCTTTACTTCCTGCATTTTAAGATGGTACATCGTTTTCGAATATTTAGTGCGGCGCTGTTCCCCGTGTTTCTAGCGTCCCAGCGATAAGCCTCATCACTATATTCCCCCTGTCATATAATTGTATCTCACAGGTCACAGGGTATCAAGATTCAATTTATTTCAAGAACCTCTGGTGGGTTACTGGAGGCCATGTTTACTCCCCTGTGAAGGCGCGATTGAGGACGTAACCCCCCCCCCAAACTCTTTCAACACAACGGGCGGTCAGTGTGACCTGCATGGGTCAAATTATCCTCTCATATTTACCTGGCTCATGTGTCCCATGTCCCAGACACGACGTCCGATCACCCCACCCCCAGCACTGACCAGTCCTCGCTGCGTTCAAACTGGCTGATGAAGCTGTAGGAGTATATGACATATACTTTTTAACGCAATTTCCGTTGGACAAATTGCGTTTATAGATTCGAAATGTATGTAACGCTTGCACATGCAACTCCTCCTGAACCATACCAGATAGAGGGTTCGGGTTTTTTGCAAATATGCTAATGAGGTTCCAATGATGTGCTACGGCCATAAACATACCGAAAAGGTTAACTGGATTTCCTGGGGAAAAAACACACGAAAAAACATCAGTATTTTGTCAATTTCTCGCCAACCATAACATCTATCGGGTTGAAACAAACGTCAAACAATAGCTAATAATATTTAGAACAATGTTGGAGAATGAATTTTTTAAAAACGCGTATTCATTCGACTCCCGTAATTTTAGAAGCAATTTTTGAAAGCAATTGTTTTGTTTAGTTTCAAAATTATTGATTTGAAATGACTTAATGTAATCTAGAATGATAGTTAATGGTTTTTTTTTCGCTCTGTGAATGCTTATGTTAGATTGTTGCGTGGTGCGCATTACATTGTCACATTCTTGGCGTGATGTAGCTTGTGGGGATATGACGTCATATTGTGTTTATTTTCAGAATTACTTATTTGAATCGACTTTTAATGTAATCTAGAATGATTTCCCTTGATAAAAAAATTGGAAATTCCTTGTTGGAAATTGCGTTTAAATACTCTCTCGAGTTTTTATTTCTTGTTTCCTTTATATTTTCAATTCTACCCTTTAACGCCGTTGAAAGTATTTTAATACTAATACTTATTCTGAAATGTGACTTTTAAAAAAATTTGTCTTCACCAACAAACTTGACGCCGGTTGGAACCTCCATGACGACCCCAGCCCCAAGGGTGGCCGCTCCTGTGTCCTTGACCCCAGACTCTAGAGCACTGCCTCTCAAACTTTTTAGCATGGCGGACGGCAGGAATTTTTGAATTGCTCCTAGGACCGGTGCGCAAGTTTACCTGTACTCACGTGGTTGCGAAATGTAATTTATTTTATTTTATAATTTTAATTATAAATGCTTATTGCCGAAAAATTGAAATAGTCTCTAAGGTTAGTATTTATTAGGGGTGTACCGGATCTCGGCTCTGGCTCCGGTAAATCCGGAATCCGGCCATTTTTACAAATCCAGCTCCGGCTTCGGCAGATTTTTACTTCATAAATCCGGCTGACCGGTAGAGCCATAAAATATATATAAATATAATAGCTCCGGTTCCGGGATATCCGGAATCTGGCCATTTTTTCAAATATGTATCCGGCTTCGGCTCCGGCCGGATTTCACTTAATAAATCTTGCATAATCCGGCTGGATGATTTCAAAAATTTGAATCCGGTACACCTCTAGTATTAATAGTTCCAAATTTAGGACTATTATTATATTTTTCTGTCCTTTCTTGATAACTTTTGTGGACCGGTGGCGGATTCCCACGGCCGGCACCGGTCTGCGGACCACCACTTTGAGGAGCACTGCTCTAGAAGAACTCTATTAGAAAAGGTGTAGAAACGGGAATAAATGCGTAGGGAGAGGGGAGAAATTCATATTGACGTCCCCTTCAGTTGTGAAGAACAAATCGAACCAAATCCCCAAAGCTCACAATTTAGTCTCTCGATAGCCTGGCGCCCGGGTCATCAGCGCCCTTTACCCCCCCCCCAATTAGATACGCCCGTGCGATGTAGTGTAGTTGAAAAACATAACTAGTCGCGTCACACAGCGTCGACCTATAGCGCATTGGCACACTCGGTAGTAGCGAAGATTCTATCACTCTTAGATGGAAGAGATAACATGACGAGAGAGTGAAAGTACTGTAGCGAGATTCGCCAAAATGGCTTTCAAGTGGGTGGCCTTTGAAGACTTAATTTTGATGAGATATTATTTTTTTTTATCTCATTAAAAAAAAACATTTCTTTTACACATTTTAATTAGTAATTTTTTTTCAATACGTTGCGTCCGGAGATGCACAGAACCCTCTTCTTCCTCATGTCGAGGACCCACAATCAGATTATGGATTATTCTGGCTCATTGTTATAGTGAGGGACTTAGCGATGTTTCAGTGGTTTCAAGAGGATACTTTGATCTTCGCAAGGGCCACGCAGCAAAGGCATTCATCAGATACTGCAGGTTGGAAGAAAGGAAGAAAAAAGAAACGAATGTGCCAAGTTGTGAGGCATCAACTGTTCCTCTATGGAAGTTTGTTGCATTTCTTATTGTCTTCTAGTGGGATGAGCGCCCTGTGCTGTATTATGGCTTTGAGCCAGAACTGCCTGCCAAAGTCGCTGTCTGGACTGGGGGAGGGGGAGACGAGTTCTGTTTAGTGCTGGGGTCACGGACCAATCCATTTTAAAAAAATCTCCAACAACACGAAGACCAAGAAAATGGACGTCTGACAATTAGCTTGCCCAGTGCTTCCCACTCGCTGACAAAACTTTTACGTGTTACGGGAAAAGCCCGTCTGTCACCCGTAGCTGGACTACTATCAAACTGCCGATGCTCTGGTGATTAAATGGGTCCCAGACTGGAGATTCGCAATCTAGACGTTGGCGGGCAAAGGCTTTATGGATTTTAATTTTTACAGTTGAAGTCGTGTTATCTGAGTATAAGTATATGTTGATATTATCCTCGTCCCGGCTAACCTCTCTTCGTATGGTAAGCCCACTGTCCAGCACTGTGCATGGTCATTCTTAGCTTAGATTTAATTCACAGTCCAAATAAAGTTCACTGACATGTCTTTTGGCAGACTTCTTAGGGCAGAGAATATATATATTCTTTGTTGAGTTTGGGACAGAGAATAGATATATTCTTTGTTGAGTTTGGGACAGAGAATAGATATATTCTTTGTTGAGTTTGGGACAGAGAATAGATATATTCTTTGCTGAGTTTGATCTTGCCTGCGGTTGCCTGTTGAGATGATGACGACCCAAAAGCCTGATGAATGTGTTCGATATTTTCTAGCCACATGGGAAGGATCAGAATGGATTAATCATCGGCGTTCCACTTTATACAACGGCCCCATACAACATAAAAACAGTTGTGTGAAAGCAGAGTAAAAAAACAAATCCCATAAAATCAGCTGTGTAATGTTACACATCCTGTAAAGTTTTATTTTTTTGTCCAGTGCAACAGGGAGCGACATCTAGCGGACCTAGTAAAAATGCAGCAATCAATGGAAAAAATAAAATTATAATAATACAAATAAAAAATAACTAAGATACGAAACAACAGAGTTTGACCATAATTGCAAAGCATTATAAGATATTTTAGAAGCATTCGGAAATAAATCAGAAATCTTTTATTCAACATTTTTTATGCCGTTTGACGCTGAAATATTAGGAGGCTAAGTGCATAGAATTTCGAGGTAACAATTGCAGAATTAGTGCATAAATCAACACCACCCTGTCAATGACCCCGTAACATATGGGTGGCCCGTTAAACCTTCAGTGACGTATTGTTCTGGTCCCCGGGGACGGGAGGGGGTAGATTGATAAGATGTTCCGCCAAGAAGGGTCAAGGTGATGTCAAGAAGGATTCTGACATTTGGTTTTAAAAAAATATGAAACATGTTATTTTATTAACTGTTCCAAATAGGCCTTTATTTTTCTACTTACTGGCAAAATAACAGTCAAGAAAGTTAATGGTGAGACAGAATGGTTCTGCCTCCCCGTGACGTCAAAGCCTGGTGTTATATTCGTGGTTGTAAGACGTAAATTGTCGCCTAATATCAGATGTTTTCTGTCACGCCCTCAGCGATAAAACCCGAGTAGGGAAAGTGCCTGACGTCTGACAAACCACATCTCCGACAACCGGCCAACTTTTGTTTTTTAGCGCCCCCCCCCATCCTAGCCACCCCGAGACTGCCTTCAGTGTGAAAACACACCTCGAAGTCCAAGCCACGGCCGGGCGGAAACTTGCTTCCCTTGCACGCAACTTAAAGTTGAAGTTGAAGAGAGAAACAGAAATGTAAAGTTTAATAAACAACTCTACGCCAAAAGGTCACGTCTAAATTTAGACCTAGTGCACCAATCAGAGAGTAGGTAAAGTGCAGTTTGGCTTGTTATTCTTTAATTTTCTCGGTCACGGAACACAAGTCACTTCATCACACAGGTCACTTCATCACACAGGTCACTTCATCAGACACTTTTAAAAACAAAACAAATGACAATAATAGGCAAAGGGAAATAACATTACAATCTTTTGTATAGCACGCCAACAATTCATTCAAGATCAACAAATAAAAACAACTACATCGTTACACCAATTTGAAAACAAAATAAGCTACAATAACACAATAAAAAAATTACCACGTAAACACACTGTAGCGGTTCTAAAAAAAAAGTGGTTGTCACTCCAAATATTAGCCAAATAATTGAAGGGCATGGTGGTGATCAATGACAATGGCTAACTTTCGCTCACAGCAACTCCAAGGAAATGTGTAGCAAATACCATAATCCAGCACAACGGCGGACCGAGTCAAGAAATTTTGTTTGGCAGTCAGCGGACTTTGGACAGACTTGCAATCATAAAGAAGTCATTTTAGTTCATTTATTTTTTTTAAAAAAGTATTTAAATTATTTTTATTGAAACACTGTGTATAGTGAAATAAATTTTCAAATAATATTTTATAAAATAAATAATTGTATGAGATTGTTCCGTGTAAAAGCAATGTACATATAGATTACTTGTTATAGTCAGAAAGAATCAGAATCTAAAAATTTTATAGATATCCTTTCAATAAATTGATTCTTGTTTTGTACATTTCCCGTTAATAAACCTCTTGTTAGATGCACATTCTACGCAGTGTTTGGTAATCTTCCTTCACTGCAACGGTGGTTTTTAACGTGATCTACGAACCCCTTACAGTTCGCCACTACACTAGGGGGAGGGGGGGCTGAGGGGTTGCACGAGTCGTAGATAATGAAGGCTTGAGTGCAGAGGCGTCACTAGGGTTGGTGTCACCCGGGGCGGTAGCTCATGGTGTCACCCCTTCACGACTGAAGGGGCCGTCCATAAATGACGTCATGCGAGGTTGCCGATTTTTACCCCACCCTCCCCCAGCGTCATACTTTGTCACAAAAACTTAGACCCCACCCCTTTTTTACGATATGACATCACAAAGCTTTGACACCCCTCCCCCAAGCCGTATTTTCTCAATAAAATTAGCATGTTGCTAATTATTTTTTGTCATTTAAATATGTATTTAGGTTAAGTCTGCACTGTAATATCGTAACACGCGTTAAGTCGTTGAAAACGTAATTAAATAGATGGTAAACAATCAAATATTTAAGTGGAACTTTTATTTAAAGTTTCGCGTTTTTGATGTGACGTCACATTTCTTAAACACCCCCCTCCTCGTACCACATCGTCACAGATACGTGGACCCCCCCTATGGCGGATTAAAAGGGGGGTGCTGAACGGGCTAAAGCCCCCAATAATTTAAGGGTCCCCAAACTTTTTATGAATTATAATGTATAATAAAGATGCTGGCCATTATGTTTGTACGAATCCCTGAAAATGCATTGGAGAGTCATACGGCAATGCTGCAAATGAGTAGGAAGTATAACGGAAACCAGGCTATTCTTCATATGAAGTGCATTGTAGCTCATTATGTGCCGTGCACAGCTCATTCCTTTAATTTGGTTGGGAAAAGAGCAGCAGGTTGTCCTACTGCGGTCAGATTTTTTTGTCTTCTGCAAAATCTTTTACCCGACTTGTTGCATCTACTCATCGTTGACAGGTACTTCAAAAACATATGAAATTGATACATGCTAACAAAGCCTTGTCTGACACAAGATGGTCAGCCTGACATTATGCTGTAAGGTCTGTTAATAGCTCATACCACAGCAACGAATGAAAATCAGACACGTGACTGCCGACTTGAAGAAGAAGGATTTCTAAAGGAAATTGAACAACTGGAAGTCGCTATTTTACTTGAAATTTGGGAAACAATTTTAGAAAGGAAGTCTCTCATTGAGTTTGTTAAAAATAGCATTCTTAATTTTATTCCTATGAAGACAAAGGAAAGGAAAAGTCCGTGGTAAAAACAGTGTAAACAATCTTCAATACTATCAAACAAAAAAGAAAGCGTCAGTTTCATAATGGGACATCAACAAAACAGTATTCTCCTGGAGACAAAAATTCAAGATTGAGGTATTTCTGGTAATCATTGACAAACTCTCTTAAGCCCTACAACATTGGTCAGGTGCATATAAATACATCTATGAGAAATTTGGCTTTCTTACAAATCTAACTGAGGTCAGCACTTTCGCCACCCGATGGGCAGCAGCCAAGTTAATGGAAGAACGAACATTCAAGTGATTTCGAGTTCAAGTGAAGGAATTGCAGGATATGGTGCACTCATCTTATACCCAATAGGAGGGCCACCAAAAGAAGAACTTCTAGGTCCCTGTGGGACTATGGCATCGAATTACGATGCGGAGCTTGAAGCTATACACAGGGCCCTGGAAAGTGTGCACCGGACACTGCAGGGGTCGGAAATTTTTGGTTTCGACACGGTACTGTTTTGTGACTCGAGATCAGCCCTCGAAGTCCTGGCTAGTGAGAAGCGTAGTACCCACTTGGTTGACGCCATCTTGGAGGACGTGGGTAGACTCGAAAGACTTGGAGGTAAGGTAACCGTGCAGTGGATCCCGAGCCACGTGAATGTTAATGGCAATGAAAAGGCAGACTCCCTGGCCAAAGCAGGTGCAGCACTGCCCCAACCAGAGGCCCCAGTCACTTATCTTGGGGCTAAAACCTGGCTAAAGGACCACTTCCGGAGTAAGTGGTACCAGGAGTGGGCTGACAACACGACAGCCAGAGGGGTATTCGCTAACATGCCCAGGCCAAGCCGTTCAGACCAGTGGTGGAACCTGAGTCGCAAACACCAGAGTTTGGTGATTCAGATGAGAACAGAACATTGCCCAACCAACTCTTACTTTCACAGGCTAGACCACAACAGGGACTCGAACTGCCGTCATTGCAGCCAAGCCCCTGAGACAGTCGTACACCTGGTGACGTCTTGCCCGGCGCTTGATATAGCCGGGGGGGTGAGGGAGGCGGAAGAGTCCCATGTAAAGACAATGTTGTATGGCAATGCTCAACAGATGGAGCAGATTGCCCAGGTACTAGCCAAGGCTTTAAGAGATTAGTCTCAGGCCTACAGAATATGTGTTTAGTTTAGTGATTTCGAAGAAGGGGTCGGGTAAATCCGAAGCAACCGTTTCGTCCCCCTCAATTTACTAGCAACGCCATCGAGCGGTGCCGGTTTAGGGCCAGGAGCGCCAGTACGGATTAGCAAAAAGTGCCGCGAATAACGCATTGGACGCCAGCTCTGAGGAAACCTTCCAGTGGGGGTTGCACCCTAGGTAGATCTTTGATGATCCCCCGGTCTGCGGCGGTCCTAACCATGGAGACCCGTGTGCTTTGCCGGGATGGCGCCAAAGTGGTAGAGGGTCGTAGTAGGAAATTCCACCACCTCCTTGTGAGGGCAACTTAGTGGGAGGCATCTTCGACTTTATGTCTTGGATGCCCAGGTGGCTGCTTCAGAAGCGACCGCTTTTGGGGGGGGGGTTCCTCAGCTGTTACGTCCCTTTTGTGACCAGATGGCTAAGGGGGTCTTCCGGGAAGACCCATAAAGAGCACTAGGCTCGGGGCTTCTGATTTTCTTCCACATGTAGGTTCATGAGTGATTTCGAAGACTGCTTACCTTCAGAATTAGTCCAATTTTCAGAACTCTTAAAAAAGTTATTGTCCAGCCCCAGACTCAGGGTAAGGAAAAGGAATTAGCACAAAGCGAAAGTAAAAAAACTTGCACAGAGCTAAAAATTTTGCTGCTTTTGAATGAGCTATATTTCACACAGTCCTTTACAAATGTACACATCGCACTTCGCATCTATCTTTCAATGATGACATCAAACTGCAGCTGAGAGCGATCCTTTTCAAGGTTGAAAAGAATATATAATAGAATTTGCATGTGACGAAAAAGGTTGAATATGCTCTCTCTAATGAGCATTGAAAAGGAACTTGTAAGCTTACTCAGCTTTATTGACTTGATTGAAAACTTCACCATTTGAAAAATTCGCAAACGAAAGTTGTAGGTTGAAATAATAATCAAACATATTTTTCAATAATTTTGTTATTTCAAATAGAGAAAAGAATTCGTTACCTCATGAAATTTTTTTTTAAATACGGAATAACGCGTACTACTATTCTTTACGGGGGCGCGTTCGTAAGCACTAAACAGCGTAAGTCAGGATGGGACCGTCGTAACCGGAGGACTACCTGTATATAAACATGCATATCTATGCTTTCACGCCTTTAATAAATATATATATAAAAATATTAACTCAAAGACATTGAAATCATAATTTTCCTCAAGAAAAACATCAACAAAGAAAACCCATCTTTTGATTTGTTTTCTTTGTGATAGAAATCGTATTCCCCCCCACCCCACTGTGTTGGAGGGAGTCGTGAGGTGGGATTCGTTCATGCTGTCGGTGTGTCCAAGCCCAAATGGCTTTATATCTTTTAAAACAGAAGACACTGCCTCTTTCATTCCAGCCTTTTTTAAAGATCTCTCTGCTGCGACTATTTCTTTTCTTTTTTTCCTAATTTTTTTAATGTTGTTCGTGTGTTGGGACTTGGGACTGTTTTATTATTGCAAGTTAACTGATATTTTTTTTAATTAGAATTTTCGCGTGTAACGTATTTCATTGTATTTATTAATTTCTTTCTAGATTAAAAAAATTGTCATCTTCTGTTTTCTGACATAAAATCGTACACTGTAAAATTTTAGGCTCGGGTGTCACCCCCTGATGGGTGTCACCCTAGGCGGCCCGCCCCCCGCCCCCCCCTAGTGACGCCACTGCTTGAGTGTAACAACAACAATAACAACACGTTTTTAGATTTATCATTTGGGAAGAGGTAAATGCCGAAGTGGGTCATGATTAGTCTCGTTTCAGGAACGCCTGTCAGGGTGTTTGTGGCAATCCGTCAGCACCAAATTGATAAAAACAAATGCATGGTTGCACCAACTTGATCATGCTGAGACACTGGCTAGTCCGCCACTGGTTATATCTTTACACACTGAAGAACCGCTGCAGAGACTACGTTATTTCTGATATAAATCACTATATCTTACATCATTATCAAATAGTAGAAAGTTCATTTCTATAACGTTAAAGAAAGATCTGAGTCAGTCCTGGATGTGATCTCCAAAAGAACTCAACTTAGATGAACGTTTCTATACTGTTACTTTATTTACCAAGTACAGGAACTGTCTGTCTCTTCCCGCGTCAACACAACTTTAGCGAGTCTGATGTATCTTCTATATCCAGGGCTGGATTAACCTATAGGCAAACAAGGCACGTGCCTTGGGCACCGAAAGTTTGGGGGGCACCACAAGTCCTCAATAAAAAATGTGTGTATTGTCCATAATCGACATGACGTTAGAAAATTGCAAATGTAATATTAAATCGCAGAGGGCCGGATTAAATGGAAGGCTGATTGGGCTAAAGCCCAGGGCCCCAATGATTTAAGACAAAATTAAGGGACCCCAAACTTATTAAATTGTATAATAAAGTGGCTGGACAGGGCCCCAGGTGGAATTGCAGCCAGGGGCCCCGTGCAATCTTAATCCACCCCTGAAATCGCTTTTAAAGGGACAAATGAAAAATGTGGATCTTTACAAAATTGAATTTTCTAGGGTTGCTGGAGTTGGTCAGTCAGTTTGATCCATTTTTAGCATCACACATTGCGAAATAAGGAAATTCTGGAAAAGGAAATCCTTCTTATATATCCCAAACTATATGTGAAGAACTGATTAAAATTATGTCCCCAAAAGTCTATCAAGTAATTATAGATGAAGTAAAGGCTTCCAGTTATTTCAGCTTGTCAATACCCGATATTTCACTTATAGATCAGTTAAGCGTTGTTCTTCGATATCTGGTAGATGGAGAGCCCATTGAGCGCTTTTTGACATTCTTGGAGCTGCAAAGTCACACCGGTGATTTGCAGTACTTACGTGAAGTTTGCAATATTGATTTTGCGAAATGCAGAGATCAGTCCCGGATAACGCAGCTAATATGTCTTGGTATTACAAGGGCATGCAGAACAAAATTCTAGAGGAAAATTAGTTTTCTATCTACATACCCTGTGCTACCCATTCACTAAATCTGGTAGGATGAAGGGTCGTTGACTCTTGTTTAGAGGCAGTAAACTTCTTCCATACAGTGCAGCTGATCGATACTTTTTTCTCATCTTCAACCAACAGATGGAAGATTCTGAAAGGATGCTTTGTGGATTGAAGGCTGGTAAACTCTCTTTCCGATACCAGATGGGAAGCACATGTTGTTGGAACTAAAGTCTCATCCTCAGATTATAGAAGCGTTAGAGTGTTTACAATAAGACCTGTCACAGAAGGGGACACCAGAAGAGAAGCAGACAAAAATCGCAAAGAAGATACAAGAATTAGAATTTGCTCTCACGCTTGTCTTTTGGGAAGAAGTGTTACATTTTCACAGATTCAGTCACGCTCTACAAAATGAGCACGTGAACTTGAAAACATGTGCTGATTTGTATTCTTCACTAGCAGATCACTTGCATGAAAGACAGTGGTCATTGATGGTGATGCCCCTGAGGTATCTCTGAATGCCAGAGACAAATTTCGTATATCTGCTTTTTACGCCATTGTTGACAAACTTGAGACAGAGATGGGTAAATCAGGATACGTATATAATGATATAGCAGTTAGATTTTCTTGTTTGATCGATGTAACACAGACATATCAGTGTTATATAGGACTAATAAATGCTTATCCTAAAGATATGAACAATAATTTATATACTGAACTACAAAAGTTACACTCATATATTCGCCACAAGTTTTGTGCATCAAAATCTGAAAACAACACGTTGAGTCATGCATAATTACACAAAGTAATAGAGACAACATCCAGTTTGCTTTTCCAATGTAGAAATGGACTTGAGCATATTTTTAACATTATTGTTTACGAATGTTTTAACTGAGCGCTCTTTTTCTCAGTTAAAACGTACAAAAAATCTAAGTAGATCGATAATGAAATATGAAAGGCTTGATTCCTTATCTTTGCTGATGATTGAGACAGACATTTTGCGCAAAATTAACTTTGATGATGAACTTTGCCAGATGTAAATCTAGAATAAAGAACTTTAAAATGTAAAGCTTTGCTTTCTCTGACTTTCTCATCTATTAAAATAGTTACAGTATGTTTGTCTAATATTATTACAAAATTAATTAAATATTAATTTTAATACAGAAATAACTTATCGTAGGTTTTATTTGAGTGATACTAGTACAAATATAGGTGTTAACAGCGGCGTCACTAGGGCGGGTGTCATCCAGTTCGGTAGGTCAACTTACCCCATAGACCTCCTCCAAGTATGCAAATGCCAAATAACGAGGCATACAGAATTTTACCCTTTGGTGTCATCCGGTGCGGTGCTCACCCCCCGCAATCCCTTGTGACGCCCCTGTGTGTTAACAACTGTTTTGTTTGTTAGTAGGTTTGCTTAATATTGAACATACCAGCGGTCAGTGGGGGATTGGGGCAGAAGGGGGCACCCATGTGGGTTTGTGCCTCGGGCACCAAGATGGCTTAATCCGGCCCTGTCTATATCCCAACATTCAACTCCCCAAAGGAGTGGGGGGGGGGCGGCGAACCAACATAAAGAAATAAACACAATTATCACAATATGAAACTGTCACCAATAAAACTGAGTGGTGTGCTTAGATCGTTGACAAAGGGAAAAGGTCACCTATAAACGTTCATGACTGTTTAATAGTGTTTACCCACATGTTTCCTGGCAAAATGGTTGCATTGTGAGGGGGGGGGAACGTGCCTTCTGCAAGCCAGATGTGACGTTCGTGTTTGGGCGAGCTTAGTGCACAGGTTGACTTCTTGACATGGTTGAATCCTAAGGTCCTGGACATGTTAACTTTGCCAGGTTGGACCAACGGGAGATTATTTTCCAGGTCTAACGTTTTCACCGTAAGGTCCGTTAAGGAAAAAGAATTAAGTTTGGGTGTTTGGATGAATTCAACGATGTATTTCAGATATCTTTTTTAAAAATTGTTCTATTAGTCATTTTTGCAATTGCATTTCCAAAATTGAATAAGATTTTAGGTTGTTTTTTTAAATATCATGTCTTATTAATTTCTTAACCCGCTCAGCGGTGGTAGGGTGTCTAACTCATGTTATAGTTTTTTTTAAAATTTTAATTAAATAATGGTCCCGCTTCACCATGCTGAGACACTGGCCAGACCGCCCGCTTTTACAGACGTATCCTTAAACACAGAGTGTATTATAGTTGTTCTGTTTACTTACACAAAATCATCCTTAAAGACAGAGAGTGTATGCCTAGACCCCCAATTTTTACCCCCTCCCCCCCCCATCATCACAGTCGTCACAAAAAGTTAGACCCCCCCCCCAAGAAAAAACAAAAAATAACACCTTATTTTCTATTTGAAAATAAGTATGTTTCAAATCACTTTTATTGTCATGTAAGTATTTATTATTTATTTAGCGAAGGTCTACATTGTAATATCGTAACCCACGTGACGCTTTTTTAAAAAAACGTTTAACTGGCCTTCAGAAAACGAACTGTGTTAACATCTTTAGATTATATTTTATTTTAATGCATACAAATTAAACATTGACTATTAATCATCACGGTTAACGTCTTTGTTTAGAAAAAAAAACGTTTTTAAAATAATATTTTTATAATGTATTTTTTTAAAAATCCCTCATTTGACTGACGGGCATCCCATAAGAAAGAGGTCGGCGAACAGGGGTACATTACCTCATCTGGGGTCAAAAGGGAATTCTTGGGGGTAATGCAGACTCATTTGGGACATATAACATCCACTACAATCCACTATATTTATTAAAATACGTCATGTGTACGTGTACGCTTGGAACATATGCCCATTATTGAACCGGTTCCTTCCAGAAAATGCATTTTTTAAAATTTGACAACTATGTAGATTTCTTACCTACGCACTATACGAAGACACCTAAATCCACCCTACTTTTTATTTATATTGACACGAGTGACAATAATCTTAATCCACATGACTTGTCTGTATCAAGTATACTTTCTGTGATATTTAAAATTAATGCCTTAAAAACTGAGCTAAGAAGAAAAGTTGTTTTGTGCTCCTCTCGAATTGCGATGTCAAGAATTTGATGCATTCAATAAAGTTAATGAATACTTGACTAATTTTAAATGGGCTCATTTATCATTATATCTAGAATGCAGGGGTGGGTTAAGACTGCACGGGGCCCCTGGCTGCAATTCAAACTGGGGCCCTATCCAGCCAGTGTACCTTTAGACTTTAGATAAAATGATTGCTAGCAGCTAATATAAGACTGTAACTTGTAAATATTCATCCAAAATGATTATTCATGAAAAAACCGAATTCGAAGAAATAACTTTTTGCCGGTATCCTAAAATTGAGTGTAAAAGACAATTTATAAAATTAAAAAACGCATGAAAAAAAAATTCACACCCCACCCGGGGATCGAACCCGCCACCGCTTGCACCATAAGCCTTAGTACTTCACATTCGGCCACGAGAGTTCATTGAGGGTTGTCAATTTAAAAATATATATATAATATTCTTTAACAATTTCTGTTATTGAGCCTATCAAATCAGGTTTTTTTGACTGCTAAGACTATCGTGTTTGGAAAAGAGATCATTTTAATAGATGAGATTTTATTAATTTATCATATTTTCAGCAATTCATGTATACATTTGTACACATTTATTATAAAATATGTTAAGTTTGGGGGCCCTAAATCATCGGGGGCCCCTGGCTTTAGCCCGTTCAGCCCCCCCCCCTTAACCCACCATAGCTAGAATGGCCAGGGGCGTTTGACCAAAAACCAATCGAGCAATTATATAAAACTTAAAACGTTTATAATTCTACCAAATTCCCCCCCTTTTTTTTTAAAGGAAAAGGATATTCCGTGTCGTTTTGACTTAAAATATCTACACATAATCCTATTCAGATCATTTGTAGATACTTGTCATGCTTGTAAAACTCTCCAGTTGCATTTTTCGGGGGGGGGGTTGGGGTAACGACGCTCCCCCAAATACCCGAGTCATGTTAGCAGGACCTAGAGTCTGGGGGTTGGGGGGGGGGTAAACGCACACGTAAACTTGTATATTTTGGGGTAACGGGCAAAAAAGTTCGCCGAGTCCTGCCATGAGAGAACCAAACGGAGTTGCTGTTACATCACAAATTCTTTGATTTCAACATCAAACGACGAGGGTAACAATTTCTTTGGATATCTTGTGGGTCCTTAAACTTAAGGATTATAATTAGATTTAACTTTCGTGTCTTGATAGCTTACGCCAACCAGCGTCTGATGGCCTATGGACCGGCACATTGAGAAGCAATGATTTATTTAAAAAGTCATTAAATAAATTGTAAGCGACCAAATATTTCAGTGGAAGATTTATTTAAAGTTACCCTTTTGATGTGACGTCACATTTCTTCAACCCCCTCCCTCCCCTCATCACGCATCGTCACAAAAATGTGACCCCCTGCCCCCCCCCTTTTTTTTTAGGTGCGTGACGTCATTTATGGACGGCCCCCTAAGTAAAATATCGGAAATATATCATATAATATCTTAATATTCTAGTGCAGTGGTTCCCAAACTTTTTTGACCCACGGACCCCTTTTATACTCAAAACTTCGCCACGGACCCCCAAGTGAAAAAAACCTTTATAAATTCATACTACAAAAATGGCAAAAGCAAAATTTTGATGAAAAGTACGGTATTTATTAAAATTATCACTTTTGTTTAAGAATAAATTGAAAACAAATAATAACTTGGATTAACGTGATGAGATTTTATGAGTGTACGATGCAACAAAGCTCGTCCATGGACGTTCCGCCACCGTTCAGTGGCATGTTGTAACTCCCCTGCAACAGCCGTCTCGACCGGCATACATGTGCATTACGTCAAAAATACTATTCATTACTAGTGTTAGTTAAAATAAATAAGTTAAAATAAATAACTCATAAAAACATAGATTTTGACTATAAATCCCAACGCGCATAACTCAAAATAAAGTCTTGGAAGAAATACTGCACCAAAAATAACTAGTTTTGAACGTCCGCGTAAACGTGTTCAATATGATTGGCTGTAAGAGTCATATGTGTTTGATGGACTAATCGCTATCGATGACCGCACGGAACATAGCCTTTTAATATATAAGATTTATGACCGACTCAATGTTTGTGTGTAGAAACCGCAAATCCTCACGAGCACCAATTTCTAGTCGTTATTTATTCATTTTTGTTGTTTTTTTATGATGAGGTTCATAATGCCACTGAATCTTTGTTCTACCAAATAGGAAGGCAGGAAAACAGTAAAAAAAATTCTGCACAATACCTATAATACATGATATAAAATTGGGATCTGACATTGTAACCAGAATTTGTGCTATCCTAGTCCCAACATTGGTTTTAGTTCCTCATTTGTGGATATTTAAATAAGCTGCTCCTGTATTAGTTTCTATTCATCTGTGTTTTGGACCTGAGATTGTCCAGGCGCTAAAGAGTTCAACTGCCATTCAGAAATATCCAATTGTGACGAATGCCTACAAATCTTTGGTTCAGGTCTGAGGTCTGCATGAAGAGCCGTTAAGTTTTGACAGTAAGCAAGCAAATCTCTATCTCTATTAAGCAATTTCAAAAGAATTGAAAACTGAGAACATACTCCTGTTCCTAAGTTTTGTTTGCACAGAAAAAGGTTTGCAACAAACTTAGACAAAACGCTTTTAGTTTTGATTAAATTTAATTGGTTACCTTGTAGTAGTTGTAGTTTCAAATTAGTTTCGTTAAAGTTGGGTAAATAATTCATTCATAAAGGATATGTCATTTTTTGAGTTAATTGTGTTGCTGATCATTGTCTTTGTTTTCCAGGAATTCGGACACTGAATCAAAGAGAGCATAAAATCGATTTAAATATGTACGTGATAATAACCAGCGTACTTCTGTGTTAATAAATAATCCATTGTAGTCTTCTTCATTTTCCAAACCATAGTGAGCAAATAATCTCCCATCAAGGTATTCCTTTTGTATTAACTGCTCTAATGACATAATGTAGTGATCCATGCAAACTTTTACTAAGATTTTAAAAAAAAATATTTGATGTTGATGAATGACTCAATTTACTGGAAAATACATTTGGTACAGAATGTTTTAAGTATGCCAGAAAGTCAAGAGTATTTCTTTAACTTCAAACATTTTTTTATTCAGTTAATAACGTTTCACCTTTCGTATCTGTTTCCAAACATTTAGCGATACTTCAAATATTCATTAACACCATATTGTCGGAATTGCTCAGTGCTGGATTTACCTATTTGCTAAACAAGCTATAACCTAGGGCCCCTACCTTCTTGGGGGCCCCACGGAATTTCGTTTTCATATTTGTCACTGATATAGAATATCTAGACTTCAAAAGGGCCTTAAATAGCTTAGGGCCCCATTAAGTTGAAGTACAGCCTTGGGCTCACTCATTCTCTTATCTGTTGTAACAGACCACTGTTAAAAATTATTAACGTTTTCAATGGAATGCTAAAGTAAAGCCCTATTGAAAACATTATTTGATGATAGGATACAAATTATATAAATATAACTTCCCGACACATCGAAATATACACAACCTTGCAACCCTCGTAGATTCAAGTTAAAAACTTGTATTTTTATACTTATAGTTATAGGAATTCGGCATTTATTCTGCATCAAGCTTGACCTTTCAACAAACCAAGTATTTTGATTGGCTATAGATGTGGAACTACAGTAGTTTTACTACTTTTTCTACGTAAAACAACATTGTATCCATGAAGGTTAGCACCTAAGATGGTATTTAATTAGTAGACCAGGCATTCACATACTATTTTATTTATTATTTATTTTAATTTCAATAATAATAAAAATTTATCAGATTTTATTATTTGATGTTAAACCTTGCGCGGACCCCCTGACGTTGTTCAGGGACCCCCAAATCAATTTTAATTTTCCACGGACCCCCTGAAGGGTACCGCGGACCCCTGGGGGTCCGTACGGACCACCTGGGGGTGCGTACGGACCACTTTGGGAACCACTATTCTAGTGCATAAAACATGTAAATATCTTTGGTAGTCATTTAATTACGACACATTAGCATATCTACAGTTAATGAAAGAATTTTCGGGTGAAAAAAAAAGACACTTATATGAGAATAAGCGAATTACTTATGGACATTTTTTTTCTAGCTAATTAATAACATTATTTTTAATTATTAGCAATAACTAGTTATCAATTATATGTAATGAAATAAAATGTTCAATTTGAAAATGTTTGTATCTTTTACACTAACGGATAAATATTTAAATATGCAACTAAATGCGCAATAATAGTATTTTAAACCATGCGAAAGTTACTTTCAGTTTTTAATTAATTTGCTTGAATCGAAAGCCAAATAATTAATCAATATAGTATAAGGTTTTCTGAGCATTTAAAAAATCACTAAAAGAAATTAATTCTTTATGGAAAGTTAAAATCCTGATTAATGTATTCGCCTATGTCTATTCGATTGCTCCCCCCCCCCATTAGCAAACCACATGCAAACGAAGATAAGTCCCATTCTACATCGTCATTCTTGATAGCCTGATAGAGCCGTCTGCACCCTTAATACACCCCATCAAGGTATTCACGCATTCTGCGCCCATGAATCTCCGCGACTTTGGATGGTCCTTTGAACTAGTCCAACGTTTAGCCAAACCACGTGACCACGTATTTCAGACATTCTCTGTTGAATCATAGCAATTAATGTTCACTATAACTATAATTATGAGTCTACATGCAGTGTGTTTCTATTCATAAATTGTACATATGTAGATATTTATTAATTTTCTAGCCGTAACTCATATATTTTTTCAACACGTGTTAAAACAATTGAAATGTTTAAATAGTTCAATTACAATTTAAAGAAAAAAAATATTTAAAATTAATTCACAAAAGGAATTTCAATTTTTCATTGCGAGCCGGGTCGTGACCAGGGGCGGATCAAGATTGCACGGGGCCCCTGGCTGCAATTCCCCCTGGGACCCGGTCCAGCCACCTTTATTATACAATATAATAAGTTTGGGGCCCTTAAATAATTGGGGGCCCCTGACTTTAGCCCAATCAGCACCCCCCGCCTTAATCCGCCATAGGTGGTGACCCATAGTGCTTCACTACGGCTCTCTTCAATTATTTTTTTTTAAATCCCTTATATTAGCTTCACCGCCGTCTCTCTCTGTCTCTCTGTCGTCATCTCTCTCTCTCTCTGTCTCTCTGTCTTGGGCGGGCGGAAAAAACAAAAGTCAAAAATGACCCACTTCCCGTGATCCGATCAAGCTGAAACTTGGCACACGGACCCGTCTCATCTAACAATGCATGGTATCAAAATTGCAGATCGATCGAACGTACCGTAATTAAATTAATGCATTTTTAGTTTATCCTTATATAACGTATGTAATTCAAGTTCACTGTTTGTTATTGTTTTTTTTCCCACGTGAGAGTTTGAGTTGACGCGTTGACGCGACCCATCGAAGTACCAGGCGTGCTTTTGTTTACATTTTACGTGTCACGCTGAGCTCGATCAAGCAATCGGTGACCAGACTTTTCTCCTCTCGGGTTATGAAGCAAAGTTGATTCAAGACAGATTCAGTCTGTAAATGTTTGTCGCGTTTGAAAATAATCAATACTGTTAGTTATGTCTCATATATAAGGGATTTATAGTCAAAAACTTTGTTTTTACGGGTTTGTTTTATTTCAATTTTTAAAGTTGTTCTCTGTTACTACAGGTCTGGTCACCTCTGAACTAGTCAGTGATTTCTTGGCGTGTAAGATCACTCGACCACTCATCACTGTCTCAGACACTACCGTATCCATTTCTAAGAATTGTTCCCTTATTTGCACTGAGCATTTTCTCGCCTTTCTAGGAGAGGGACCAGGTCTCGCCTGAATACATCACAACTGGTCTACTAATTGTATCGTAGTGTATGACCTTTCTTGTGGTCCCTTGGTTTGTTTCTTTTTCCGACAAATTAAAATGATTTTGATAGACTGAAATACAGAACGTCTTCATGTAGTTCACCGTGATAATCTTCTGTATAGGAGAAGCGTATGTAAGATGAGATAAGAGAGTCCGACGCTTATCCATGGTTTTAATATTACGACTAATCTTGTAATTCTAAACATCTTGCATTTGAAAAATTTCAGCTCTCTAGTCCTTAAAAAATCAAATTAAATTTATCTGACAAAATTCTTGATAGTTAGGCACACCTACAAATTAGTGAACCGAATAAATTTAAGGGGGGAAAAGGGAATTTAAAAATAAATGATTTTTTAGACGCCTTTTTATATTCAAATCAACTGCAATCTAAGGCTTGCGGAACCCACTTTTGTCGTCGTGTTAGATGGTAGAGCATTCCGTGTCACCTGTCAGTGTGGTTGTGCGTTATGTCACAAGTCAATGTGGCTGTGCATTGTGTCACCTGTCGGTGTGGTTGTGCGTTCCCTGCCACATGTCAGTGAGATTTGTATAGTCTGGGTAATTTCGTCGTTACAACAGATGCTTGCGTATTAATGTACATTCACATGCAGAATACAATCAATAATGCTAAGTTTGCCACAGATACATCAATGATCAACTAATATGCAATCAATAATGCTAAGTTTGCCACAGATACATCAATGATCAACTAATATGCAATCAATAATGCTAAGTTTGCCACAGATACATCAATGATCAACTAATATGCAATCAATAATGCTAAGTTTGCCACAGATACATCAATGATCAACTAATATGCAATCAATAATGCTAAGTTTGCCACAGATACATCAATGATCAACTAATATGCAATCAATAATGCTAAGTTTGCCACAGATACATCAATGATCAACTAATATGCAATCAATAATGCTAAGTTTGCCACAGATACATCAATGATCAACTAATATGCGATCAAAGCGACGTTTCCACCAGATAATTTGAGTTACGTTTCATGTTATATATACTGAGACATTAAATACACTGTGAGCAATCAAATATTTAAGTGGAACTTTTATTAAAAGTTGCAAGTTTAGATGTGACGTCACATTTCTCAAACACCCCCTCCCCCTCGTTACAAATGTGTGCACCCCTCCCCCCCCTCTAGGTGTGTGACGTCATTTATTGACGGTCGCTTACGATAAAAATTGTGCTTTTTAAATCCCTTATATTAACTTCGCGGCCGTCTCTGTCTTGGGCTCGGCGGGCGGAAAAACAGAAGTCGAAAATGACCCACTTCCAATGATCCGATCGAACTGAAATTTGGCACACGGACCCGTCTTACCTAACAATGCATCGTATCAAAATTTCAGATCGATCGAACGTACCGTAATTAAATTAATGCATTTTTAGTTTATCCTTATATGAGGTATGTAATTTTAAATTCACGATTTGTTATTGTTTTTTTGCCACGTGAAAGTTTGAGCATTGAGGCGACCCAACGAAACGACGGTGCGCTTTTGTTTACATTTTACGTGTCACTCTGAGCTCGGTCAAGCGAATCGGTGACCAGACTTTTCCCCTCTCCCCCCACCCACCCCTCCCCCCCCCCACTAGGGTTATGATGCAAAGTTGAGTTAAGACAGATTCAGTCTGTAAATGTTTGAAAATAATCAATACTGTTTAGTTATGTCTCATATATAAGGGATTTATAGTCAAAAACTTTGTTTTTACGGGTTTGTTTTATTAAATCCCTTATATTAACTTCACCGGCCGTCTCTCTCTCTGTCTCTCTCTCATCATCTCATGGGCTCGGCGGGCGGAAAAACAGAAGTCAAAAATGACCCACTTCCAATGATCCGATCGAACTGAAATTTGGCACACGGACCCGTCTTACCTAACAATGCATCGTATCAAAATTTCAGATCGATCGAACGTACCGTAATTAAATTAATGCATTTTTAGTTTATCCTTATATGAGGTATGTAATTTAAATTCACGATTTGTTATTGTTTTTTTGCCACGTGAAAGTTTGAGCATTGAGGCGACCCAACGAAACGACGGTGCGCTTTTGTTTACATTTTACGTGTCACTCTGAGCTCGGTCAAGCGAATCGGTGACCAGACTTTTCCCCTCTCCCCCTCCCA
Source organism: Ampullaceana balthica (assembly GCA_944989445.1). Classification (NCBI taxonomy): domain Eukaryota; kingdom Metazoa; phylum Mollusca; class Gastropoda; family Lymnaeidae; genus Ampullaceana; species Ampullaceana balthica. The sequence goes on along the minus strand of CALYLW010001303.1, from coordinate 8,383 downwards.
CCCACCCCTCCCCCCCCACTAGGGTTATGAAGCAAAGTTGAGTTAAGACAGATTCAGTCTGTAAATGTTTGAAAATAATCAATACTGTTAGTTATGTCTCATATATAAGGGATTTATAGTCAAAAACTTTGTTTTTACGGGTTTGTTTTATTAAATCCCTTATATTAACTTCACGCGCCGTCTCTCTCTCTGTCTCTCTCTCATCATCTCATGGGCTCGGCGGGCGGAAAAACAGAAGTCAAAAATGACCCACTTCCAATGATCCGATCGAACTGAAATTTGGCACACGGACCCGTCTTACCTAACAATGCATCGTATCAAAATTTCAGATCGATCGAACGTACCGTAATTAAATTAATGCATTTTTAGTTTATCCTTATATGAGGTATGTAATTTAAAATCACGATTTGTTATTGTTTTTTTGCCACGTGAAAGTTTGAGCATTGAGGCGACCCAACGAAACGACGGTGCGCTTTTGTTTACATTTTACGTGTCACTCTGAGCTCGGTCAAGCGAATCGGTGACCAGACTTTTCCCCTCTCCCCCTCCCACCCACCCCTCCCCCCTAGGGTTATGAAGCAAAGTTGTGTTAAGACAGATTCAGTCTGTAAATGTTTGAAAATAATCAATACTGTTAGTTATGTCTCATATATAAGGGATTTATAGTCAAAAACTTTGTTTTTACGGGTTTGTTTTATTAAATCCCTTATATTAACTTCGCGGCCGTCTCTCTCTCTGTCTCTCTCTCATCATCTCATGGGCTCGGCGGGCGGAAAAACAGAAGTCAAAAATGACCCACTTCCAATGATCCGATCGAACTGAAATTTGGCACACGGACCCGTCTTACCTAACAATGCATCGTATCAAAATTTCAGATCGATCGAACGTACCGTAATTAAATTAATGCATTTTTAGTTTATCCTTATATGAGGTATGTAATTTAAATTCACGATTTGTTATTGTTTTTTTGCCACGTGAAAGTTTGAGCATTGAGGCGACCCAACGAAACGACGGTGCGCTTTTGTTTACATTTTACGTGTCACTCTGAGCTCGGTCAAGCGAATCGGTGACCAGACTTTTCCCCTCTCCCCCTCCCACCCACCCCTCCCCCCTAGGGTTATGAAGCAAACTTGAGTTAAGACAGATTCAGTCTGTAAATGTTTGAAAATAATCAATACTGTTAGTTATGTCTCATATATAAGGGATTTATAGTCAAAAACTTTGTTTTTACGGGTTTGTTTTATTAAATCCCTTATATTAACTTCACGGCCGTCTCTCTCTCGTCTCTCTCTCATCATCTCATGGGCTCGGCGGGCGGAAAAACAGAAGTCAAAAATGACCCACTTCCCAATGATCCGATCGAACTGAAATTTGGCACACGGACCCGTCTTACCTAACAATGCATCGTATCAAAATTTCAGATCGATCGAACGTACCGTAATTAAATTAATGCATTTTTAGTTTATCCTTATATGAGGTATGTAATTTAAATTCACGATTTGTTATTGTTTTTTTGCCACGTGAAAGTTTGAGCATTGAGGCGACCCAACGAAACGACGGTGCGCTTTTGTTTACATTTTACGTGTCACTCTGAGCTCGGTCAAGCGAATCGGTGACCAGACTTTTCCCCTCTCCCCCTCCCACCCACCCCTCCCCCCTAGGGTTATGAAGCAAACTTGTGTTAAGACAGATTCAGTCTGTAAATGTTTGAAAATAATCAATACTGTTAGTTATGTCTCATATATAAGGGATTTATAGTCAAAAACTTTGTTTTTACGGGTTTGTTTTATTAAATCCCTTATATTAACTTCGCGGCCGTCTCTCTCTGTCTCTCTCTCTGTCTCTGGGCTCGGCGGGCGGGCGGAAAAACAGAAGTCAAAAATGACCCACTTCCCATGATCCGATCGAACTGAAATTTGGCACACGGACCCGTCTGACCTAACAATGCATCGTATCAAAATTTCAGATCGATCGAACGTACCGTAATTAAATTAATGCATTTTTAGTTTATCCTTATATGAGGTATGTAATTCAAAATTCACTGTTTGTTATTGTTTTTTTTTCAGTTCCACGTGAGTTTGAGTTGACGCCGACCGTCGTGTTGACGAGCCGAGCCGTCGTGCCGACACCCCCCTCACATCCCACCCCCATTTATTAAAGACAAGGGACATCACTCAGTGTCAGTCTGTAAATGTTTGAAAATAATCAATACTGTTAGTTATGTCTCATATATAAGGGATTTATAGTCAAAAACTTTGTTTTTACGGGTTTGTTTTATTAAATCCCTTATATTAACTTCGCGGCCGTCTCTCTCTCTGTCTCTCTCTCATCATCTCATGGGCTCGGCGGGCGGAAAAACAGAAGTCAAAAATGACCCACTTCCCATGATCCGATCGAACTGAAATTTGGCACACGGACCCGTCTTACCTAACAATGCATCGTATCAAAATTTCAGATCGATCGAACGTACCGTAATTAAATTAATGCATTTTTAGTTTATCCTTATATGAGGTATGTAATTTAAATTCACGATTTGTTATTGTTTTTTTGCCACGTGAAAGTTTGAGCATTGAGGCGACCCAACGAAACGACGGGCGCTTTTGTTTACATTTTACGTGTCACTCTGAGCTCGGTCAAGCGAATCGGTGACCAGACTTTTCCCCTCTCCCCCTCCCACCCCACCCCACCCCTCCCCCCACTAGGGTTATGATGCAAAGTTGAGTTAAGACAGATTCAGTCTGTAAATGTTTGAAAATAATCAATACTGTTAGTTATGTCTCATATATAAGGGATTTATAGTCAAAAACTTTGTTTTTACGGGTTTGTTTTATTAAATCCCTTATATTAACTTCGCGGCCGTCTCTCTCTCTGTCTCTCTCTCATCATCTCATGGGCTCGGCGGGCGGAAAAACAGAAGTCAAAAATGACCCACTTCCCAATGATCCGATCGAACTGAAATTTGGCACACGGACCCGTCTTACCTAACAATGCATCGTATCAAAATTTCAGATCGATCGAACGTACCGTAATTAAATTAATGCATTTTTAGTTTATCCTTATATGAGGTATGTAATTTAAATTCACGATTTGTTATTGTTTTTTTGCCACGTGAAAGTTTGAGCATTGAGGCGACCCAACGAAACGACGGTGCGCTTTTGTTTACATTTTACGTGTCACTCTGAGCTCGGTCAAGCGAATCGGTGACCAGACTTTTCCCCTCTCCCCCTCCCCACCCACCCCTCCCCCCCCTAGGGTTATGAAGCAAACTTGTGTTAAGACAGATTCAGTCTGTAAATGTTTGAAAATAATCAATACTGTTAGTTATGTCTCATATATAAGGGATTTATAGTCAAAAACTTTGTTTTTACGGGTTTGTTTTATTAAATCCCTTATATTAACTTCGCGGCCGTCTCTCTCTCTGTCTCTCTCTCATCATCTCATGGGCTCGGCGGGCGGAAAAACAGAAGTCAAAAATGACCCACTTCCAATGATCCGATCGAACTGAAATTTGGCACACGGACCCGTCTTACCTAACAATGCATCGTATCAAAATTTCAGATCGATCGAACGTACCGTAATTAAATTAATGCATTTTTAGTTTATCCTTATATGAGGTATGTAATTTAAATTCACGATTTGTTATTGTTTTTTTGCCACGTGAAAGTTTGAGCATTGAGGCGACCCAACGAAACGACGGTGCGCTTTTGTTTACATTTTACGTGTCACTCTGAGCTCGGTCAAGCGAATCGGTGACCAGACTTTTCCCCTCTCCCCCTCCCACCCACCCCTCCCCCCCTAGGGTTATGAAGCAAACTTGTGTTAAGACAGATTCAGTCTGTAAATGTTTGAAAATAATCAATACTGTTAGTTATGTCTCATATATAAGGGATTTATAGTCAAAAACTTTGTTTTTACGGGTTTGTTTTATTAAATCCCTTATATTAACTTCGCGGCCGTCTCTCTCTGTCTCTCTCTCTCATCATCTCATGGGCTCGGCGGGCGGAAAAACAGAAGTCAAAAATGACCCACTTCCCATGATCCGATCGAACTGAAATTTGGCACACGGACCCGTCTACCTAACAATGCATCGTATCAAAATTTCAGATCGATCGAACGTACCGTAATTAAATTAATGCATTTTTAGTTTATCCTTATATGAGGTATGTAATTTAAATTCACGATTTGTTATTGTTTTTTTTGCCACGTGAAAGTTTGAGCTTGAGCGACCCAACGAAACGACGGTGCGCTTTGTTTACATTTGTACGTGTCACTCTGAGCTCGGTCAGCGAATCGTGACCAGACTTTTCCCCTCCCCCTCCCACCCACCCCTCCCCCCTAGGGTTATGAAGCAAATGGTTAAGACAGATTCAGTCTGTAAATGTTTGAAAATAATCAATACTGTTAGTTATGTCTCATATATAAGGGATTTATAGTCAAAAACTTTGTTTTTACGGGTTTGTTTTATTAAATCCCTTATATTAACTTCGCGGCCGTCTCTCTCTGTCTCTCTCTCATCATCTCATGGGCTCGGCGGGCGGAAAAACAGAAGTCAAAAATGACCCACTTCCCATGATCCGATCGAACTGAAATTTGGCACACGGACCCGTCTTACCTAACAATGCATCGTATCAAAATTTCAGATCGATCGAACGTACCGTAATTAAATTAATGCATTTTTAGTTTATCCTTATATGAGGTATGTAATTTAAATTCACGATTTGTTATTGTTTTTTTGCCACGTGAAAGTTTGAGCATTGAGGCGACCCAACGAAACGACGGTGCGCTTTTGTTTACATTTTACGTGTCACTCTGAGCTCGGTCAAGCGAATCGGTGACCAGACTTTTCCCCTCTCCCCCCCCACCCACCCCTCCCCCCCACTAGGGTTATGATGCAAAGTTGAGTTAAGACAGATTCAGTCTGTAAATGTTTGAAAATAATCAATACTGTTAGTTATGTCTCATATATAAGGGATTTATAGTCAAAAACTTTGTTTTTACGGGTTTGTTTTATTAAATCCCTTATATTAACTTCGCGGCCGTCTCTCTCTCTGTCTCTCTCTCATCATCTCATGGGCTCGGCGGGCGGAAAAACAGAAGTCAAAAATGACCCACTTCCAATGATCCGATCGAACTGAAATTTGGCACACGGACCCGTCTTACCTAACAATGCATCGTATCAAAATTTCAGATCGATCGAACGTACCGTAATTAAATTAATGCATTTTTAGTTTATCCTTATATGAGGTATGTAATTTAAATTCACGATTTGTTATTGTTTTTTTGCCACGTGAAAGTTTGAGCATTGAGGCGACCCAACGAAACGACGGTGCGCTTTTGTTTACATTTTACGTGTCACTCTGAGCTCGGTCAAGCGAATCGGTGACCAGACTTTTCCCCTCTCCCCCTCCCACCCACCCCTCCCCCCCCTAGGGTTATGAAGCAAACTTGTGTTAAGACAGATTCAGTCTGTAAATGTTTGAAAATAATCAATACTGTTAGTTATGTCTCATATATAAGGGATTTATAGTCAAAAACTTTGTTTTTACGGGTTTGTTTTATTAAATCCCTTATATTAACTTCGCGGCCGTCTCTCTCTGTCTCTCTCTCTCATCATCTCATGGGCTCGGCGGGCGGAAAAACAGAAGTCAAAAATGACCCACTTCCAATGATCCGATCGAACTGAAATTTGGCACACGGACCCGTCTTACCTAACAATGCATCGTATCAAAATTTCAGATCGATCGAACGTACCGTAATTAAATTAATGCATTTTTAGTTTATCCTTATATGAGGTATGTAATTTAAATTCACGATTTGTTATTGTTTTTTTGCCACGTGAAAGTTTGAGCATTGAGGCGACCCAACGAAACGACGGTGCGCTTTTGTTTACATTTTACGTGTCACTCTGAGCTCGGTCAAGCGAATCGGTGACCAGACTTTTCCCCTCTCCCCCTCCCACCCACCCACCCCTCCCCCCCTAGGGTTATGAAGCAAACTTGTGTTAAGACAGATTCAGTCTGTAAATGTTTGAAAATAATCAATACTGTTAGTTATGTCTCATATATAAGGGATTTATAGTCAAAAACTTTGTTTTTACGGGTTTGTTTTATTAAATCCCTTATATTAACTTCACGGCCGTCTCTCTCTCTGTCTCTCTCTCATCATCTCATGGGCTCGGCGGGCGGAAAAACAGAAGTCAAAAATGACCCACTTCCCATGATCCGATCGAACTGAAATTTGGCACACGGACCCGTCTAACCTAACAATGCATCGTATCAAAATTTCAGATCGATCGAACGTACCGTAATTAAATTAATGCATTTTTAGTTTATCCTTATATGAGGTATGTAATTTAAATTCACGATTTGTTATTGTTTTTTTGCCACGTGAAAGTTTGAGCTGAGCATTGAGGCGACCCAACGAAGCGACGGTGCGCTTTTGTTTACATTTTACGTGTCACTCTGAGCTCGGTCAAGCGAATCGGTGACCAGACTTTTCCCCTCTCCCCCCTCCCCACCCACCCCTCCCCCCCACTAGGGTTATGAAGCAAAGTTGAGTTAAGACAGATTCAGTCTGTAAATGTTTGAAAATAATCAATACTGTTAGTTATGTCTCATATATAAGGGATTTATAGTCAAAAACTTTGTTTTTACGGGTTTGTTTTATTAAATCCCTTATATTAACTTCACGCGGCCGTCTCTCTCTTCTGTCTCTCTCTCATCATCTCATGGGCTCGGCGGGCGGAAAAACAGAAGTCAAAAATGACCCACTTCCCAATGATCCGATCGAACTGAAATTTGGCACACGGACCCGTCTTACCTAACAATGCATCGTATCAAAATTTCAGATCGATCGAACGTACCGTAATTAAATTAATGCATTTTTAGTTTATCCTTATATGAGGTATGTAATTTAAATTCACGATTTGTTATTGTTTTTTTTGCCACGTGAAAGTTTGAGCATTGAGGCGACCCAACGAAACGACGGTGCGCTTTTGTTTACATTTTACGTGTCACTCTGAGCTCGGTCAAGCGAATCGGTGACCAGACTTTTCCCCTCTCCCCCTCCCACCCACCCCTCCCCCCCCACTAGGGTTATGAAGCAAAGTTGAGTTAAGACAGATTCAGTCTGTAAATGTTTGAAAATAATCAATACTGTTAGTTATGTCTCATATATAAGGGATTTATAGTCAAAAACTTTGTTTTTACGGGTTTGTTTTATTAAATCCCTTATATTAACTTCACGCGCCGTCTCTCTCTGTCTCTCTCTCTCTCATCATCTCATGGGCTCGGCGGGCGGAAAAACAGAAGTCAAAAATGACCCACTTCCAATGATCCGATCGAACTGAAATTTGGCACACGGACCCGTCTTACCTAACAATGCATCGTATCAAAATTTCAGATCGATCGAACGTACCGTAATTAAATTAATGCATTTTTAGTTTATCCTTATATGAGGTATGTAATTTAAATTCACGATTTGTTATTGTTTTTTTGCCACGTGAAAGTTTGAGCATTGAGGCGACCCAACGAAACGACGGTGCGCTTTTGTTTACATTTTACGTGTCACTCTGAGCTCGGTCAAGCGAATCGGTGACCAGACTTTTCCCCTCTCCCCCCCCACCCACCCCTCCCCCCCCACTAGGGTTATGAAGCAAACTTGAGTTAAGACAGATTCAGTCTGTAAATGTTTGAAAATAATCAATACTGTTAGTTATGTCTCATATATAAGGGATTTATAGTCAAAAACTTTGTTTTTACGGGTTTGTTTTATTAAATCCCTTATATTAACTTCAGCGGCCGTCTCTCTCTCTCTGTCTCTCTCTCATCATCTCATGGGCTCGGCGGGCGGAAAAACAGAAGTCAAAAATGACCCACTTCCCATGATCCGATCGAACTGAAATTTGGCACACGGACCCGTCTACCTAACAATGCATCGTATCAAAATTTCAGATCGATCGAACGTACCGTAATTAAATTAATGCATTTTTAGTTTATCCTTATATGAGGTATGTAATTTAAATTCACGATTTGTTATTGTTTTTTTGCCACGTGAAAGTTTGAGCATTGAGGCGACCCAACGAAACGACGGGCGCTTTTGTTTACATTTTACGTGTCACTCTGAGCTCGGTCAAGCGAATCGGTGACCATACTTTACGCCTCACCCACACACTACGGGGGGGCCCGCCCCCAAATAACCCCACCCACCGACCATCAGTAGCCCCGCCCACCAACATAACTTGCACTAAGCATACGCATCGCCCGGACTGCCCTACAGAACCAGCTCCCGGTCCCCCGTAAACCGATCAGCCTCCCCAAAACAATGCCCTACCCCCCAACTCCGTCCCCGGAGCGGAGGCTACCCAATCAGACCAACCATCCGG
>CALYLW010001302.1:0-156612 GCA_944989445.1 Ampullaceana balthica | reverse complement strand
GTTTGTTTTATTAAACTTTCTAGGCATAAGGTTACGTGCGCAACTATTCAGCCAAATTGATACACCTTTTGGAGTTTGTGTTTGTGTGTGTGTGTGTGTGTGTGTTTGTGTGTGTGTAAACAAAAGTTAGGGGGGAGGCGGCATATTAAAAAATATTTTTTCTTCTTCACTAATTTGTCCTAGTTATTTGCCAATATTTTCTTTTACAAGTGACGCGCCAATAAATCAGTTGGATCTAGGTGCCCCCTCGCTCCCCCATCCGTGTCTTTAGGCGGCCGCCTTTAAGTTTATTCTGCATGCACTGGATTGACGACTTGAGAAACTCCCTGCCAGGACAATTTCTGTGGGATTCATGAACACCCACGGGCAAATAGCGGGCACCTGACGAGCGAATAGGTTCTATACACGAGTCTGTGGTAACTGTCTGAGGTCGTCGACGTCAAACGCTGATCTCATATTGAGTGCTAGCAGGTTCCACTGCTGACCTATTTGTTTGGTGTTTTTTTCCCGATCGCTTTCGACAGCCGAACTAGTTTATTTGTGACAGATTTCCGTTTTAAACGTTTCTAAATTTGAATGTCATTCTCCTCTCTCCGTAGGTTTGTTACTTAGAATCCTATGGGCCCTGGGTCTCTTAATCCGAATCACGGAAACTTCAACCCCGGACGACTCGACCCCGGACGATTCGACCCCGGACGATTCGACCACGGACGATTCGACCCCGGACAGTTCGACCACAGGACGTTTCGACCCTGAAACTGGCAGGGTCAGTTGTTTTTTCCCCCAATTTTTTTTCACGATTTCAAATACGTCACACAAGAGTTGTAAATATAATGCCACCAATGGACGAGGCGTGTTTAAATTATTGCATTCTCTTGTGGAGTTTATAAACTAATGAGAAATACATGGCTACCGCTATCGGGCGGTTTAACCGAGGGGTCGGTGAACAGCGGTATATTATCTCATTTGGTGTAAAAAGGGAAGTCTTGGGGGTAATGCTGAATCATTGTGGGCATATAAATTCGCTAGAATCCACTCCTTTTGGGTTAATTATCATATTAACATAAACTTTTTATAATTTTATTTTTTAGATATCCGATTGAACCGGTCCGTTTTTTTAAAAAAACGTTTAACATGCCTTCAAAAAACGAATTGTGTTAACATCCTTAGATTATATTTTATTTTAATGCATAAAAATTAAACATTGACTTTTAACCATCACGGTTAACTTCTTTGTTTAGAAAAAAAAATTTAAACATAATATTTTTAAAATGTATTTTTTAAAAAAATCCCTGATTTGACTGTCGGGCATCTCGTAAGAAAGAGGTCGGTGAACAAGGGTAAATTACCCCATCTGGGGTCAAAGGGAATTCTTGGGGGTAATGCAGACTCATTTGGGACATATAACATCAACTACAATCCACTAGATATATTAAAATACGTCATGTGAACGTGTACGCTTCGAACATATGCCCATTATTGAACCTGTTCCTTCGAGAAAATGCATTTGTTAAATTTGACAACTATGTAGATTTCTTACCTACGTACTATACGAAGACACCTAAATCCACCCTACTTTCATTTATATTGACACGAGTGACAATAATCTTAATCCACATGACGTGACTGTATCAAGTATCCTTTTTTGATATTTAAAATTAATGCCTTAAAACTGAGCTAAGATGAAAAGTTGTTTTGTGCTCCTCTCGAATTGCGATGTCAAGAATTTGTTGCATTCAATAAAGCTAATGAATACTATTATATGTAGAATGGCGATGGGCGTTAGACCAAAAACCAATCGAACAATTATATCAAAATTAAAACGTTTATAATTGTATCAAATAGACCACCCCCCCCAAAAAAAAATAATTAAAAATAAATAAAAAAATAAAAAATGTATAGTCCGTGTCCTTTTGACTTAAAATATCTAAACACAATCCTATTCATATCATTTTTAGACACTAATCATGCTTGTAAAACGCACCAGTTGCATTTTCGCTCCCCCCAAAGCCCCACCCGAGTCATGTGGGCAGGACCTCGAGTCTGGGGGTTGAGGACGCACACATAAACTTGTATATTTTGGGGTAACGGCAAAAAATTTCGCGGCAGGACTGCCTTAAGAGAACCAAACGGAGCTGCGGTTACATCACACATGCTTTGATGTCAACATCAAACGATGCAATTTTATATGTTCTCTTGTGGGTTCTCAAACGTAAGGATTATAATTAGATTTAATTTTCATTTCTTGATAACTTACGCCAACCGGCGTCTGATGGCCTACCGATTGGCACTTTGAGAAGCACTGATGGTTAAAAAAATATATTTTTTGTAAAATTAAAAAAAAAGTCATTAAATAAATTGTAAGCGACCAAATATTACAATCGAAGTTTTATTTAAAGTTACCCTTTTGATGTGACGTCACATTTGTTCAACCCCCTCCCTCCCCCTCGTCACGCATCGTCACAAAAGTGTGACCCCCCTCCCCCCCTAGGTAAGTGACGTCATTTATGGAGGGCCCCTTTTTACATACCTTTTCTCTGCGTAATAGATTTTAGATTTCATAATGGGGAAGCAGAACGCCACCATAGTTAAAATTGCCCTAAAGTGTGAAGTGTAACCCTTCCAACGACCAGTTGCTCCATGTTCCAACGACTAGTTGCTCCATGTTCCAACGACCAGTTGCTCCATGTTCCAACGACCAGTTGCTCCATGTTCCAACGACCAGTTGCTCAATGTTCCAACGACAATTGTTCCATGTTCCAATGACCAGTTGCTCTATGTTCCAACGACCAGTTGCTCCATGTTCCAACGACCAGTTGCTCCATGTTCCAACGACCAGTTGCTCCATGTTCAAACGACAATTGTTCCATGTTCCAACGACCAGTTGTTCTATGTTCCAACGACAATTGTTCCATGTTCCAACGACCGGTTGCTCTATGTTCCAACGACAATTGTTCCATGTTCCAACGACCAGTTGCTCCATGTTCCAACGACCAGTTGCTCTATGTTCCAACGACCGGTTGCTCCATGTTCCAACGACCAGTTGCTCTATGTTCCAACGACCGGTTGCTCCATGTTCCAACGACCGGTTGCTCTATGTTCCAACGACCGGTTGCTCCATGTTCCAACGACCAGTTGCTCTATGTTCCAACGACCAGTTGCTCCATGTTCCAATGACAATTGTTCCATGTTCCAACGACAATTGTTCCATGTTCCAACGACCAGGTGCTCCATGTTCCAACGACCGGTTGCTCTATGTTCCAACGACCGGTTGCTCCATGTTCCAACGAACAGTTGCTCTATGTTCCAACGACCGGTTGCTCCATGTTCCAACGACAATTGTTCCATGTTCCAACCACCCAGTTGCTCTATGTTCCAACGACAGTTGTTCCATGTTCCAATGACCAGTTGCTCCATGTTCCAACGACCGGTTGCTCCATGTTCCAACGACAATTGATCCATGTTCCAACGACAATTGATCCATGTTCCAACCACCAGTTGCTCTATTTTCCAACGACAATTGTTCCATGTTCCAACGACAATTGTTCAAAGTTCCAACGACCAGGTGCTCCATGTTCCAACGACAATTGTTCCATGTTCCAACCACCAGTTGCTCTATGTTCCAACGACAATTGTTCCATGTTCCAACGAAAATTGTTCAAAGTTCAAACGACCAGTTGCTCCATGTTCCAACGACCGGTTGCTCCATGTTCCAACGACAATTGTTCCATGTTCCAACGACCGGTTGCTCTATGTTCCAACGACCGGTTGCTCCATGTTTCAACGACCAGTTGCTCCATGCTCCAAAGACCAGTTGCTCCATGTTCCAACGACCGGTTGCTCCATGTTCCAACGACAATTGTTCCATGTTCCCACCACAGTTCTCCATATTCCCGCGACAGTTCTCCATGTCCCCGCGACATTTCTCCATTTTCCCTCGACAGTTTCTCCATGTTTCAATGACAGTTCTCCATGTTCCCACGACAGTTCTCCATGTTCCCACGACAGTTCTCCATGTTCCCACCATAGTTCTCCATATTCCCTCGACAATTCTCCATGCTCCCACGACAGTTTTCCATGTTCCCATGACAGTTCTCCATGTTCTCACGACAGTTCTCCATATTCACACGACAGTTCTACGTTGTCAAAATGTCTGGGTTTTGTGATGAGCGTGCAGGGTTGCCAACCGTCCGTAAATTTACTGAAGTCCGTAAAGATTTTTCGTAAAATTGCCTATCCGTAAAATTCCGTAAAAAATTAAGACGTCCGAAAAAAAGACAAAACTTGGAATCTCAACGTTTAAAAAAATAAGTAAATCATGTTTGTGATATCTATTTTCTTGATTCAAATTTCAAGTTTCAAATGGTTTTAGTAGCATCCCGCGCTCTATTAATAAACTGTAAGAGCTTTCTGGACAGCTAGGCTCGGGAGACTCATCGCGGCAAGATAGACTTGTTTAGACAGATCGTTAGTCGTTACGTCACAAATACGCATAAATTATGACGACATAAATGTAAAAATAGTATGTGTTTTTAAAAAATGGCGGAGAAGATGAATACAAGCGAAGACGATAGCCGCAGTGAAAACTGTGAACTAAACGAAAATGCGGATAAAATTATTGTTAAAAAAGCTAAAGTGAACAGAAAATGCTATTTTCAACCTACATGGATTACAGACGGCGAATATAAGGACTGGATATCAACTGACAATGATTCCAAATATAACGCTGTATGTACGTGCTGTAGAAAGATATTTAGCGTAGCAGCTGGTGGCGTACGAGACGTTCGCAGCCATGGTAGAAGCACAAAACATATTCATGCAATGTCAACAAGGAAATTTGCTGGTGGAATGTAGCAGTTCTTGACTAAGTATAAAAAAAAACATCTCCTGTAACTGCTCATAACAAACAGGTAACAGAATGTGAATTAAAAGTGGCAAATTTTGTCGCAAGAAAAAACTTGCCACTAAGTTTAATGGACGACATCTCGGAAAATGTTGCAGATTGGTTTCAGATTGGTTTCCTGATTAAAAAATCGATAATTATTTCATCGCTAAACGAACAAAGAGATATATGATGATTAAAAATGTTACGGGCAATCTGAACAGAGAAGATTTGTCCACTAAGTTGAGATCATGTCATTTTTCTCTGTTGGTTGACGAATCAACTATAACTAATATATCAACCACAGAAAAATGGCCATGGTGGTGATTTATTTTGATGTTGAAATAGGTAAGGTTCAATATAGATTTTATCGTTTAGTTGATTTAAAAGAAGCAAAAGCAGAGTTCATTTTTGCTGCAATCAAGGCATGTCTGGACGAAGATAACATACCACTGGCCAATTTAATGGCACTTGGAACTGATGGAGCTAACGTTATGATTGGAGCAAAAAATTCCGTGCTTTCACGTTTCAGAAGTGTACAACAAAATATTTTTCATATACACTGCGCATGCCATGTAGCTGCTCTATGTGCCGCTGATGCATGTAAAATATTTCCCAAATTTATTGAACAGCTATGCAGAGACATTCACAGCCATTTTTCACATAGTTGCAAAAGCTGTAAAAAGAGTTTCAAGAGTACGTGGAGGCAGACAATCTACGAATATTGCAGTTGTGTTCCACGAGATGGTTGAGTCTATTGGAGTGTATTAATCGTATTGTTAAACAATATGATGCACTTTCAAGCTATTTTCAATCAAGTGATGAGTGTGACCGGTTGGTTACAGTGTATAGAATTATCACTCAATTGCAACATCCTGTCGTTAAATGTTATTTTTTGTTTGTTTTTGCAAGCAGTGCTGCCTATGTTTACTCAGTTCAACAAAATGTTTCAATCAAATTCTCCGATTTTACCAGATTTATATGCAGAGGCAAATCAACTGTTGAAAAGTGTGTTGGGTTACTTATATACGACCACAGGTACTGTTGTTAGTTGAAGACTTAACGAGTTTTGATCATTTGGAAAGTACACACTTTAAATCACCCGATTTTATTCATTGGTTATCAAACTAAACTTGAACTTGAACTATCCCTTAACCCGTCGTTGGATCGTTGGGGCACCATCGTGAACTGCTCACTATCTCACGCCATTTGTCCCGGTCCTGTGCTGCCCTTTGAGAGTCGCTGAATGACAGGCCGGTCCACTCTTTGATATAGTCCTCCCATCTCTTCTTTTGTCTGCCTCTTTTCCTTTCTCCCTGGACTGTGCCTTGCAATATAGTTTTTGCGAGACCTCCAGTTCTTGTCACGTGTCCGTACCATCGTAATTTCCTCTTCTTAATGGAGGTGAGAAGGTCCTCGCAGGGGCCAATGACAGTACTTATTGTGTTGCGGACCGCTTCGTTTGTGATGTGCGCTGTGTAGGAGATTTTCAATATCTTTCTGAAACATCTCTAAACTAAACTACAACTGCAAAAAAGTAGATGATCCATCGACTGTTGAAAAGTTTTATGTTGATGTTCTTGCATTTTATACCAATACAGTCGGTGCAATCCAGAAAAGAATGCCTATTAGCAACAGAGTGCTGAAGCTCATGTCAGTACTAAAACCCACTAACAAAATATCGGTGGAACAGTCGGAAATTTAGGAACTGGCCCAGGTTTTTCCACAAATTGTGTCTCCAGCAGATTTTGATTGTTTAGAGGCCGAGTTTATTGACTACCAAGCTGCGGATTTAGCAATGTCAAGACCGACGGAGGTTATGATACTGTCTGGCATCAAATCGGACAGATGACCAGAAATAACGAAAACAAAGAGTACAGATTTGCGCTAATTTCGAAGTTTGCACAAACAATGTTGGCGCTTCCACATGAAACAGCAGAAGTAGAACGCGTTTTTTTCTGCTGTTAGTTTATTGAAAACCAACTTGAGAAACAAATTGTCTACTCCAATGTTGGAAGTTTACTGACTGTGAGAAATGGACCGGGAAAACTTACTCCCACAATGATCGACAGTGTAAAAGTTTCTATGTATGATCATAAGCATGAGGAATTAAACACTGTCACTGATGATGAATGTCATACAATAGACTAACGTTATAAAATATGAGCATGGTAATAGAGACGTGCTCATATGGATACTTAACATTTTTTAGCTACAATGCTTGGATTAAGCTTCATATTCGTTCGTTTTAAGGTCAACATTTTATGTTAAATGTGTCCGAAAAAAATTGTTTTTGTCCGTAAATTTTGTTGAGAGTTCTTATATTTGTCAGTAAATGTTTTTTTATTGAGTTGGCAACCCTGTCAGTGTGTGAACTATCCAATTCACGCCCACTTACCATAATTTGTTGGGAGTTGGTTGAGAAGCTCAGGTATTTAATTGTGACGTTGTTTGTCTTTCAACCTCTATAATACTCGGTCAAATTTACAGCTCACATCAGCTAACATCGCCCGTCACGCACTTGAAGAGAACGATGCGGAGCCACTCAAATATTTGCAATCTGCTGTGCACATATATTAGATTCACAACCAGGCAACCTTGAACATTTCCAGTGATGTTGATATTGCAGCCCATTCTTTATCGCCGGAAGATCTCGTAAGGGTATAGAGCCCTACAAATTTAATTGGCAACAAGGCCTGAAGCTCTAGTTTAATTTAATTATTTTAAACATATGACCGGACAGTATTCTTTTCAAGAAAATCGTCATGAGAGTTAGGCCAGGCCGAAATTCAGTTTAGTTAAACGTTATGATTACCTACCATATGCCCGATACCCAATTTCAGCTGCGTGGCCACGAAGATATCTGAACCACGCCGCGCAGCAGTTTAGAATTACACCAAAAACAAAATTTGATACGCATAAATATATATATAATATATGTGTTTGTGGGGTGTTAAATTTTGCAAAAGAAAAAAAGGATTATCTGCAACTTTACACGAGAGTTGTTATTTTGGACTAAGAACAACGAACCTCAGAAGGAGCATTGGAGGGAACATTGCATTTTTCCAATTATTTAATTCTTTAAAAACCTATCAATGGTCACGGCCGATCACACTTGCCATCAATATATTTTTTTAACAATTAAAAAAACTCACCTATTTTTTGCTTTCTGTGGGGTAGGCAGTTGTTGAGCCTTCACGTCCACGAGGGCGATCATCGCCGATGTCTGCGCTTCCTCCCAAGGGTCATAGGCCACCTACGAGAGACCTTCAGGCATCTCTATCCTGAGGCAGGCTTCTCCAGGATCTTCCATTCATGGCCAATTCTCTTGATGCCTACCTCCAATTCTCGGCGCCAAGTGTTTCTTGGACGGCCTCTTTCTCTCTTTCCCTGGGGGTTCCATTTCAGTGCTTGCCTTGTTGCAGGTTTTTCTTAGTGGGGTAAGAGCCTTAGAGGTCTTCCGGCCAGCACTCGCCTGACTTCTATTAATCTACTAATTGGCAGTAAAAGACTTCTATTAATCTACTTATTGGCACTCAAAAATCTGTATTAATCTACTTGGCACTAAAAGACTCCTATTAATTTAATCTACTAATCGGCACTAAAAGAATTCTATTAATCCACTAATTGGCAGTAAACGACTTCTATTAATCTAATAATCGGCACAAAATAATTATATTAACCCACTAATTGGCACTAAAAGAATTCTATTAATCAAGTAATTGGCACTACAAGAATTCTATTACTCCACTAATTGGGACTAAAAGAATCTATACTCACTAATTGGGACTAAAAGAATTCTATAATCCAAATGGGACTAAAAGATTCTATAATCCACTAATTGGCACTAAAATAACTTCTATTAATCCAATAATTGGCACTCTTATACGATTGCAGTAGACAAGATGACTTTATTTCTTCAAAGATTAAAATCGAACACGGCTTTACTTGCACTAATTTTACCATTCTTTGCAAGAAACGCGGAAAATGATACACTGGGGAGACAGGTCATCGACATGGAGACCGTCTTAAAGAACACATTCGAATATCAATAAACAGATCACAAGTCGTGTTTCTTAAAACTTGAACAGTGCTAATCAAGATGGAATATTTGATATTGCTGTAAGTGGTAGTATATTTGCTGGGATTACACAAGGAGAAAACCTAATGGATAAAATGGTTTAAAACCTTGATTCCAAATGCAATGAATCGAAAGCACACAATAATTTTTTTTAAAAAAGCTAT
Source organism: Ampullaceana balthica (assembly GCA_944989445.1). Lineage (NCBI taxonomy): Eukaryota > Metazoa > Mollusca > Gastropoda > Lymnaeidae > Ampullaceana > Ampullaceana balthica. Next base: position 147,485 of record CALYLW010001302.1, on the reverse strand, counting down.
TGAGCCTTTAACCTGTTTTTGCATTAAATTTGCAAATTCGTGTTCTTCCCTTTCAGTCGTCATAAGCATTGTATTGTAAGGGAGTTGTGAACGATCTTTTTCTTTTCTTACTCTAATTTATTAGCTTCTATTAGGTAGAGTAAATGTTTTATCATGTCATTAAATTTAAATGTAATTGTTTACTTGTACTGATCAGGTCATGTACCGTAACGTATACATTAAGACTTGTCGTTGGGATTGGCTACGGCTATGTGTACAAACTTTCAGTCTCCGCAATTATTAATTGGCTACGGCTATGTGTACAAACTTTCAGTTTCAGCAATTATTGATCAACACGAATGTATCACAAACGTCACAGATTGTAATCTATTAGTCAAATATATATATTTAAATGTAACGCCCGAAAACAACAACACGCACACGCACACATAGACACATTCTCACACACATACACACACGGTAAACTTGCGGATGACTTGTTCACTAGACGTTAAAAAGCCCAACCAGGTCATCATGATGCGTGATCTGACCTACCGTTAGAATAAACATCGCTGTACTTGGTGACTAGTTCAACGGCCAATGAAAACATCGACAACTCAACTGGCTTGTAAGGGCATTCGTGTAGTCAACGTTTAAAAAAATAATATAAAAAAAATTATTTAAAGGTTTGAAATTAACCAAACACGGACACGTCTTGAACACCCCCTCACGTCAACCCATCACGTACACAACCAAGTTTGTCTGTCCTCGGTGTACCCCCCCTCCCCCACGCTCCCACAGGAGCATGTTTCTGGGTGCAACTGTCAACCCTCAACACACCCCCCCAACCACCCACAACCCCAACCCGGTAAATCTTATCAATACTATTTGTACTCTAATCAACTCGCTGCGACCGAAGGGCGTGGCCGGGCGTACGATTTCTAAAGCTTACCTTCCGACATGTGTCCCCCCTCCCTTTTACACCACCCCACACGACCCCTCCCTCCCCCCACCCCATTCATTCACAGGAGACACACACCTTACGAACTGTCTACCCTCCTTCTTAAAAAAAAAGAAGAAAATGTCTATCAGAAAGGCTCCGTACGACAGGTTCCTTCTTGGAGTGATCGTCTTGTCGGCCGATAATCCGATCATATCGCCAGCGGTGAGTCTAGCCTCGCGGGATAACGGAGCGAGTTTCTTATGACACTGGTAAGTTATTCATTCCGATGTATCGTTCATTTAGTCGTAATTTTTAAATTTTATTATTTTTGTATTAATTTTTTTTGAGATGGAATCATATTTAGAGTTTAACTTAATTTACATTTATTACTTTAAAAAAAAGACAAATAGACAAATAGACAAATAGACACATAGACACAGACAAATAGACAAATAGCCAAATAGCCAAATTTAAATAAAAATAGAGTGTAAGGGGAAGGCTTGTTCTTGAGATGTGATTTTGTTTTTAGTATGTGTGAGGATAAGCTTAAGGAGGACATCTGTGGATAAGGTTGGCATCTGTGGATAAGGTGGGCATCTGTGGATAAGGTTGGCATCTGTGGATAAGGTGGGCATCTGTGGATATGGTTGGCATCTGTGGATAAGGTGGGCATCTGTGGATAAGGTGGGCATCTGTGGATATGGTTGGCATCTGTGGATAAGGTTGGCATCTGTGGATAAGGTTGGCATCTTTGGATAAGGTTGGCATCTCTGGATAAGGTGGGCATCTGTCGATAAGGTGGGAATCTGTCGATAAGGTGGGCATCTGTCGATAAGGTGAGCATCTGTCGATAAGGTGGGCATGTGTGGATAAGGTGGGCATCTGTCGACAAGGTGGGCATCTGTGGATAAAGTGGGCATCTGTGGATAAGGTGGGCATCTGTGGATAAGGTTGGCATCTGTGGATAAGGTGGGCATTTGTCAATAAGGTGGGCATCTGTCGATAAGGTGGGCATCTGTCGATAAGGTGGGCATGTGTGGATAAGGTGGGAATCTGTCGATAAGGTGGGCATCTGTGGATAAGGTGGGTATCTGTGGATAAGGTGGGCATCTGTGGATAAGGTGGGCATCTGTCGATAAGGTGGGCATCTGTAGATAAGGTGGACATCTGTCGATAAGGTGGGAATCTGTGCATAAGTCACAGAATTTGAAATTGGGCAGGATATGATAAAATAAACTTGACACAACTAGAGTAACAAATTGGTTTTTGACTAGATACTACAGACACACGTGGTTTGTGACTAGATACTATAGACACACGTGGTTTGTGACTAGACACTATAGACACACGTGGTTTGTGACTAGACACTATAGACACACGTGGTTTGTGACTAGACACTATAGACACACGTGGTTTGTGACTAGACACTATAGACACACGTGGTTTGTGACTAGACACTACAGACACACGTGGTTTGTGACTAGATACTACAGACACACGTGGTTTGTGACTAGATACTACAGACACACGTGGTTTGTGACTAGACACTACTACAGACACACGTGGTTTGTGACTAGACACTATAGACACACGTGGTTTGTGACTAGATACTATAGACACACGTGGTTTGTGACTAGATACTACAGACACACGTGGTTTGTGACTACATACATACGTTATTTGAAGCCGTTTCTATTTTGCACCGCACCCATGCAGATGAAACTTACACGCCTTTCAATATCGTCTCAATACCCGGCTTTATATAAGCAATGATTCGTAAAGCTGAATCGTCATCATAACTGAATCGGATGATCGATATTTTAATGTCGAAATCAATTGATTTCAATTGTTAACCTAAGATAAGTTAGTTAAAGGATTTGTTTCCCGCTAATATTTTTAGAAAGTAGTGGAATTTTTCGTTTAAAGCTAATATTTTAATTTGGAGTTCGAATGTTTTGATTACCGTTAATGTTTTAATACTAGCGTATCACCCGTCAAAAATAACGGAAGTTTTCAAAATAAATAGGCCTACACATCAGATTAAAAAATAACGTAATACAGAACTTTCATTTATTTTATTTATTTTTATTTGATTCATTTATTATCATACTAGGTTGTGCTCGGCGCCGTGGCGCCGCCCACCTTTTTCAAAAGCCCAACTTGTCCTTGTATGATAAATAATTAATATTAAACTTCCTTAAATGTACACAACGTATTTTATAATAGGGGTTGTAGGGCACCTATGGCGCCCTCTTTTTTTAGGTCAAAAGCCAAAGTAACTTATCCTTGTATGATAAATACGAAATATTCCTGAAATGTACACAAAGTATTTATATAATATTTTTTTACAGTGCTAATCACCACACGATTTTTAAACTAATTGTAGAAAGCAGCGCACCAAATTACTGCACCAAAAAATAACTCTTTGAGTCAGTCAGCACTGTTTACAACACAAATGCTGACGTCAAAGCATCGTGCATTGTTTGGTTAATGTTAATCTGGAAACCAAAATGATTATGATTTTTAAGTCTATATTTTCAATTTTTAAAAAAGCAGAGTGATGTCCCTTAGCGTTAGGCCAAAGTGAGTCAGACATACATAATTGAGGGTAAATATATATATGATTGAACAATTTTATGCGGAACGTTCGAAAAGAGTTATAATTGGTGCAGTAATTTTTGGTGCGCACTATTGAACAAATCAGCATTACATCCAAGAAGCATTACATCCATTACGGGAATTATGTATGTTGATGATGATGATAGAAGTTGAATGTTTCCTTTTACGCTGATATTTTAATATAGAAGTCGATTATTTTTTTAACCGTTAATATTTCAATATAGAAGTGAAGTGTTTTGTTTTACCGGTAATATTTTAAAATATTAGTGACGTGTTTTGTTTACGGTAATATTTTAACGTAGAAGGCGAATGATCTACGTCAGTGGTTCCCAAACTTTTTTCATCCATGGACCCCTTTTTACCACGTTTTTATTAACTCGCTTTCGTTGGGCATTGTTTGTTTGTTTGTCCAAGATTTTTTCAAATCTGCCAACGTAAAATTGAACCACTTCTAATGGTCCTAGAGATCTGAAAATTTTACCACAGATAGATCTTGGATAACAATGCATTGTATTAAAATTTCAGATCGATCGAATGTACCGTTATTAAAGTATTGAACTTTTTATTTTATCTATAGTCTATATATAAGAAACTGTACCGTCGGCTTTTATTGGCATCCGTGAGTTCCCCCCGTGACCGCATCACAATGTTTTTAAAACGTTTGGCGGGCGCTTGTGAGGTGTTTGGTAAAATAAATAGAGGTAAAAAAATATTGTTAAAAACCAAGTTTTTATTAGTGGACTAAAAAGAATAAAATAAATAAAGGTAAAAAAATGATTTATAAGAACCACGTTTTTACAAGCGGACTAAAAAGAAGAAAATAATTTAAAACTCGTAAATTCAAGTACTTTCATTTAATATGACTAAAAACGTGGGGCGGGTGTTTGGTATAAAAATTAAAGATTTCTAATTTAGAAGGCAAAAGAGAGATCTATAAGTGAGAGTATGAGTGAGCTGCATATGTTAAACCTCATAAGCGCCCGTCCCACGTTTTTAGTCATATTAAATGAAAGTACTTGAACTTACGAGTTTTAAATTATTTTCTTCTTTTTAGTCCGCTTGTAAAAACGTGGTTTTTAAAAATCATTTTTTTACCTTTATTTATTAAGGTCAAAACTTGCCCACGGACCTCCAAGTGAGAAAACTACATAAATGCATAGTGTAAAGATTAAAAACTAAATAAAAATATATTTTGACGAAGAAGTATTTTATTGAAATTATAACTTTTGTTTAAAATATAATTTAAAACAATTAATGACTTGGATGAATGCGAATAGATTTTTAAGTGTATTTATATTTGACTCGATGTTTATGTGTAGCAACCGCACATCACTGAATCCTTGTTCTACCAAATAGGAACACGGAAAAGCATGTAAACTACTTCTATACAGTAACCCATAATACATGATTTAAAAATTGGGATCTGTTTTTGTAACCAGAATTTGTGGTATCCTTGTTCAAACATTGGTTTAAGTTCCTCATTTGCGGATATTTCTATAAGCTGCTCCTGTATTAGTATGGATTCATCTGTGTTTGGGGTCTGAGTTTGTCCACGCACAAAAGGGTTCAACACCCAGTGGGAATATCCAAGTGGCGAGTGTCTTCAAATCTTTGTTTCAGACTGCATGAAGACCCGTTAAGTTTTGACAGTAAGCAAGCAAATATTTATCTCTATTTTGCAATTTCGAAAGATTTGGAAACTGAAAACTTTTATCCTACGTTAATGATATTATTTGATAGATTTTTATGAAGAAGACTATATCTTAACTTAACATTTCCCCCCACTTTTTTCATTTCCCCCCTCTCTTTTCTCGTTTTACTTTAAAAAAAACACCAACATTTTCACTGATTTCATATGTTAAAAAATAAATCAAACCGCGGAGAAGTAGTTGCCACATTGTACGTAGGCTCATCTCGCGACATCCGACTATTTGGTTCACGACCATATCAGTTAAATGTACCTGGCCTAGTACGTTGTTGACTCAGAAACTAAGCCTTTTCTTTTCAAATACAAAATACGACATGGCTATTTGATCTGGCCACAGAAATAGGTTTGTAACTCCGTGATGGTATACATTTGATCTGGCCACAGAAATAGGTTTGTAACTCCGTGATGGCATACATTTGATCTGGCCACAGAAATAGGTTTGTAAAACTCCGTGATGGTTTACATTTGATCTGGCCACAGAAATATTTTAGTAAAACTCCGTGATGGTATACATTTGATCTGGCCACAGAAATAGGTTTGTAAAACTCCGTGATGGTATACATTTGATCTGGCCACAGAAATAGGTTTGTAAAACTCCGTGATGGTATACATTTGATCTGGCCACAGAAATAGGTTAGTAAAACTCCGTGATGGTATACATTTGATCTGGCCACAGAAATAGGTTTGTAAAACTCCGTGATGGTATACATTTGATCTGGCCACAGAAATAGGTTTGTAACTCCGTGATGGCATACATTTGATCTGGCCACAGAAATAGGTTTGTAAAACTCCGTGATGGTATACATTTGATCTGGCCACAGAAAAAGGTTTGTAAAACTCCGTGATGGTATACATTTGATCTGGCCACAGAAATAGGTTTGTAAAACTCCGTGATGGTATACATTTTATCTGGCCACAGAAATAGGTTTGTAAAACTCCGTGATGGTATACATTTGATCTGGCAACAGAAATAGGTTAGTAAAACTCCGTGATGGTATACATTTGATCTGGCCACAGAAATAGGTTTGTAAAACTCCGTGATGGTATACATTTTATCTGGCCACAGAAATAGGTTTGTAAAACTCCGTGATGGCATACATTTGATCTGGCCACAGAAATAGGTTTGTAAAACTCGTGATGGTATACATTTGATCTGGCCACAGAAATAGGTTTGTAAAACTCCGTGATGGTATACATTTGATCTGGCCACATAAATAGGTTTGTAAAATTCCGTGATGGTATACATTTGATCTGGCCACAGAAATAGGTTTGTAAAACTCCGTGATGGCATACATTTGATCTGGCCACAGAAATAGGTTTGTAAAACTCCGTGATGGTATACATTTGATCTGGCCACAGAAATAGGTTTGTAAAACTCCGTGATGGTATACGGGAGTTGTTTCTCAGTCCAATTTTCAATGCGGCTAACCGGAAAATAAGACAAACTTTGTTTGTGCCCATAGCACAAAACTTGAAAGTGGATAAAATCAAATGTTATAAACACACACAGTACAGTGTTAACTGGAAAAACTGCTGACACGAAAACTACATGACCTGACCCGGGGTCTATCTAAAACCTATAACATCATCTGATTCTTTTAAAAAAATGTAATAAACACTCTGTTGTATTGCTTTAAACCTATAGAAGATACTAATTACTTCCATTACGAATTCTAACAATGTCATGATTATGCTTCTTAAACGTACGGCATTTTCAAAGGATTAAATGGACTCGTTGTCCAAACTATTCAGTGGACCAGAAAGACTTGTGTTGTTCCTCAACAAGAAGCAAAGTCTTTTGATGGTTGGCGGGTTCAGCATTTGTTAAGTATTAGATAACCGCCGGACACGAATAGATGTGGCTGAATGAGAGCAGACGTCGGAGAAGTGCAACAATACCACGGTGGTCGGTGTTAGCTATGTCAGTATAAGGGACCGTCCATAAAGTACGTCACGCTCCAGAGGGGGGGGGAGGGGGTGTAAGAAAGTGTGACAGTTTGTGACAGTGGGGAGGGAGGTCCGGCCATGTGTGACGTCACGGTGTTTTATATTAAATTTTAATTATTTTGTGAATAAAAAACACATTTGTGTTCAAAAGTGTGACGTACTTTGGGGGGGGGGTCCAATATTTGGGACAGTTTGTGACAGGGGGGAGAAAATAAAATACCCCCCTTTCCAGTCCATGACGGACTATGGGGCAAGTGAAGTAGCGTTCACAAGTTTTAATTAGCCGCCACTGAGTTACAAATGGTCAAAAATAGCGTGACGTACTTTATGGACAGCCCCTAAGGAGTAGAGTCAGAGCGTAGAACAGTTCGTGGGGAACTCTGTCCTTACCTCTGACACTGATCCCGCGCGGTGCTGGATTTTACCCATTTGCTAAGCAAGCTGTAGCTTAAGGCCCCCGCCTTCTTGCAGCCCCCCCCCGAATTTGTTTTTGTTTCATATTTGGCACTGACATAGAATATCCGTTCTTCAAAAGGGCCCCCATATCTCAAATAGCTTATGCCCCATCAAGCCTAAATCCGGCACTGCTCCCAAGTGTAGTTACCACAGACGTTGCTCCCAAGTGTAGTTACCACAGACGTTGATCGTATGTACCCATAAAACTCGCAGTTTGTTCAAATTTAAAGAAAAAAACAACAAAAAAAAACAACTATTCTGAAATTTAGGCACATCTTGTCTGAAAAGAAACACACTCATTCTGAAATAGAAGCTAACATATTCTGGAAGTGAAGAAAAACAATTCTGAAATTCATGAAAACCCATCACACATCACACATCACACATCACACATCACACATCACACATCACACATCACACATCACACAGTAGAAGCAAATCCACTCTGAAGTAGAAGTAAACCTTGTCTGAAGTAGAAGTCAACCTTGTCTGAAGTAGAAGCAAACCAATCTCCTACTAATTTAGGCGTGTGCAAAAAGCAAAAACCTTCAAATAAAATTAAAGATTTTTTTGTGTGCCTTGGTTGGAAGAGGAGGGTATGTCTGGGGAAAGGGCTTGAAGACCGACTAAAAGATTGGCTCAGGCGAACCTGTGAATAGTGCAAGGGTAGAGAGAGACACAAAGAGTGGATGACAGGTTCGGACAATGAATGGGTTTTGACTTCGTGACAAACCATTGAACGCTGTCTCTTTAGAAAGAAACCTTTCTTACTCAGAGCGTGAGATTGGCTATTGAGAAATGGAATTTAAAAAATCACTTTATTTACAGTCTTGACTATTGTTAAGACGACTTTAATTTTGAATCAATAAAAATGTATTTGAGGTCCCAGGGAGATTAAGGGCAATGTATCGTGAAGGACTTTCATGATAAAACCGAACCAACTTGGAGTTTTTATGGGCAGACGTCATACTTCATTTACCCAGACTGTTTGACATAATGCCAATGTCGTAAATACACATTAGTTCTGTCGTAAACTGAGTCTCTCTTGTGACGTAGACTAAGTCTCTCTTGTGACAGAGACTGAGTCTCTCTTGTGACGTAGACTAAGTCGCTCTTGTGACGTAGACTGAGTCTCGCTTGTGACGTACACTGAGTTTCTCTTGTGACGTAGACTGAGTCTCTCTTGTGACGTAGAATGATTTTCTCGGCTTTGGGAATTCTCACCATGCTGTCGAATGAGTTGTGTCCCCTTGTTTTCCCAAAATGGTTAAATATAAAAGTCTGTTTTAGCAGAAAACTAAAGGTATTTTTGTGTGTTACTATTTCACTTAACGTGACCACAAGTGTGTCACATATCATTAGATTTATATCTAATAATTTTGCGTTAAAGAATTAGACGCTGTTCTCGTTCACGATGCGCAGATTTAAGAATATTGAAATTATTAGAAATCAACGCAATATCAACAAAGCAAAGAAAAAGCGTGCCTTATAATGGGTTACACAAATAAGTAGAAAGGACAAGGACTCTATTGTCACAAAAAGATCTAGGACAGTATGTTTAAAAGTAACTGGAAGAGAAATGGACTCATGATGAATACTTCATAATCGGCATCGTTCCGTCTCGCGAGAAGATGGTGTATCACCGTTGAGTTGGGTTGCATCTCCTCGAATGTCTGTACAGTCCTATCCTTGAGTGACAGTCTTTACCACAGTATTTACACTCGAGTTCTGTGCTTCCAAATGTGTTGCCCTTTCTCCTAGCTCTTCTGTTTGTAGCCTCTTCCATCCTTCGCTCCTCGGCTACTATGACGCCCTCTTTGACAACTGTGCGCCACGTAGATCGGTCTTCTGCCTTACACTCCCAGTCGCTTGTGCGTATTCTGGCTGCTTTTATGTCCTTTTGGCAGACATCTTTAAATCGCAGACGTGGTCGACCTGTCTTCCTCTTTCCCGATGCCAGTTCTCCATATAGCAGGTCTTTGGGGATGCGGTCAGGGATCATTCTTTTAACATGTCCTAGACATCTCAGTCGTCTTTCAGTAAGGATTGAGAACATGCTTTGGGTATTGGCACGCATTAGGACCTCAGTATTAGGCACTTGGTCTTGCCAAGACAAAAGGCCAAACAAAGATGAACACTTCATACATGAATAAAGTGATAGGAACTGTCGTGTGTCTTAAGATGCGAAAGAACTACCGCCCCTTTCCCCCAATCTTTCAAATCAAATGAATATCTGAAGCTTTCAACTTGATGTGATATGAGATACGTCAACAACATACATGGGATTATATAGTGTAAATCAGGTCGTTGAAATAGGAAAAAAAAAGACGAAGAGGTTAAGCTGCGTGTAGTCTAAATAAACACGGATGAGATTCCTATAGCCGGATCTATAGCTTCGGCATCGTGATCAATGTGGGCCCGACCCTTGCTTCCGTTCTTCCGGATTCTGTTATCTGCATTGAAAAAACGAATGATGTAAACATTGGTTTGTATGATGGCATGAAGCTGTATTTGTTTGTATGATGGTATGAAGCTGTATTGATTTGTATGATGGTATGAAGCTGTATGGTTTGTATGATGGTATGAAGCTGTATAGTTTGTATGATGGTATGAAGCTGTATTGGTTTATATGATGGTATGAAGCTGTATTGGTTTTTATGATGGTATGAAGCTGTATTGGTTTTTATGATGGTATGAATATGTATTGGTTTGTATGATAGGTATGAAGCTGTATTGGTTTGTATGATGGTATGAAGTTGTATTGGTTTGTATGATGGCATGAAGCTGTATTTGTTTGTATGATGGTATGAAGCTGTATTGGTTTGTATGATGGTATGAAGCTGTATGGTTTGTATGATGGTATAAAGTTGTATTGATTTGTATGATGGTATGAAGCTGTATGGTTTGTATGATGGTATGAAGCTGTATAGTTTGTATGATGGTATGAAGCTGTATTGGTTTGTATGGTGGTATGAAGCTGTATGGTTTGTATGATGGTATGAAGTTGTATGGTTTGTATGATGGTATAAAGCTGTATTGGTTTGTATGATGGTATAAAGATGTATTGGTTTGTATGATGGTATGAAGCTGTATTGGTTTGTATGATGGTATGAAGCTGTATTTTATTGTATGATGGTATGAAGCTGTATTGGGTTGTATGATGGTATAAAGCTGTATGGTTTGTATGATGGTATAAAGCTGTATTGGTTTGTATGATGGTATGAAGCTGTATTGGTTTGTATGATGGTATAAAGCTGTATTGGTTTGTATGATGGTATAAAGCTGTATGGTTTGTATGATGGTATAAAGCTGTATGGTTTGTATGATGGCATAAAGCTGTATGGTTTGTATGATGGTATAAAGCTGTATTGGTTTGTATGATGGTATGAAGCTGTATTGGTTTGTATAATAGGTATGAAGCTGTATTGGTTTGTATGATAGGTATGAAGCTGTATTGGTTTGTATGATGGTATAAAGCTGTATTGGTTCAATCTCAAAGTAAGCGACGATGAATCAATTTGTCTTTCTGGAAGCTTTGTTATTTTGTGAACATTTTATTAAAACATGTCGCATGTTTTCCGTCTTACTAAAGATGAGCAGAGGAACCGCTCGTGATGGTATTCACTCCCACAGGGAACAAGTTAATGGTATTCACTGTCACAGGGAACAAGTTGATGGTATTCACTGTCACAGGGAACAAGTTGATGGTATTCACTCTCACAGGGAACAAGTTGATGGTATTCACTGTCGCAGGGAGCAAGTTGATGGTATTTACTGTGACAGGGAACAAGTTGATGGTATTCACTCTCACAGGGAACAAGTTGATGGTATTCACTGTCACAGGGAACAAGTTTATGGTATTCACTGTCACAGGGAACAAGTTTATGGTATTCACTCTCACAGGGAGCAAGTTGATGGTATTCACTCTCACGGGGAACAAGTTGATGGTATTCACTCTCCAGGGAACAAGTTGATGGTATTCACTCTCACAGGGAACAAGTTGATGGTATTCACTCTCACAGGGAGAAAGTTTATGGTATTCATTATCACAGGGAACAAGTTGCCAAATCAATTCTGACAGCAGTCTTTATTAATCTAGTACCATGTCCTCTATGTAAGAGTGGGTACATTTTTAAAAAGTCATACAGTAATAGCGCCAGACGCCACAACGGGATGTCCATTTTGTGACAAATATTAATTAATTAGTGCCACGGCAAGTTAAATAAGAAATTTCCGTCTTATTTAAAAACGTTTAAAAAAACAACAATTAATTCATTTAACCTTTCACGTCCATCAAACTTTCCCTAGACACCCGGAGTTCTGTGTGCACGTGTTTCTACTTCCTTCACAAACCCAGGAATCAATTTACATAATTCCCGTTGTCTGTATGTATGGATTTAACTAGGTGGCGATGCGAAATTTGTAATGCTGTTAGGTGGCGCTGCGATCAACATAATAAAATAAATTTACAGCACCAAAAATAACACTTTTCGAACGTTCCGCGTAAAATTGTTCAATATGAAAATAAATGAATCAAATAAAAATAAATAAAAATTCTGTATTACATTATTTATTATTATGATATTTATTTTTTCAAAATTAATATATTTCAGCTGAAATGTATTCATTTTGAAAACTTCCGTCATTTTTGACGTGTTACACTAGTCTAATATAATAAAAGCCCAAGTCATTGACTCCGTAACGCTGATTGACATAGTACAACAGTCCATAGCAGTTAAAAAAGAAAGGTATCATTTTGGTTTCGAGATTAACAGAGTGTGTGGTGTTTCTCGCCGTAAAATATTATATGACGTCAATTACCCAAATAATTATAAAATACTTTGTGTACATTTCAGGAAGTTTAATATTTCGTATTTAACAAACAAGGATAAGTTACTTGGGCTTTTGAAAAAAGTGGGCGCCGTAGACGCACTACAACCCATATTTTATCAATAACAAAGTTACAAAATCCTTCAGCATTGCCAACACCTCGCTACTACATAGTATCTTATCTTATCTTATCTTATCTTATCTGTTTACAGACGCTCCTTCTATACAGAAGATTATTGCGTCCTACGCTTATCTATGGTTTGTGTTTAGTCCTGCATTTCTATTAGAGATTTAAATGTTGATAAAGTGTTGGTTTTCCTTGATTCTTCAGGCAACCCATTCCACGCCCGAATTCCGGACGGGAAGAAGGAAAACTTGTATGTGTTTGTTCTTGCATACGGAATAAGAAAGGTGTTTTTATCCTTATGTCTATCTGAGGGTTGTATTAAGTTATCTTTGTGTTGTATTTCTAAATTAGAATTAATTGCTTTATGTATGATTACTACTTTGCTCTCGGTTCTTCTATCCTCTAGTGTTTCAAGGTTTAATGATTTAACTAATGGTGTTATTCTTGTCAGTTTCGAATATTCTCCAGTAATGAATCTGGCAGCTCTTTTTTGAATTTGTTCTAGTTTATCAATGTTTTCTTTGGTGGATGGGTCCCATACAGAAGATGCATATTCTAGTACAGGTCTCACCAAAGTGAGGTAGCATTTTAGTTTTATATATCTATTACATTTGTTAAAGTTCCTTTTTATAAAGCCTAAGGTTTTGTTTGATTTTTTAATAACTTCATTGACATGGGGATTCCATGATAGTTTCTCATTTATTAAGACTCCTAAGTATTTTGCATCTTTAGTTTGGGTCAGTTCTAGTAGGCCTACTATTAACAGTAGAAAAAAAGGAAAATCCCTTGCTGGAAGTATAACAACATAAGATGGTACGTAAAAACATGAAGCTTTCGGAATTTTTTAAAACAAAAAATATGTGTGCAGGTTGTGATGGCCAGTGTGTTATGTTGACATGATGGCTTAGTGACTTAGTGACTTAGTGGCTTAGTGACTTAGTGACTTAGTGGCTTAGTGACTTAGTGGCTTAGTGACTTAGTGACTTAGCGACTTAGTGGCTTAGTGACTTAGTGACTTAGTGGCTTAGTGGCTTAGTGACTTAGTGACTTAGTGACTTAGTGGCTTAGTGACTTAGTGACTTAGTGGCTTAGTGGCTTAGTGACTTAGTGACTTAGTGACTTAGTGGCTTAGTGACTTATTGGCTTAGTGACTTAGTGACTTAGTGGCTTAGTGGCTTAGTGACTTAGTGGCTTAGTGACTTAGTGACTTAGTGGCTTAGTGACTTAGTGACTTAGTGGCTTAGTGACTTAGTGGCTTAGTGACTTAGTGGCTTAGTGGCTTAGTGGCTTAGTGACTTAGTGACTTAGTGACTTAGTGGCTTAGTGACTTAGTGGCTTATTGGCTTAGTGACTTATTGACTTAGTGACTTAGTGGCTTAGTGACTTAGTGACTTAGTGGCTTAGTGGCTTAGTGACTTAGTGGCTTAGTGGCTTAGTGACTTATTGGCTTAGTGACTTAGTGACTTAGTGGCTTAGTGGCTTAGTGACTTATTGGCTTAGTGACTTAGTGGCTTAGTGGCTTAGTGACTTATTGGCTTAGTGACTTAGTGACTTAGTGGCTTAGTGGCTTAGTGACTTATTGGCTTAGTGACTTATTGACTTAGTGACTTAGTGGCTTAGTGACTTAGTGACTTAGTGGCTTAGTGGCTTAGTGACTTAGTGGCTTAGTGACTTAGTGGCTTAGTGGCTTAGTGACTTAGTGACTTAGTGACTTAGTGGCTTAGTGACTTAGTGGCTTAGTGACTTAGTGACTTAGTGACTTAGTGGCTTAGTGGCTTAGTGGCTTAGTGGCTTAGTGACTTAGTGGCTTAGTGACTTAGTGACTTAGTGACTTAGTGGCTTAGTGACTTAGTGGCTTACTGACTTAGTGACTTAGTGACTTAGTGACTTAGTGACTTAGTGACTTAGTGACTTAGTGGCTTAGTGACTTAGTGGCTTAGTGACTTAGTGGCTTAGTGACTTAGTGGCTTAGTGACTTAGTGACTTAGTGGCTTAGTGACTTAGTGGCTTAGTGACTTAGTGACTTGGTGACTTACTGACTTGGTGGCTTAGTGACTTAGTGGCTTAGTGACTTAGTGACTTAGTGACTTGGTGACTTAGTGGCTTAGTGACTTGGTGACTTAGTGACTTGGTGGCTTAGTGACTTAGTGGCTTAGTGACTTAGTGGCTTAGTGACTTAGTGGCTTAGTGACTTAGTGGCTTAGTGACTTAGTAGCTTAGTGACTTGATGACTTAGTGACTTGCTGACTTAGTGACTTAGTGGCTTAGTGACTTGGTGACTTAGTGACTTGGTGGCTTAGTGACTTAGTGGCTTAGTGACTTAGTGGCTTAGTGACTTAGTGGCTTAGTGACTTAGTGGCTTAGCGACTTAGTTGTTTAGTGATCTAGTAGCTTAGTGACTTAGCGGCTTAGTGACTTAGTGGCTTAGTGACTTAGTGACTTATTGTCTTAGTGACTTATTGTCTTAGTGACTTAGTTGCTTAGTGGCTTAGTGACTTAGGGGTATTGTTCACATGATGGCTTAGTTACTTAGTTGCTTAGTGGCTTAGTGAATTAGTGGTATTGTTCACATGATGGCTTAGTGGTATTGTTCACTTGAATTAACTTAACTCAAGCCACGTAGTTCAATTATCGAACATACTTTGAAGTGAACATAACTGATTTGTAAAAAAAAATCGTTTTCCCCTAAAAATGTATTAACATTTTCAAACAAATAAATCTTTAAGTTAAATTTTTTTATCAAGTTAACCGGAAACTTAAAGTCACTTATTTTCTGTAGATTTATCCTTCTCGGCGGTTCATCTGAATGTAAACAGCTAACAATACTCAGAAAAAGTAAATGGTTTGAAAATGTTTCTTGTTTATTCCAAGTTGTGTGCCACTTTTGTGCCCTACACTCAATCCTCTCTACATAATATTCGACGCTCTGAGAAATACCAGAGGTGATAGTAGGGTCACAGGAGTGTCTACTCAGTAGAGCCAGCAATCGTCATTGACTTTCTATTGACTCGCAGTCGAACACGATTTGAAATGTATGAAAAGAAATATGAGAAGCCAAGTGAAAGTGCAATAGAATACACAGACAAGATTCCATAGAACGCCTTGCAGTGCTGGGGGTTGAAGAGAATAATTGTGGGAACCACATGAAGACCTTAAGGGAAGAGATGGCAATATGACATTTACATATTTTTTTTAGTTATGCCACGTATCTGATAGAGTATAGAGTGTCAAAAATAGAATTTTTGTAGGGCTTGTACTGATTTTAAAAAAAAATTGTTCGTTTAATCGGGTAAAAAATTAATAGACTAATCGATTAATTTCAATTAATTATATTTTTTATAACGCATATAAAGATCCCGTTTAGTTGCGATTTCATTATTTCGAGAAATCGGTTACCCGTAAGTAGCGGTAATTCCATGGCTCCCAAATTTTGTGACCTAACACAGCAAATTCGTTCTGGTATGCAAGAAATAAGGAAGAAAAACCTTTTTGTTTCCGTATGCACGTCTAAATAAATAATAATAATACGAGGGAAAAGTATGTAAGTAACGAAAAATATAAATTATTAATATGTAAGAAAAAAAAATAGAAATTTTTCTTAAATTTTTATCGAATTTTAATCGATCAAATTAATTTTAAGCGATTAAATTTTTTACGATTAATCGATTAATAAATCGTTAATTTCCGCAGCCCTAAATGTTTAAATTATTTTTTATTTTGGGGGAAAATAACGTCTCCGGCCCTATGAAAAATTCTAAAATATTTGGTTAATAATTGATGAATATGTCTAGTTTTTAAATTTAAAATATGAATATTTCAAAACTACACAAATGTTACACAGCTTTTTCTTCCCTTGATGGGTTCACATTGATTGCTACATAGATTGAATGATTGTTGGTGGAAAGGGGAATGTGCTTCATTGTTGTTTATCTGGAAAGATTTTGTCATGTCTGAATGAGATATCCGTTGGTTAAAGAGTCCTGTTTAGCTTTAGTGAGCTAGTCAGTTAGTCAGCTAGTCAGTTAGTCAGCTAGTCAGTTTGTCAGCTAGTCAGTTAGTCAGCTAGTCAGTTAGTCAGCTAGTCAGTTAATGAGCTAGTCAGTTAGTCAGTTAGTCAGCTAGGCATTTAGTCAGTTAGTGATGAAGCATGAGATATTTTGGATGACTTTGTCGTAAGCTTTTAAAGTAATATCAATTTACCAATTATTTATAAACATTCTTCTGTTCGACCTGTATCTAAATATACAACAGAAAATTTCTGTCTTCAGAACCAAAACCTTTTTTTTTATTATGACTTTGGTGTCTGAATGATCAGAATCCTGTTTTTCTGAATCTAATCTCTAACTGTGTTGTCTGACAGTAGTGTCTGACTCTAGTTTCTGACTTTAGTGTCTGACTCTAATGTCTAACTCTGTTGTCTGAATCTAGTGTCTGACTCTAATGTCTAGCTCTGTTGTCTGACTCTAGTGTCTGACTCTAATGTCTAACTCTGTTGTCTGACTCAGGTCAGATTTGCCTTAACCACGCCATTCTGCAGCCCCGAAACGACAAACACGTTAAGACAAGTAATAAAAACTCGTATGAGTATTTAAGCGCAATTTCCAATTGGTCCATAACAATTGCACTTAATTTTAGTGCCAAGTTTAGCAGCTTTAAAATTAGAGTCTATATTGTCTATATTCTTATTTGTAGTAGACATATTATCAGTTGGACAAGGCAATTTTGCGGTGAAAACACGTTGAGTTTAAACAAAGAATTTCCGACGTTTTTAATTCAAGGGAAATCATTCTAGATTACATTAAAAAAATCTCTGTGACTAAAATTAGACAACGTCTATGAATTCTATGCGCGCGCAAAGACAAGAAACAAAACATGACTTTATGTTATACATGACTTTAAAAAGTCAGTTGACGGGATTGGGGCTGAATTGGACTTTCAAGTCAGTGGACGCTGAACTCACATTCTTATTTTTCGTATTTGGTCTGGATAGATGCGTATTTTAAAAATCGTGTTACATATACGTTGCATTTACAATTTCGAAATCAGTCTTGCAGGTTGCAATTTTATTCATAGAAATCGGTCCGTAACTGCGTGAGGATGGTTTAATCATTAAACTTTAATGGAGCAGACTTCACTGGTAGTAATCATGAGGTCAGTCTTTGTTCTATTGATGGATAAACTGGTTCTTGTACAAATAATCATCTCAATCTACACAACTGTTTAACCTAAAGAAACCAAATGTGTGAACGGTTGAGCTCAAAGCCAGTAGCATCGTAGGGTTGCTAGAATCATAATGCGTGAATGGTACAGCTCAGAGCCTTTAGCATCACAAGGGTTGCTAAAATCATAATGTGTGAATGGTACAGCTCAGAGCCTTTAGCATCGCAGGGGTTGCTAGAATCATAATGTGTGAATGATACAGCTCAGAGCCTTTAGCATCGCAGGGGTTGCTAGAATCATAATGTGTGAATGGTACAGATCAGAGCCTTTAGCATCGCAGGGGTTGCTAGAATCATAATGTGTGAATGATACAGCTCAGAGCCTTTAGCATCGCAGGGGTTGCTAGAATCATAATGTGTGAATGGTACAGATCAGAGCCTTTAGCATCGCAGGGGTTGCTAGAATCATGATGTGTGAATGGTACAGCTCAGAGCCTTTAGCATTGCAGGTATTTCTAGAATCTTTTGTTTGTATCATCAGGTCGCCTCGCCGCGCCTCATTCGTGTTAACCTTGTCTCATGCACTTCAACTGGGATTTAAACTGAGTCCATAAACGTGGCATTGACACAATTAAGAGACACCGGTCAGCCATTACAAATTATAGACGCTTTCTGCGGGCAGTCCGTACAGTGGCGACCAGGAGACAATAGGACGTTTTGTGACGTCCTGTCAGGCTTCTATATAGTTTTGTAACGTCCTGTCAGGCCTATATATCACCATGTTTAAGTAACATAACATTTCCTCATCTTTACAACTATTCACATACGCAAGCACACACAAGCACACATACTCACTTACACACACACAGACACACACACACAGACACACACACACACGCACATACAAACACAAGCATACAAAAAACAACACGCCGATTTGTTTGCTTGTAATCACTGAGCCATGTTCAAAGTAAAGCAAATAAGAAAAGAACATTTTTCACACTCTCCCTCAGAGGGCGTAGTAGACAAATACTTTCACATTTCAAATCAGTCACGCCTCAGTGGCCGCCGTGCTCAAGGCTGGGAGGATTCCTCCCGTGCCTAGGTGTCGGGGGAATGAGGCTCCGAGTTTGGTGTCGTATACACAGCCTCGAGTTTGGTGTCATATACACACAGCCTCGAGTTTGGTGTCATATACACAGCCTCTAGTTTGGTGTCATATACACACAGCCTCGAGTTTGGTGTAATATACACACAGCCTCGAGTTTGGTGTCATATACACAGCCTCTAGTTTGGTGTCATATACACACAGCCTCGAGTTTGGTGTCATATACACGGGTTCGAATCCATGTTAAGGCAAGGATTTGTTCCCGGGTCCTAGGGCTTCCCTGAGTCACCCAGCTCCGAATGGGTACCTAACACTAGTTAGGGAAATAAAGGCGGTTGGGTAATGCGTGGAACCCTTATAGCCGTGGCCTGTGATCGCTGCATCACTTGCCAACAGACCGGCATGGTCTGTGGACGCATTAATCTTCTGTATAGAAAGAGCGTCTGTATAGATAAGACATATACACAGCCTCGAGTTGGTGTCATATACACAGCCTCGATTTTGGTATCATATTCACACAGCTCAAAGTTTGGTGTCAAATCCACACAGCTCAAAGTTTGGTGTCATATCCACACAGCTCGAAGTTTGGTGTCATATCCACACAGCTCAAAGTTTGGTGTCATATCCACACAGCTCTAAGTTTGGTGTCATATCCACACAGCTCAAAGTTTGGTGTCATATCCACACAGCTCTAAGTTTGGTGTCATATCCACACAGCTCTAAGTTTGGTGTCATATCCACGCAGCTCAAAGTTTGGTGTCATATCCACACAGCTCAAAGTTTGGTGTCATATCCACACAGCCTCGAGTTTGGTGTCATATCCACACAGCTCAAAGTTTGGTGTCATACCCACACAGCTCAAATGACAAGGTTTTAGATAAGAGAATTAATTTTTCAAATCATATTTGCATTTTTCCAACCTGTAATGTTAAAAAAAAATATCATAGACTCTAGTGTTGCAGGGCAGAATATTTCCATTTGTGCACTTGTATAAAAATTAATTTATTTCTATGAATTGTTATTGCATGGATCTAGAAGATCACGTTTCAATGAACAGTTATATGGTTCTAAATTATCAAATTTCTTTAAGTGAGTGTATAAAGCCAACCACTCGTAACCAGTGTGTGCATATCGCTGCGCACCAAGCCGTTTGACAAAAGTTAATTTGGTGAAGAAAAAAAACCCAGTCGTCGTAAAGGTTTTTGTGTAACGTGCCTGTATCTGGCGGTAACGGGGTGATACTATTGTAACGTGCATAACGTGTCATAGTGTATTAGGCTTGCTGTTCAGGCAGTATTCACTTTGTGTAATAAAAATTGTCGAATGTCTTGAAAGATGCTTAGGCGTTAAAAAAATTACAAAACACAAGAACACATGTAATTAAAAAAAAACATAACATGACAAGAAGGGCAAAATAAGGTCCTTTCAACCGTCCAAGAAAATCAACGGCCCAAAACGGGCTGCAACCAGTGGCGTAGTGTGGCGGTCTACCGCCCTAGGCGGGTGCAGACGCGTCACTAAGGGAGGGGTGACAAAAAATGTAAAATTCTGTATATTTCCGTTATTTGGCACTGGCAGACTCGGAGGAGGTATACGGGGTAAGACGTGAGAGGGGGTGACGCCATGAGCTATCGCACCAGGTGATGCCATGAGCGATCGCACCGGTTGACGCTATTGTTATGCGCAATTCCCCCCCCCCATATTTGCTTGATTCGTGTACCTTAGTGTACCCATTTTTTTATATTACATAATTTGCTATCAACTTAAGTTTACAGAAGCTTCTCTCACAGCTGGCATTACTTTTGGCAATTCCAAGTAATAGTCAAAGTAATATTTTTAATTTATGCAAGGTAACTTAAACAATAAATAGGGGAATAAATGTTAATAATTAAGATTGGCTTGAATTCATGGCGTACGCAATGTATGTATTCACGCAAATATAAGATTTTGTTTCTGTTTGTCTGTGCCATGTGAAATAACTGACCTAATTTAAACGTCCTGTACATCACCTGGTGTCAGAAAATATATTTTTTTTCGACTACTGTAGTTACCGAAACCTCTAATTAATTATCCGCTTTACCTAATCAAGAAGACAGATTTCATTTTTTTTCTCAACTCGCGTTCATGTCACAAGGCTGCGGCTTCACTTCCATTGCCAAAAAAATTGAAGTTTTGTTCTTTGTCTGAGAGTTTCCATAAAAATGCCGAGGTCTTAACATATAATGTTAGCATCATTGTCACCATCCACCTCCGATTTCCTGTATTATCTGTGAGTAGCATTTAAGAAACATTTAGTTTTTGAGCAAATTAAACAATGCAAAGTTTCTGTTTGCAATTAATTTCGGCGTCATTGATCTCATGAAATACACATTTCCAGGAACTCAAATTAAAATATTACAAAAATTTAAAAAAGATTCCATTGCCACTAGCAAAGTTTTTGTGTCTGTTGGTGTGATTACGTTTTATAACGCCTTTATCACATAGCAGTCAAAATAACCTTAAAATTGCTCCGCGGTATATTTGCTGCATCAGCCTTGCACACTATCCCCAGCACACCAACCCTTGCACACTATCCACTGCACACCAACCCTTGCACACTATCCACCGCACACCAACCCTTGCACACTATCCCCTGCACACCAACCCTTGCCCACTATCCACTGCACACCAACCCTTGCACACTATTCACTGCACACCAACCCTTGCACACTATCCACTGCACACCAACCCTTGCACACTATCCACTGCACACCAACCCTTGCACACTATTCACTGCACACCAACCCTTGCACACTATCCACTGCACACCAACCCTTGCACACTATCCACTGCACACCAACCCTTGCACACTATCTCCAGCACACCAACCCTTGCACACTATCCACTGCACACCAACCCTTGCACACTATCCCCAGCACACCAACCCTTTCACACCAGCCTGGTGCACATTTCACGACTTTGAACAGCTTTCATTCTGCCCCCCCCCCTCCACCGATTTGGTATCGCAGATTTTTCTCACAAAAAGTTTAACTTTCCACACAATGAACGCAAATATATCCCACCCAAACGCACGTGTGTTACTTATTAAAATCTTATTTGATGCGGATTATGGGAATTGTGTCTGGGATTTATAACAATTATTATACAGTCGGACATGTTATCTAGACATTCATGTGTTATATATACACGAGCAACCAAGCCCGTCCAAGGACGGTCGGCCACCGTTCGGTGGCATGTTGTAACTACCCTTCAACAGCCGTCTCGACCGGCATACATGTGCATCACGTCAAAAATACCATTCATTATAGTTAAAATAAATAAATCGTAAAAACAGAGCTTTTGACTATAAATCCCAACGCGCATAACTCAAAATAAAGTCTTGGAAGAAATACTGCACCAAAAATAACTCGTTTTGAACGTCCGCGTAAATTTGATATGATTGGCTTTAGGAGTCATGTGTGTTTGAGAGACCAATCGCTATCGATGACCGGACAGAACTTAGCCTTTTATTATATAGGACTAGTAACAAAGCCCGCCCAAGGACGGGAATAAGTGTAGGTTGACCTGTGAAGTTCATGGACGCTATGCTTTGGTAGTTGTTATGCTGAAGCGTTTGCAGGACATTGTCGTCGCAGGGCAAGGGATGTGGACAACAACAACAACAAAAACAGCAAAAACAACAAAAACAACAACAGCAAAGACAACAGCAACAACAACAACAAAAACAACAGCAACAAAAACAAAACAACAACAACAAAACAACAACAACAGCAAAACAACAGCAACAATAACAAAACAAAAACAACAAAATAACAACAATAAAACAACAACTACAACAACAACAGCAACAACAACAGTAAAAACAACAAAGCAATAACAACAAACAACAACAATAACAGCAACCACAAAACAACAACAAAACAACAACAAAAAACAACACAACAAAGCAACAACAACAATAACAGCAACAAAAAACAAACACCACTTACAACTCTTGCCACTACCCCCCAGGACCATCAAGGAAAAAGCATTTAACAGAATTGTCATTGGAATAAGCGGCAGGCATCACTTCAAGATGGGAACAACATAATGAATTATGACCAAAAAAATAAACTGCACCAAAAATAACTCGTTTTGAACCTCCGCGTAAAATGTAAATTTTTCTCCGCTAGTGATTGGCTGTAGGAGTCATATGTGTTTGAGGGACCAATCGCTATAGATGACGGGACAGAAAGGACAGAAACTTGCCTTCTATTATATAGGATTATTTATTGTTTATTTATTTATATATAACTGGTACTTTGTCTATTTGTACATGCACTGGTTGATAAACTCAACACTTTCTGGCACAAATCAAGTTAGAGCCTCACTTACCCCCCTCCCCGCCCCATCAATCACTCTTTGTCCACTCTCCCACCCCCATCAATCACTCTTTGTCCACTCTCCCACCCCCATCAATCACTCTTTGTCCACTCTCCCACCCCCATCAATCACTCTTTGTCCACTCTCCCACCCCCATCAATCACTCTTTGTCCACTCTCCCACCCCCATCAATCACTCTTTGTCCACTCTCCCACCCCCATCAATCACTCTTTGTCCACTCTCCCACCCCCATCAATCACTCTTTGTCCACTCTCCCACCCCCATCAATCACTCTTTGTCCACTCTCCCACCCCCATCAATCACTCTTTGTCCACTCTCCCACCCCCATCAATCACTCTTTGTCCACTCTCCCACCCCCATCAATCACTCTTTGTCCACTCTCCCACCCCCATCAATCACTCTTTGTCCACTCTCCCACCCCCATCAATCACTCTTTGTCCACTCTCCCACCCCCATCAATCACTCTTTGTCCACTCTCCCACCCCCATCAATCACTCATTGTCCACTCTCCCACCCCCATCAATCACTCTTTGTCCACTCTCCCACCCCCATCAATCACTCTTTGTCCACTCTCCCACCCCCATCAATCACTCTTTGTCCACTCTCCCACCCCCATCAATCACTCATTTGTCCACTCTCCCACCCCCATCAATCACTCTTTGTCCACTCTCCCACCCCCATCAATCACTCTTTGTCCACTCTCCCACCCCCATCAATCACTCTTTGTCCACTCTCCCACCCCATCAATCACTCTTTGTCCACTCTCCCACCCCCATCAATCACTCTTTGTGCACTCTCCCACCCCCATCAATCACTCTTTGTCCACTCTCCCACCCCCACCAATCACTCAATGTCCACTCTCCCACCCCCATCAATCACTCTTTGTCCACTCCCCCACACCAGTTTTTTTCAAGCTTTATCCCCCCCCCACCCCACTTCCTTTTTATTTTTTCCTCCTACCGAAAGCATTGACCACGATAATATAATATCCGATATCCGGCATTCTTTAACTGTAAGACGATAATCCTATGGCGGATTTAACGGGGGCTGAACGGGCTAAAGCCAGGGGCCCCCAATGATTTAATGGCCCCCAAACTTATTTTCTGGTATAATTAAGGTGGGCAAAATCTTTGCATTAACCCCTGAAAATATCATGCACAAATTAATAAAATCTCAACTATTTATCACGAGAAAATGTCAAAGAGTGTGAAATACCAGAAATCGTCATCGTTTGTAATAATACCTAAAAACTAATATGTGGGAAAGAGGAAACCTCGATAAGGAAAACATAGGATGACGGCTGTAAATAAACATGTATACAGTAGGAAGAGGAGGCACAACGCCATTATTGTACTTTAACATTGTTAACACGTTAATACGCGAACAGGAGAGCTGTTCGACAGAAATTGGCCATGCTATTCAAAAACTTGTGGTTGTGTTTATTGTAAACAAATTGATGTCACAGACAGTGACCAAGCTTATACAGTTCTCTATCTATATATTTGATAAACAAGCTATAGCTTTGGTCCCCCCTTTTTGTCATAGTTAGCACTGACATAGAATATCTGGGCTACAAAAGGCCCCCCATATCTCAAATAGCTTAGGGCCCAATATATCAAATAGCTTAGGGCGTCATATCTCAAATAGCTTAGGGCCTAATCAAGTCTAAATCTGAGCTTACAACTGGCTTCAATGACTGGAAGCATGCTCATGAAATGCTTTCTAGTCATGAAAACTCTAAGCAACATTATGATGCAATGGCAGCACTAAATGGTCGTAAATCATCCATTCAAATCGACTCTAATCTTTCCAAGCAATTTGAAAGTGAAATCCAATATTGGAAAAAAGTTCTTATAAGTACTTCTCAATGTCTGTAGACTCCATGCCAGATTTTATGCATGTGGACCAGTTAACATTGATCATCTGATAAGTCGCACAATCTGGCCATGTTGAGCGATTGATTAAGTTCGTACCAATGTATTCCCATACTGGATCAGAAATTGACATACACAATTATTCTTAATTTTTTTGAAGAAAATGACATCCAAATTCAAGATTTGCCGTGGACAGTCATACGACAATGCTGCAAATATGAGTGTGAAGTAAAACGGAGTCCTGGCTATCCTTCGTGACAAATACAGTGTTGCTCATTATGTTCCGTGGACAGCTCATTCCCTTAATTTGGTTGGGAAAAGTGCAGCAGAAGGTTGTCCTGCTGCAGCCAGATTTTTTTTACCTTTTGCAAAATCTTTATACCTGGCTTGTTGCATCTACTCATCGTTGGCAGGTACTTCAAAAACACACGAAAGGGTTACCTGTTAACAAACCCTTGTCTGACACAAGATGGTTGGGCCGACATGATGCTGTAGGGTCTGTTAATAAATCATACCATGAGAATATTGCAGAACTGGGAGAAGTGGAAACTGACGAAAATCAGCTGCGTGACAGTCCACTTGAAGCAGAAGGATTTCGGAGGGAACTTGAACAACTGGTAGTCACTATTTTACTTGGAATTCGGGACACAATTTTAGAAAGATTTCAGAAAAAAAGAATGTATCCCTTCAAGAGCAGTGACTATCTCTGAATTCAGCCATGCATTTGTTGAAATTTCTGCTTGAGTTTGCTTTAAAAGACGGCGTTCTGAATTTGATTTCTTTGAAGAAAAAGGAAAGGACAAGTCCGTGGAGAAAGAGTATAAAAAATCTTCAATACGATAAAAAAAGAGAAAGTGTCAGTTTAATGAAGGGCTATCACCCGAAACCGTATTTTCCCCGAGACAAAAATTCAAGGTTTAGGTATTTCTGATAATCATTGACAAACTCTCTTCAGCTCTCCAACATCGGTTAGAGTTAGACGCATATAAATATATCCATGAGAAATTTGGCTTTCTTACAAACCTAACTGACTTCAGCATTGACGCCATCCGATGGGCAGCAACCAAGTTAATGGAAGAATATTCAATTGATTTCGAAAACTGCTTTCCTTCAAAATTAGTCCAATTTTCAGAACTCTTAAAAAAAATAATTAAATTGTCCAGCCCCAGGCACAGGGTCAGGAACAGGAAGTAGTACCCAAAACTCATGCACAATGCTACATTTTTTTGCTGTTTTTTGAATTAGCATAATTTTACACGGTCCTTTCCAAATGTACACATCGCACTTCGCATCTGTCTCTCAATGATGATACCAAACTGCAGCGGAGAGCGATCATTTTCAAAGTTGAAAAGAATAAAAAATAATGTTACAAGTTGCATGTGACTACAAACACTGAGTCTGCTCTCTCTAATGAGCATTGAAAACCAACTTGTAATCTCATTCAGCTTTATTGACTTGATTGATAACTTTGCCAAGAGAAAAGTTCGCAAACAAAAGTTCTAGGTTGAAATAAATAATAATAAATATTTTAGGGTTGCGGAAATCAACGATTAATTTCTCGATTAATCGTTAAACATTTTTAACGATTCAATTTTTTTAACGATTAATTGACCCACCACTTATAAATGTATTGGAAGTCAAAAAGTAAAATATTTCGGCCAATAAATATAAACTAATTTCCGGACGACTACACGAAAATTTTTATTTTAAACTATTCACTTAGGTGAATGTTCAAAATGCAGACAAAGGTTGTTTCCATTGAGAGAAATCGTTTGCCTACCATGCAATGTTCCATCTAAGTCTCAGCTTCGTTGTTTCGTGTGCAAAGTTAAAAAAAAACTCGTGTGAAAAATTGCACAACGTCCATTTTTTGTGCAGTATTTAACAAAATTTGCTGCGCGGGGATTCTAAACTCCTGAGTGGCGTCTGTCAAATATTTCCGCACCGGCGTTGCTTAAAGGGAACATTGCTACCATGGTTCTAACACTTCGCTTACATATCACCTGCAAACCAAACATCCACTACAGTATCAGAAACTTCAGCTGAGACAATCTTAAGCTATGTGAACGATTGTTCAGCTCAGCTGGTTATATTGCAAATAAGACCCACTCATCACTTGAACCAAATTATGTCAATACACTTGTCTGTTTGCGTTGTTGGTTAAAAGATGTCATATAAAGAAGACATTCCAGTGTCATTTCGATTTTCGCCAAGTACTTTTAAATAAATGTTACTTATGACACCATAAATTTCAATTTTTGTCTTTAATCGAAATTAACGATTAATTAATCGTTAATTTTTCAAAAGTTAACGATTAATTTTTAAATTAATCGTTAACAGCACTAAAATATTTTAATGAGTTTGGACTCATGTAACTTTATATTTTCTATTAAATTTTGTGTCTTATTACACTCTGCCTTACAAGTTACAGTTTTATATTAGATGCTAGAAAGCATTTTATTTAAACGGAAGCTGGCTGGACGGAGCCCCAGTTTGAATTGCAGCCAGGGGGCCCCATGCAGTCTTAATCCGCCCCTGCGATAATCCGACACCTTTGAGAAACTACAAGCTTAAAAAATTCCAAGAATAAGCACAGCGTGATCACATTCCATGGTTACGCTAATAGGCAAAGGTCGCAAGCTCGGTGATGGCTTATGCCAGTGATTCCCAAAGTGGGCGATACTGCTTTGTTCTTTTTTTTTGGGGGGGGGATAGGGGGAATGGGAGTGGGGGTGGGGGTGTTCAAATGGGAGATTAATAGTCTTGGTTAATTTGGATAAACATAGACGGGTGGTGATAGCATAAAGGATGCAGAGAGGAATACTTTCAGAGCCGATCGTACATATTTCATCTTTTGTGTAACATACTGTAAGATTATTTCCCAACTGAACACACAGACTGCAGTGTATCATTTATTGAGAATACTGCTGACAAAAGATAGAGCCAATACATTGCACCAGGTTCGTCCTTCTGATTGTTTTTTTTTAAAATGTGATTCATAATTTTAATTTATATTATCCTTCTGTAAATTTGATGTTTTTGAGATTTTAATGAATACTTTAATAATTTCAAGTTTGGAAGACGCTATATTTCAAGACGTACGTAAAACTAAAGATACATATATATAAACTGTCATCAGAACAGCTGTAACATAATATATGCAATTGAAACTGGGACCTTAACAAAAACTGCAGAAAACCTGTTAAATACATGGGAGAGGATAGTTCTCAGGAAAACATATGGACCAAAAAAGGATGAAGACGTTAGAAAGAATGTCAAATGGCAGAGGAGTAAAGAGGGTACACCACTAAAACCCCAGAGGAAAACGGCTCAAGGGACGACCTAGGCTTAGATGGATGGATGAAGTAGAGAAAGATCTATACAACAACTGGGCATCCAATATTGGAGAAGAAAGGCGTTGATAAGGACTGAGTGGAAGGAGGTCGTGAGGCAGGCCCAAGCCCTACATGGGCTGTAGCGCCACAGGGATGGATGGATATATTTCTTTACTATTGTAGAGACTTGTGTAGAAATACAGCTACTTATATCTATCTGTTTGATCGCGTTTATTAAAGGTAGACTTCCAAGGGGCGCAGTGTCATTATTCACCTTCATTCACAGCGTCAATGCGGTGTCGAAATTTATGGTTGACTGGATTTTTTTCAGCGTCACTACTGTCCAATTTTTTATATTTAAAAAAAAATGTTGGCGACATATTCTCCGAACGTTGAATTATAATCTGAAGTGATCCTAGTCGTGACGAGGAATCTCCTGTATAGGAAAGCCATTTTTAAATACAATTTTTAAAATGTGTTAAAAACTTACAAGAAGTCAAATTTCTTGATTTTTTACTCACACACAGACACCAAAAATTTTGCAATGCCGGAATTTTAAAAAACTCCAATTGATTGACGTCGTTCACTTTTTGCTGAGTTTAATTATGTCAACCTGCCCTCAATTTTTACGGCTAATGGTTTAAATGTCAACGCAACCAGATCATTTGCACTGTCACAATCATTATAATTTTTAAAAATTTTCCATTTCATTTTTTTTTGGCGGTGGGTCAAAGGTCTCTCTTGATCTCCTACGGCTTGACCACAACAATGACCCACGTTAAACACTAAATGTACATCAATCTCACTTTACATCAATCTTACTTTACATCAATCTTATATATTAAATCAATCTTATATTACATCAATCTTATATTACATCAATCTTACTTGACCATAACACTATCCCTGGTCAAACACGGAATGTACATCAATCTTACATTACACCAATCTTACTTTGCATCAATCTTTCTTTACATCAATCTTCCTTTACATCAATCTTAAATATTACATCAATCTTACATTACACCAATCTTGCTTTACAACGATCTTACTTTTCAACAATCTTACTTTTCAACAATCCTACTTTTCAACAATCTTACTTTTCAACTTTTGAAGAAATAAGATTTTTTTTTACAGAAAAGGAATATGTGCAGAAATTTACTTTTTGTAAAGGTGTGCTATAAATAGATAATATATCTTGAGGACCGACGCAAGTTCATTAAAATGTATCTTGATTTGCTGCCAGATTGAAAGCCGGATGTTCTTATTTTTCTGCACATATTCATGACACATCTTTGATAGTGTAGTAACAGATCAGTACAGAAGTTCTCAGATCAGTACAGTAGTTCTCAAGTTGTTGAGCTCTTAGTTCTCGTCGAGATCAAGCCTTGAATCCCTTAAAAAGTTGTAAACAAACAATGCGTGAATCCGGGTGTCTTACTTTCAAATTAGGACATCTCTCATTTTAAAAAGTAGCACACACGATCAAGGCATAGGGCTTGTCATTCCTAAGACCGGAAAACGTCATATCCCATTCGGTCAAATGCTATTTTTAGAACGTGGGGGTCAAACTTTTCTGAAATATGGTCACGTGTTGACTGAAATGGAAGGACAACAAGGACAACAAGGGGAAGTTACTAGTCACAGGTGTTGTTGAGTTTTTAGCATTGTCTTGAGTGAATTTTGAAATCAAAATACCA
The DNA here is from genome assembly GCA_944989445.1 of Ampullaceana balthica. Taxonomy (NCBI): domain Eukaryota; kingdom Metazoa; phylum Mollusca; class Gastropoda; family Lymnaeidae; genus Ampullaceana; species Ampullaceana balthica. The sequence continues at coordinate 117,317 of CALYLW010001302.1, read as the reverse complement.
CAACCTTGATCTAGAGTTAAACTACCTACCTTAAAATTTTAAAACACAATACTTTCCAAACACATAATTGAATTTCAGATAACTTGACTTTATCATTGGAATATGACTTTTAAACAAATCTTTAATACGTTATTAAGTTGTTGTTCTGTTTTTTGTTGTTGTTTTTTTTGTGGGGGGGTGGGGGTGGGGAGTGGGAGTTAGCGCATAACTTTGAGAATTTTTAGGTGATCTTTTGTCTAAAACGGTGTCCAACATATCAATAGACGGCAGCAGTTTTTGTATCAGTACAGCAGTAACTCATAACGCCCCGCAAACTTCGCCGAACAATCGTGTCAATAGGTCGTCTCAAACCGAACAATCGTGTGAATAGGTCGTCTCAAACCACATCCTGCTTGCTTTCAATGAGTCGTCCATTCTGTTGCCATGAGCCGTTAATGAGAGCCCTATAGCTGGGGTTTTTCATGCTACCATAGTTGGGCCGTGTTAATGGGGGACGGGGTCAAAATGTAGCGTTTGGGTCCCAAGGGGCTCACCGGTAGGGTCTCAGAAATTGGACCTCAAATATGGGTTCACAGAAGTAGGGTCTCAGAAAGTGTCAGAAGTGGGTTCTTGAATGTGGGGTTTGAGATTCGGGGTTTCAGAACTAGGGTTTAAAAAGTTCAGTCTTGGAGATATCTTTCAGTCCCGCCTTAAAACACGAGCCCCAACGAATGAGTTGGCAGCACTAACAATTGATCGGACGTTTATGACAGAGTAGTCTGCTTTTTTAAATGTGCCAGAATGTATACACGCGTTGTGCCAGATATTCAACACCTGATGTGCCAGATTTTTCAAAACCTGATGTGAGATATTGTCAACACCTATTGTTCCAGACTGTCTCTACGTAAAGTTCCAGCAGATGTTAAAACCCTTAATTAAGTCTAAGCATGGCACCATAATGTGTTTACCCGATGTGTCAGCAAACGCACACCCGATGAGCTGCACACAGTGTGTTTGGTGTGTCAGACTATGCACACGAATCTAGTAAAGCGTGTAGCAGCGTTGCCCTCTGACGAGTTCCCGATTTTTTTTCTCCAATAACGGTTGTATCCCCGTCTTGTCTGTCTGAGGTTGTTGACCCCATCTACCGCGTCCCTGCAATGAGCGATCTATCGTTAATCAACCCCCGTACCTCCCATACAAGTGTGGCAATGCCCCACTCTCCACTCTTCCACAAACCCAGCATTCAGCCCAACATCGAAAGCCCCCCACCCTTTTCACCCCTAAATGAATCACTGCTCATTTTGATTCTTTTAGAGCCCCCACAAAACCCCTTATTTTTTATTTATTATTATATATTTTTTGGCACTGTTCTTCAGTTCATTATTGTCTACTTTCTTGAGTCACTGCCACCATAGTCTTGACTAACCCTTGACGACCAATGGTTGCTGTTTGTTCCAAGTCAGTGGAAATGTTTGTTGCTCTTTCCTCGTAAAAACTGAAGTAAAAAGAAATTTACCGACACGTGTTGTTTTGTGCTTGGCCAGTCTACCGTGGAGGAGTCATTCACGTTTCACGGATTGTTTCGCAGTGGATGTGCTCTGCCCCTAGGAGCCGGTGTCTTAAGTCAGCGATCAGCTGCTATCACGTCATGACACGAGCCTGCTAGTGAGGCTTTTAGAAAATCTAATGATTTCTTACAAGGTTAACTCAATATCTCGAGATGAATTATCTAGTGCTTGATTCGATAGGACTAGCTCGGAATATGACATCAAGGTTTTCCCAGTTGTAACAGTGAGTCATGAGTAGTAGCTCTAGCCAACCATGACGCATGTTTTGAAAAGATCCGACGTGGATAGACAAAGAAAAATGGTCGATATGAATTAGTAAAAAAATGGGTAAGTTAGTTATGTATTTATAGAATGTCAAAGTTTGTTGTTATAAAATAGTGTAAATAGTCAAGTTAATTGTGTAGATAGCGACAGTTGACCGGGACACATTAATTGTGCAAATATCCATAGTAGAAAATCATCGACAAATTAATTATATCTGTATCCATAGCAGCCAGAGACGCGTGTTTCGGTCAGCTGTTCAGATTTTTCATCTGAACACGTGGCTAAGAACAACAGTTTAGTAAATATTCTTAGTGGATCGTTGCATTAATTTTTCATTAGTTCAATGAGACAAGTACGTTGAATTGTGTAACAATGCAAAACGACACCCACGCACACCCTCACCCACACACACACCCTCACCCACACACACCCCCTCACCCACACACACACCCCTCACCCACACACACACCCTCACACACACACACACCCTCACCCACCACCCCACCCACAACCCCCACCCACACAAACCTAACCCCCCACACCCCCTGACCCACCCACCACACCCCCACCCCACACACACCTAACCCCCACACCCCCCCACCCACCCACCCACACCCCCTCACCCACCCACACCAACCCCCACACCCCCCACCCACCCCACCCACCACACCTCACCCACACACACCCAACCCCCACACCCCCCCACCCACCCACCACCACCCCCCCACCCCACACCACACCTAACCCCCACACCCCCTGACCCACCCACGCACACCCCCCCACCACACACAACCCACACCCCCACACCCCCTGACCCACCCACCACACCCCTCACCCACACACACCCAACCCCCCACACCCCCCCACCCACCCACCACACCCCCCCCACCCCACACACACTAACCCCCACACCCCCTACCCACCCCACGCACACCCCCCCCACCCACACCACACCACCCCCCACACCCCCTGACCCACCCACGCACACCCCCTCACCCACCCACACCTAACCCCCACACCCCCTGACCCACCCACGCACACATCCTCACCCACACACACCTAACCCCCACACCCCCTGACCCACCCACGCACACCCCCTCACCCACACACACCTAACCCCCACACCCCCTGACCCACCCACGCACACCCCCTCACCCACACACACCTAACCCCCACACCCCCTGACCCACCAACGCACATCCCCTCACCCACACACACCTAACCCCCACACCCCCTGACCCACCCACACACACACACCCTCAGCCACACAAACCTAACCCCCACACCCCCTGACCCAACCACACACACACCCTCACCCACACAAACCTAACCCCCACACCCCCTGACCCACCCACCCACACACCCTCACCCACACAAACCTAACCCCCACACCCCCTGACCCACCCACACACACCCTCACCCCCACACACCTAAGAACGCACACATCAACACAGTAGAGCTAGAGTTCTCTTCACGATACAGCGTGTAACGATCTCACAATGACAGTTGTCAATGCCTCTCTAGCAGTCACTGCAATCGTCCCGCGGCTTCAAGTGTTACGAGGTACCAGCGGGTGACGAGATCAACAATGATACTTCGTCACACACCACAGCACCCCCACACTGCACACACCACAGCACCCCCACACCGCACACACCACCAACACCAACTCTTGCAACTTCATAATAAAATTCCATCAGATTGTCCTTGTGGGTGAAAAAAAAAGGGGGGGGCAACAAATAGCCGCATGGAAGCAGCGGCGTAGCGTGAATATGTGCCGCCCGGGGCAGAACCCAATTTTGCCCCCCCCCCTGTAATAGGACTAGCTGGTAAAGTAACACGACTTTAACACACTGTGTTCTGGTTAACAACTGTCTTTAATCACTATATACAATCCACTGTGATCAACTGTACAATCAACTACCTCATCAGCTCGTATGCATTCAACCCCCGGTTGTCTCATGAACCGTACATTTATAGCCAGCTATTCTCTCAGTCCTTGACCAGCACGCTTACAGTTCACCTCACAAACCACGTATTTCATACTAGGTCAAGTCATTGCATTCTCATACAATGTAAACGCTACAACACGTCTCTCTCACCAAAAAAAATCTTAATACTATAAAGTAAATATAGTCTTTATTAGAACGCAATAATAAGGACACAATACATTTTTATGTTAGAAATAAAGAAATGCTTCATTTCTTGAATAAAATTGAACTTTATGTTTTTCCTCATAGCACAAGAGGCCGTCAAAAAAATAAAGGTAAAAAAAGGATTTAAAAAAAACACGTTTTTATAAGTGGACTAAAAAGAAGAAAATAATTTAAAACTTATAAGTTCACTTAGTTTGATTTAATATGACTAAAAACGTGGGGCGGGCGCTTATGAGGTTTAACATATGCAGCTCACTCATTCTCTCACTTATAGATCTCTCTTTTGCATTCTTAATTATAAAGCTTTAATTTTTATACCAAACACCCGCCCCACGCTTTTAGTCATATTAAATTAAACTACTTGAATTTATAAGTTTTAAATTATTTTCTTCTTTTTAGTCCACTAATAAAAACGTGGTTTTTAAAAATCTTTTTTTTAACCTCTATTTGTTTTACCAAACACCTCATCAGCGCCCTCCCAACGTTTAATAACAAAGTGATGAGGTCACGGGGTAAACTCGGCACGTGAAATTAAACTACGTACATATGCTTATATCAAGATAAACTAAGCAAAGCATTAATTAATCTCTAGAATCATTAGAAGTGGTTTAATTTTACGTTGGCAAATTTGACAAATTGCGGACTGACAGACACGAAAGCAAGTATATAATAAATATATAGATAAACTAAAAAGTTCAATAATTTAATAACGATAAATTCGATCGATCTGAGATTTTGATACATTGCAATGTCATCAAAGATCTATCTGTGGTAAAATTTTGAAATCTTTAGGACCATCAGAAGGGGTTTAATTTTATGTTGGCAGATTTGAAAAATTGTGGACAGACAGGAACGAAAGCGAGTCAATAAAAACATGGTAAAAATGACGTCACGCGATTTATGCCGATTTTTAAATCCCTTATATTAAACTTCACCGCCGACTCTGTCTCTCTGTCGTTCTGTCGTCATCTCTCTCTGTCTGTCTCTCTGTCTTGGGCGGGTGGAAAAGCAAAAGTAAAAAATGACCCACTTCTCGTGAAGCAATCAAGCTAAAATTTGGCACATAAATCCGTGTCACATACCAATGCATCGTATCAAAATTTCAGATCGATCGAACGTACCGTAATTAAATTAATGCATTTTTAGTTTATCTCTATACGAAGTAAGTAATTCAATTTCACTGTTTGTTATTGTTTTTTTCTCACGTGATTGTTCAGTCACGCGTTGACGCCACATCGTCGATGTACCGGCGTGCTTTTGCTTACATTTTACGTGTCACGCTGAGCTCGGCCCAGCGATCGGTGACCAGACCTTTCCCCTCTCCCAACCCACCCCCCCCGGTTATACAGCAGGAGTTAAGGCAGATACAGTCTGTAAATGTTTGTCGCGTTTGAAGATGATCAATACTTTTAATTATGACTCATATATAAGGTATTTATAGTCAAAAACTTTGTTTTTACGGGTTTGTTTTTTTAAAATCCCTTATATTAACTTCACCGCCGTCTCTCTCTCTCTCTCTCTCTCTCTTATCTCTCTCTCTCTCTCTCTCCTCTCTCTCTCTCTCTCTCTCTCTCTCTCTCTCTCTCTCTCTCTCTGTCTCTCTGTCTGTCGTTCGTCGTCGGGCAATTGGGAGGGCGGAAAAACAAAAGTAAAAAGTGACCCACTTCCCGTGATGCCATCGAGCTTAAATATCGGACATAGACTCGTGACACCTTACAATGCATCGTATCAAAAGTTCAGATCAATAAAACGTACCATAATTAAATTAATGCATTTTTAGTTTATCTCTATACGAGGTATGTAACTCAATTTCACAGTTTTTTTTTCCACGTGACAGCTCAGTTCGCGCGTTGACGCGATGTACCGGCGTGCTTTTGTTTACATTTTACGTGTCACGGTGAGCTCGGTCCAGCGATCGGTGACAAGACCTTTCCCCTCTCTCACGGTTATAAAGCAAAGAGCAGTTAAGACAGATTCAGTTTGTAATATTTGTCGCGTTTGAACATAATAAATACTTTTAGTTATGTCTCATATATAAGTGATTTATAGTCAAAAACTTTGTTTTTACGGGTTTTTAAAAATTAAATCCCTTATATTAACTTCGAAATCTTTTCTCTCTGTCTTGGGCGGGCCGAAAAACAAAAGTCAAAAATGACCCACTTCCCGTGATCCGATCGAGCTCAAATTTAGCAAATGGACCCGTGTCACCTAACAATGCATCGTATCAAAATTTCAGATCGATCAAACTGACCGTAATTAAATTAATGCATTTTTAGTTTATCTCAATACAACATATGTAATTCAATTTCACAGTTTTTTTTCACGTGATAGTTCAGTTCGCGTGTTGACCCACACGTCGATGACGGGCGTGCTTTTGTTTACATTTTAAGTGTCACGCTGACACGGTCCAGCGATCGGTGACCAGACCTTTCCCAAATCCACATCCCCCCGGGTTATAAAGCAAAGGGAGTTAAGACAGATTCAGTCTGTAAATGTTTGTCGCGTTTGAAAGTAATCAATACTGTTAGTTATGTCTCATATATAAGGGATTTATAGTCAAAAACTTTGTTTTTACGGGTTTGTTTTTATTAAATCCCTTATATTAACTTCGAAATCTTGTCTCTCTGTCGTCATCCCTTCGTCGGGTGGAAAAACAAAAGTAAAAAATGACCCACTTTCCGTGATGCCATCGAGCTGAAATTTGGCACATAGACTTGTGTCACCTAACAATGCATCGTTTCAAAATTTCAGATCGATCGAACGTAACGTATTTAAATAAATGCATTTTTAGTTTATCTCTATACGACATATGTAATTCAATTTCACGGTTTTGTTTAATGTTTTTTTCACGTGACAGTTCAGTTAGCGCGTTGACGACCACATCGTCGATGTACCGGCGTGCTTTTGTTTACATTTTACGTGTCACGCTGAGCTCGGTCCAGCGATCGGTGACCAGACCTTTCACCCTCTCCCACCCCCGGGTTATAAAGCAAAGGGGAGTTAAGACAGATTCAGTCTGTAAATGTTTGTCGCGTTTGAACATAATCAATACTGTTAGTTATGTTTCATATATAAGGGATTTATAGTCAAAAACTTTGTTTTTACGGGTTCGTTTTATTTACCCTCTTACCCCCATCGTTAAAAAACTCAGACCTCGTCCAATATGACGTCACAAAGCTTTTCTCCCCCACCCCATAAAAGCCGTATTTTCTATTTGAAAATGAGCATTTTCAAATCACTTTTTGTTATTCAAGCATGTGTTTAGTGTTAGCTACACTCTAACACGTGGAAAGCCATTTACAAACGTCATTAAATAAATTGTAAGAAATAAAATATTAAAGTAAAAATTGTATTAAAGTTGCGCGTTTTGAATGGGACGTCACATTTCTTAACCACCCCCCTCCCCCATTAATTCCATTAGATTAGTAGATAAGCAATTTTATTAATTATCTTTATTTATTCCACAAAATAAATACATTAAAATAAGTATGCTTTGAAAGAATAAACCATATAAAGATTCCAGCAATTTTGTTCCAGTAGTTTACCTATTGTAAAATCGATTAAATTTACCAGCACACAATTGTCATGTTCGTACACTACTTCAGCTCTTAGGTTGTTCAGCTAAGTGGCATCCTCCTATATATATATATATATATATATATATAATTAATACTATAATAATAACAGGCACGTTTCTGTCCTTTCTGTTCGTTCTGTCTCGTCATCTCTAGCGAGGTCCCTACTGACTACAGCCAATCATATTGAACACGTTTACGCCATTTACGCGGAAGTTCAAAGCGAGTTATTTTTGGTGCAGTATTTCTTCCAAGACTTTATTTTGAGTTATGCGCGTTGGGATTGATAGCAAAAGGCTCTGTTTTTACGAGTTATTTATTTTAACTATAATGAATAGTATTTTTGACGCGATGCACATGTAATGCCGGTCGAGACGGCTGTTGGAGGGGAGTTACAACATGCCACCGAACGGTGGCGAAACGTCCTTGGACGGGCTTTGTTGCTCGTCAATATACATAATTTGCAATCTCTGTCACGTCTGTAGTGTCTGTCCGTGAAGCTACTAATTTTAGAAAGCAGTGCACCAAATTGCTGCACCAATGCATCAAAAGGTGTGCAAATTAAAGATGCGCTGTAAAAAATATTATATGACGTCATTGTTTTAGCTCATATTTTAATTTTGGAAAAGGGAACAATGTAAAAAGAGGATTTGATGATGGTTAATTATAAAATTTAAAAAAAACAGAGGGGGCGCCGTAGGCGCCCTACAACCCCTATTATAAAATACTTTGTGTACATTTCAGAAAGTTTAATATTTCGTATTTATCAAACAAGGACAAGTTATTTGGGCTTTTGAAAAAGTGCATTTTTTCAAAACAAATAGATTTCAGCTGAAAACTACCGTCATTTTTGACGGGTGATATGCTAGTATATAATAATAGGCAACGTTCTGTCCGTTCTGTCCGGTCATCGAAAGCGATTGGTCCCTCAAACACATATGACTCCTACAGCCAATCACTGACGGAGAAAAACTATGTTTATTTACATATGCAGCGACGTTGAAAACGAGTTATTTCGGTGCAGTTTTTTTTCCCCCAAGAGTTTATTTTGAGCGGTGCGCGTTGGGATTTGTAATCAAAAACTTTGTATTTACGGGTTATTTATTATAACTATGGACAGACCGTGGTGTGTGTGGGGGGGGAGGTAGGGTCTCTGGACAGACGGGGTTGGGTAATGTTGTTATAACTATGATGTATAGTATTTTTGACGTGATACACATGTATGGCTGGTCGAGACGGCGGGTCTCTCGACAAACTTCGGTGGAGGGGATGTAGGGTATCGCGACAGACCGCTTGGTGAGTTAGGCTCTCTAGACAGACCGCGGTGAGGAGGGGGAGGTAGGCTCTCTGGACCTACCGGGGGGGTTAATGTAGTGATGTCCTTCCATGAACTTCACAGGTCACCCTATACTTATTCCCATCCTTGGACGGGCTTTGTTGCTAGTTAGTATCAGAAGTCTTTGGATTAATAAAAGAATAGGAGTTCGAAATTTGGGCATTAGAAACGTCCACATATTTTAATATGGTTTCTTCCTTTAAAAAATGTTATATTTTCTTTTCTTTTCTTTTATTAAACATTATCATAACGTTTTTTTTAATATTAGAAGCTAATTAACAAAGAGGAGTTTGCCGCCCCCCCCCCAACCCAAGCAATGTGCCACTAGGAGAATTCGAACCATTCATGTTTCAAATCTATAGGGTACAATCAGGCTCTGGTTTTTCAGAACAGTAGCTTTAGTATGAGACGAATTTAAGAGGTTTTGGCAGTTGAAAGGTTCACATGCTTTATGGTAGTTCCATTATTTCTTTTATTAATTTCTTATTTGGCTTTTCTTTTATTTCGATTAAAAGCTCAACTTTCTTATACATTTTTATTGTTAGAAATTATATAAAAATCCTAGGAATTTGCCGCCCCTTACAAAGTGCCACCCGGGGCATTCGCCGCCCCTGCCCTCCTCCTTGCTACGCCACTGCATGGAACCCACTGTTATTAAAGTTCTTATGAAATTACTTGCTCCGAAAACCTTTTCAAATAAAGAGACATTGTCTAAAGCTATCGCATTTTGATCGTAAAGATTCTCATTATGTCTATCAGGAAATCAATTTTTTTAACAAGATATCCATTTTAAGGGGTCGTCCACAAATGACGTCACGCACCTAGGGGGAGGGGGTCCCCCACATTTGTGACGAGGGGAGGGTGGATTTTTAAGAATTGCGACGTCACGACAAAACACTCTAATTTAAATCAAAGTTCCATTTAAATATTCGATTTCTCACTATTTATTTTATGACATTTTACATGGATTCACGCGTTATTACGATATTAGAGTGCATCCTTACACTAAATACATACTAAAATGACAATAAAGTGATTTGAAACATGCTCATTTTCACAGCTTTGTGACGTCATATTGTATTTTTTTTTGGGGGGGGGGAGTCTTAAGTTTTTGTGACGCAGTGTGACGAGGGGGGTTAAAAATCGTCCAAAATCGCGTGACGTCATTTATGGACGGCCCCTAATGAAAGATCATTAAAAATTAATTCAAACAAGCGTCACTGAAGTGTTAAACAGGGCTTTGCTTTAATTCATTATTAAACATTAATACTGGTCTGAAATTTATTAGATTTAAAATAGTTACTGAAATTGCATAATTTTTTTTCCATGAGCTTTAATCCTTTGTTCAATTTAAAACCATGAAAAATAAATTTTAATTTATTAAGAAATTACAATGGATACATATTTATAAGCCTCAAATGGTTGAAAAGAAACGAACAAACGTAAAAAAAATATTTTACGATCAATATATCTATAAGACTCAAGTGCTTGAAAAAAAATGAACAAACGAGAAACAATTTTGATCAACAGTTATATCAAATATCACGATAATCCAGGCTTAATGTAGCAGTGCGCAAAAGCTTGCATTAAGTCGGACACAGACAAAGGTACTCTCAAAATATATATTAATATGAATATTTAAATTAACATTTTCATTTATAAACTTTTTTGACTTAGTGATTTCCAATCTATATTTTATTGATTTTTAGTAAAAACAAAACATATATTTTTAATAGGAACTATTTTGGAAAAAAAAATCCACCTCTTTTCAAATCCCTTATATTAACTTCACCGTCTTGTCGTGATCTTTCTCTATTATTTTTATAATATATTCTCGATCTGTAAATGTTTATGTTAGTCTGTCGCGCGGTGCGTATAATATAAAGAACATAATCAATACTTTTAGTTATGTCTCATATATAAGGGATTTATAGTCAAAAACTTTGTTTTTACGGGTTGTTTAATTAAATACCTTATATTAAATTCACCGTCTTGTCTTTCTGTCTGTCTGTCTTAGTCCCACGGAAAAATAAAAGTAAACAAATAACCCACTTTCCGTGATCCTGTCGAGGTGAAATTTTGCACATAGATTTTTGTCATCTAACAATGCATTCTATCAAAATTTCAGATCGATCGAATGTACCATTATTAAATTAATGAATTTTTAGATTATCTCTATATAGCATGTACATGCTTATTCAATTTATGCTAGTCTGTCTTGCGGTGCGTATTATAACCTATATAATAAAAGGCAATTTTCTGTCCGTTCTGTCCGGTCATCTATTGCGATTGGTCCCTCAAACACATATGACTCCTACAGCCAATCATATTGAACACGTTTACGCGGACGTTCAAAACGAGTAATTTTTGGTGCAGTATTTTTTTCCAAGACTTTATTTTGAGTTATGCGCGTTGGGATTTATTGTCAAAAGCTCTGTTTTTACGAGTTAGTTATTTTAACTATAATGAATAGTATTTTTGACGTGATGCGCATGTAAGCCGGTCGAGACGATTGTTGAGGTGGAATTACAACAACATGCCACCGAACGGTGGCGTAACGTCCTTGGACGGGCTTTGTTGCTCGTTGAACATACTTTTTAAATATATTCCTGTCGCGCGGTGTGGTGCGTATTATATTGAACATACTTTTATAATATTTTCCAGATCTGAAAAATGTTTATGCTAGTCTGTCGCGCGGTGGGTATTATATTGAACAAAAACAATACTTTTAGTTTTGCTTCATATATATGGTCAAAAACTTGTTTTTACGTGTTTGTTTTTTTTCTCTTTTGCTATCAGACACGCACTACCGCACGTTTTACGTGACTTTAATTTTATTAAAAAAATTAGAATTTATTGAAGAGGGCACTATAATATGATAGTTGGTGATGTATTATAAGATTGAAGGGGGAACCAATATGTGACATTTGGTGATCTATAATAAGATTGAATAGGGCACCAATATGTGGTAGTTGGTTATCTATTGTAAGATTGAAAGGGGGCACCAATATTTAATATAATAAGTTTTAATTTTTAACCAGGTTCCTTGCCTTAATCGTCCCCTAAACAACAATGATCGTCATAGTCTCTAACCAACTTTGTTATAATCAAAACCTTTATGTCATTAAGGGGCCGTCCATAAATGTCGTCGCGCTCCTGAGAAGGAGGGTTTAACATTTTTGACGAAGGGTGACGAGGGGAAGGGGGATGTTAAAGAAATGTGACGTCACATCAAAACACGGAAATTTAAATAAAAGTTCCATTTAAATATTTAATTGCTTGCAATTTATTTAATGAACTTTTTACATGACTTCACACGTATTACGATATTACAGTGCAGTCTAATACTAAAAATATACTTAAATGACAAAAAGTGATTTGAAACATGCTCATTTCGGCTCTTATGGGTGGGGGAGGGGGGGCGACGTCATATTGGAGGGGGTCTAAGTTTTTATGACGACCAATGTTCTCTCTAAGCTTCTTTGTTCCGTGTGCAAAGTTTTAAAAAAACGTGTGAAAAGTTGCACGTCTATTTCTTGTGCGATATTTTACATCATTTTTAGCGCAGTGATTTTAAACTGCTTCGCGGCGTTGGTCAAATATCTGCGCAGCCGCGCAGCTTAAAAGGAATATCGACGAAGACGTGTGACGGAGGGGGGGGGTGCAACTTGACCAAAATCGCGTGACGTCATTTGTAGACGGCCCCTAAATCGTTTTATAAAGTCAACTCGATTGAACGGAAACATATTTCAGCCTTTTAAATGAAACCAGATACATAACTAGACAATTTTAGTCCTTTAAACGTTAAACTTTCTGTCTCAAAATACTGTGTTAACTTTCTGTCACAGATTTCTTGGGGACATCACATTTCATATTTTCCCCTTTGTCAGATGGGGAAACTCCTCAAATAGATACGACTTCTGTGTGCGCACTGAAAAAAGGGGGGGGCGGAATGCGTTTAAGTTTTGTTTGAATGGTGAAATCTTTCATGTTAAGTGCAATACATTGTATTTATTTGCATATGAACTTTCGAATCCGTGCTATTAGTGGAGAGTCCATTTTGTTTCCCCGTAAGAGAAATCGGTGTCTTCCTTTCAGATATTCAATCGATTCAAGTGCACATGAAACTGGTCCGTGGTCTGTGCAAATTTTTTTTAAAGTTGGTACAGCGAGTTAACGTTTGTATTCCACCGAGAAAGTACTCTGTGCTGGAGTATACATTAATCATCGATTAGAGTTAGAGCGCCTTGTTAAATGGCTCACGTAAAAGAATGCTTTAAACGTATACATAAAAATTCTGTAAAATTGCCATTATAAAAACAAAGATAGACATTTAGGGGTAAACATTGCGATAGCAGACAATACCACCAAAAAAGGTGAATGGAAAATTGGTTAAGTACCTCGGTGGCAGACATTTTGTTAGTCTCCGCTTTCATAACGGTTTGCTTGTCTATCGAATGAAGTGTCGCACTATCTGGTGTCTAGATGTTTTGATCCATTCATGACCCGCCGTGCCTACCACAGCGTGTGTTCTTGTAGAGAGGCATTTAATTGACACGCTTAAGTACATGTAGTCCTATGACACGCCAACCCTACCCCTCCCTCAACCGTGTCCCTATTCGGGCACTGCTCTAAACAAAATTAATTGGAAGCTCGGAATAATTTGTTATTTCACTGTGATAGGGGTTGTGGTTTTGTTTCATGATAGAATTTAGATTTTTTTAAAGTGTGTCGAATGTTGTGCTGATTTATAGCCTGGAAGTGATCGAGGTTTGTCACTACAGTCCGTAAATACCCCTAACAGTGTCCTCTCATCCAATTCCGTGTTTCAAGTACATGCATCATTAGATCACCAACTGAAACACAGAATATTGCGAGAACAATGCATCATTAGAGCACAAACTAGACACAGAATATTGCAAGTACATGCATTATTAGATCACCAACTGAAACACAGAATATTGCGAGAACATGCATCATAAGTAAGGCAACAAAATAAAGTTTTGAAAGACGTTTTTGTTATATTTACTGGGAAATAAAGGCTCTGACTTAATGTCTGACTTAATGTCATGTTTCTTCACTTCTAAAACCTTTTCTCACACACACATTCTTGTCACAACCAATTTATTTAGTCTCACCTTTTATTTTAGGATTTCGCCCATATGTATTAATGTTAACTAACTATGCTCTATTACATTGATCATGTATGTTTAGACTAGTTTAGAGGGTAAGCTATAGCCAAAGACGTTATTGATAGAGGGTAATCTATTACCAAAGACACCATTGCTTAGAGTCAGTGCTTCTCAAATAATGGGGGCGCGAGGCTCCGTAAAGGGGGTTTGTTTGACCGTTATGCAGAGTTGTTCTTATAACAATTTTATAGACAAATGATGGGGCCGCGAAATTTATCTTTCTTCCTGGGGGAAGACAGAAAATAATTGAGAAACACTGGCATAGAGAGAGTTAGCTTTAGCTAAAGGGGCCGTCCATAAATGATGTCCCGCGATTTTGGCCGATTTTTCACCCCCGCCTCCCCTACGTCACACGTCATCACAAAAAGTTAGACCCCTCTCCAATATGACGTCACGAGGCTTTCCCTCCGCACCCCCCGCCCCATGAAAGCCATTTTTCTATTTGAAAATGAGCAGGTTTCAAATCACTATATTCAATCAAGTATGTATTGAGTGTAAGTAAGGCTGCACTCTAATATCAATCATAACACGTGTGATGCCATTTAAAACGTCATAAAATAAATTGTAAACAATCAAATATTTAAGGGGAGATTTTATTTACAGTCGCGCGTTTTGATGTGACGTTACATTTCTTAAACACCCCCCCCGTCACACATCCCCACTAATGGTCGACCCCCTCACCCCACCCCCACCCCAGGTGCTTGACGTCATTTATGGACGGCCCCAAAGACACCCGAAATTTAGGGCGAGCCATAGCGAAAGACACGTGTGTGTTTAGGGACACGAAAGCCAAATATTCTTAAAACATTAAGCGCAACGAGAAAGTATGATTTAAGATCCGTACTGTGGAAGAACCCAGCGATTATGATTCCCAGAGTAAATCAGAGTTGTAAGAAAGAAAATCCAAGGAAACCCCAACAAATCTAATTGTAACATGGTGTAAAAAAAACAAGGGGCGTAATACTTAACACGTTGATAAAAAAAAACACGAGGTGTTAATTATTCTTACTGCAACGTCATACTAATAATAGAGCCATGGATTAGCACCGATAACTTGTCGTCCAGGTAAGACAGGAAACGAATAGCATTTAAATCCTTAATTACCCGGCAATCATTGTTTGCCTGATACCCGATATGTGATTATAAAAACCTCACGTATGGTTTGGAAAACTGAAAAAATCACAATAGATTATGGAAAAGGTGTATAATAATAATAATAATAATAATAATAATAAAAATGATAATAATGATAATGATAATAATGATAATAATAATGATAATAATGATATAATGATAATGATAATAATGATAATGATAATAATGATAATGATAATAATGATAATAATAATGATAAAAAAATGATAAAAATATTGATAATAATAATGATAATAATAATAATAATATTTTGAGAGCTTGTGTAACGCGGTGCCCGAGCTAACAACCGCGGATACCACGCTATACATAAAAACAGTAACTCATATCAATATACAAATTCCAGTTGTCTGTGTGTATGGATGTAACTAGGTGGCGCTGCGAAATTTGTAATGCTGTTAGGTGGCGCTGCGATCGATTTTGTTTTATAGTGCTTCACCAAAAATAACACTTTCTGCATAAAATGTTTCATTATGATAATAAATGAATCAAATATAAATAAATAATTAAATAAATGAAAGTTCTGTATTACCTTATTTTTTAAATGTGATGTGTATTTATTTTGAAAACTTCCGTCATTTTTGACGGGTGATGCACTGGTTTATTTATAATTTCATTCAATTAGTGGGAATGCTTCGAATTGATCTGAAATATTTCCCAACATATCATCCCTTGTTGTGCACTGTGAAGACATTTAAGAAGTTCCTGCTTCGTGAGCGCTCACCCGTTACCCCTAACAGTACGAATGTACTACTAATGTCACACTACAGAGGTGTTCTGGAACAACGCACGTCATTGTTATTGCCCGTATTGAAGGCAAGAGACCGTGTCATACTCAAGGGGCGTGGCTGGACTCCGGGGCTAGAAGTTAAACTCTTGTCAGCCGAGGACAAAATAACAACAAGAAAAAAACTTGTCTGTTCTGGGAATGACAACCCTCCGCCCCCCCCCCTCAAAACCCGCCTCTCTTTACTGAAGAGTTTTTGTCATCGTTGTCAGATCAACACGTGATGTACTTGTGTTGGGAAGATGAAGTCAGACGCCCCGCAATGGAAGATTTCATTTGGCCAACGTTTTGTGCTTAGAGGCTGTACTTATGTCTATCTTTAGGGTAGACATCTAATGACATTTTACGACTTATTTTGACATTTTACGACTTATTTTGACATTTTACGACTTATTTTGACATTTTACGACTTATTTTGACATTTTACGACTTATTTTGACATTTTACGACTTATTTTGACATTTTACGACTTATTTTGACATTTTACGACTTATTTTGACATTTTACGACTTATTTTGACATTTTACGACTTATTTTGACATTTTACGACTTATTTTGACATTTTACGACTTATTTTGACATTTTACGACTTATTTTGACATTTTACGACTTATTTTGACATTTTACGACTTATTTTGACATTTTACGAAGACTTATTTTGACATTTTACGAAGACTTATTTTGACATTTTTTCTACTTATTTTGACATTTTTCGTTTAAAAAACAAACATTTTTACGACTTAATTTGGATTTTAAAGACTTATTTGGACATTTCATGACTTATTTTGATAATTTTACGACTTATTTTAATATCTCACGATTTATTTTTGAAATTTTACCACTCATTCCGTCTGGTAAACAACATTTAAAAAAAAACTTATTAAAATTAACAGAATTCATCACCACATTTTTTCTTTCTTTCTCCTTTATATTTTTAACAGCACAACACTGAGTTTATTCAGACTGAACCTTGCTTCATGAGTTGACTTCTTGTCTCGTCATTGGTAGAAACGTCTTGAAGTTTCCAGGTTCTCAAGATGTTGGCAGAGTCTCCACTCGTCTTGGTCTGGCCGTCAGATTTCCTGGCAACACAAAAATGTCGCATACTCGCGGAATGAAGTCTTTAACGTTTTGAAACATCCATAAGTTTCCGAACCACGTGACCTGATTGAAATTTCGGGCTCCACACCAAATTTCGCCACGTCTGTTACGACCGTGCGCGCGTACTTAACCAAAAGCTTCTCACCACTGGACTAGATCTCATTGTTGTCTGAGTGGCCAACGGCCAACCCCTAAACCACACCCACTACATCTATTCAACTGTGGTGACCACCTAGAGGGTGAGACCTGTCCTGTCGTGCTGAAAACAGCAATGAATCGTTGGAAAGCGTGCCGCGGATACGTGAAATTGAGCATTCTCTTTCTCTTCGGATTCCTATGCGGCCATTTGCTGTGGAACAGAATGCGGCCGGCAATTGATCCCCGGTTCAACACCTGCCGGCGTTCCAAAGACCAATCAGCGGCGGATATCGATGTGGCTATGGAAAATGCTCTCAGGAACAAGACGCTGGAGAACTTCCCACTGAGTGACCCGGAGCTGGAGTCGAGGAGCGTCCCGATGGCGGACAACGAGGACAACTTTCTGTTCGTTGGCATCATGACGGCCAGGAAGTTCTTGGATACCCGGGCGTTTGCCAGCAGTCAGACTTGGGTGCCTCGAGTGCCTGGGAAAGTTGTCTACTTCTTGGGCGAGGGGGAGGAATATACAGGTAAGAACTGACAGGGTTTTGGGTATCGGGGGGTATTAGGAAAATCCGGGTAAAATTTAAGATTGGGTATTAATTGTGAGGGGGATATACGGGTAAAATATAAGACTGGATATTATTGGTGAGAGGGATTTACTGGTAAAATATAAGACAGGGATAGAAGCGTCTGCGGTAATTGGGCCATTTCCACAGGATGAGCTCGGAGCGAATTCCAAGACCCTGCTTAACGGCAGGGCCGGCCTAAGTGAATTGGAGGCCCCACGCGAAGTGAATTTGGTGGCCCTAAATGTAATAGAAAAGTATGGACAGATTCATGTGCGAGGCCGCCACTAATGATGAGACTAATCGGAGGCCCTAGGTGGCTGCCTAGTTTGCCTATGCCTAAAGCTGGCCCTGTTCACGGTGAGCTGGCAACTGGTATGAGGAGAAGAGGTCGCATCTGCCTGCGCTACAAGGACGTCTGCAAGAAAGACATGTCACTGGCGCGCATTGACCATAAAACGCGGGAGGCCATTGCTGAGGAGTGCACCCTCTGGCGGTCAAAAGTGCGTGAGGGAATTTAATTTGCGGAAGTCACTCTCACAGCTGAAGGAGTGAAGAGAGAGTACCAGGAGAAAGGGAAAGAAGGGGAAGGGGCAGGAGTCAATGCCATCGTCCCTTGAGGACGGACGGATGCCATATATACATATATATATTATATTTATATATATATATATATATATATATATATATAATAATATATATATATTAAATATATATATATATATATATAAGACAGGGTATTATTGGTGGTAGGGATATAATGGAAAGATATAATAAAGGTGGAGATCGCGATGAGAAGGATACAAGAGGAATGATGAAGATGGACTAGGGATGAATCGAGAATGTTAGGGGAGGAATTATAACTCATTTGAAATTGTCTCTTTTGTTAAAGACAATAATCTAACATTTACTTTCATCTGTACACACCACAATAAACCGGCCATTCACTTCTCCATGCTACAGGACCCTTGAATGTCATCCAGCTGAAAGGCGTCAAGGAAAACGACTATCCTCCACAGAAAAAATCCTTTGCCATGGTGGAGTACATGGCCAAACACTTTGCACAGCACTACAAGGTAAGTTAGCGGCTCAGCAGCCCCTGTTTGGCTTACATTAGTTCACCTCACCAGCCCCTGTATGGCTTACATTAGTTCACCTCACTAGCCCCTGTTTGGCTGAAATTAGTTCACCTCACCAGCCCCTGTATGGCTTACATTAGTTCACCTCACTAGCCCATGTATGGCTTACATTAGTTCACCTCACCAGGCCCTGTATGGCTTACATTAGTTCACCTCACCAGCCCGGCATAGTAGACATTAGGTCATCTCGACATCCCATGCCTAGCTAACATTAGGTCCATAGTGTAAACACCACCGTTGTCGAGTCAATTAAATGTGGTCAGGTCAAGACGCCCCACCAAAACTCATAAACAAGTGATCATGAATTTAATCAACTTTAACGATGAAATTTGAGCCACACAATATACGTCTCACTGCCTCTCGTACAACAATGGGTGAGGTATTGGGTGGTGTATGGGGTGAGATATGGGGTGGGTAATGGTTAAGGTGGGAGATGGGGTGGGGTATGGGGTGGTGTATGGGGTGGGTATTTGGTGGGGTATGGGGTGAGGTATGGGGTGGTGTATGGGGTGGTGTATGGGGTAGGGTATGGGGTGGTCTATGGGGTGGTGTATGGGGTAGGGTATGGGGTGGAGTATGGGGTATGGTATGGGGTGGTGTATGGTGTAGGGTATGGGGTGGTTTATGGGTAGGGTATAGGGTGGAGTATGGGGTAGGGTATGGGGTGGTGTATGGGGTAGGGTATGGGGTGAGGTATGGGGTGGTGTATGGGGTAGGGTATGGGGTGGTGTATGGGGTGGTGTATGGGTTAGGGTATGGGGTGGAGTATGGGGTGGTGTATGGGGTAGGGTATGGGGTGGAGTATAGGGTAGGGTATGGGTAGGTGTATGGGGTAAGGTATAGGGTGGGTTATTGGGTGGGGTATGGGGTGGTGTATGGGGTGGTGTATGGGGAAGGTATGGGCGGAGTATGGGGTATGGTATGGGGTGGAGTATGGGGTAGGGTATGGGGTGGTGTATGGGGTAGGGTATGGGGTGAGGTATGGTGTGGTGTATGGGGTGGTGTATGGGGTAGGGTATGGGGTGGTGTATGGGGTGTTGTATGGGGTAGGGTATGGGGTGGAGTATGGGGTAGGGTATGGGTAGGTGTATGGGGTAAGGTATAGGGTGGGTTATTGGGTGGGGTATGGGGTGGTGTATGGGGTGGGGTATGGGGTGGTGTATGGGGTGGTGTATGGGGTGCGGTATGGGGGTGTATGGGGTGGTGTATCGGGTTGTGTATGGGGTAGGGTATGGGGTGGAGTATGGGGTAGGGTATGGGTAGGTGTATGGGGTAAGGTATTGGGTGGGTTATTGGGTGCTGAATGGGGTGAGGTATGGGGTGGGGTATGGGGCGGGGGTGCAAGTGAATTGGACATCCCCACATCAAATCATTTTTACCTACATAAAATATCTTTCCTTTTATTTCCCACTTGTAATATATATTTGCTTTCATTGCCAACGTGTAACATGTTATCATCTGATTGCCTACGTGTTACGTGTTATTCTCTGCCTACGTGTTATCATCTGATTGCCTACGTGGTACGTGTTATTCTCTGCCTACGTGTTATCATCTGATTGCCTACGTGTTACGTGTTATTCTCTGCCTACGTGTTATCATCTGATTACCTACGTGCTATGTGCTATTATCTGATTGCCTATGTCTCATGTGTAATCAGATTGTTGCCTACGTGTTATGTGTTATTCTATGATTTTCTACGTGTTACTATCTTCTGATTGCCTACGTGCTATGTGATATTCTCTGATTTCCCTACGCGTTCCGTGTATCATCTGATTGCCTACGTGTTACTATCATCTGATTGCCTACTTGTTACTATTATCTGATTGCCTACGTGTTACTATTATCTGATTGCCTACGTGTTACTATTATCCGATTGCCTACGTGTTACTATTATCTGATTGCCTATGTGTTACGTGTCGTCCTAGTGGTTGATCCGAGCTGACGATGACGTGTACATGAAGGTGGACGAGTTGGTCCGGTTCCTCAAGTCCATCAACGACTCCAGGCCACGGTACATCGGCCAGCCTGGCTTTGGGAAACCTGTGGAGGAAGGTCAGTAGAGTTCTCGCCCCTGTCTTGACATTGTCTTTGTTGGCCACATAGTACCTGGTAGGATATTTGACCACACAAAATACAAGCCCAACATTGTGGGCTTGATTTTAACCCTAACCCTTATTCCAAACCCATGCAAACCAGAAACAAAAAAAATTGATCATGTACAGGAAAACTCATTTCAATCCTTTCAAAGTAAATCAATCGGAGAACAAAATGTTCATGTTTGAAAAAATAATCTCTCTTTTATTCACGTTTTTATTCTTCGATTGCCATAACTGTATCTCTAAGAATCTCGCGAGCTTAGTCTTTAGAAATGTCTGCCAAGAATCAGGCCAGCTTAGTCTTTAGAAATTTCTGCCGAGAATTTTCGTGAGCTTAGTCTTTAGAAATGCCTGGCTCTGGCTCAGTTGAGCCAAGGGCTTGTCTTCTAGTCTGAAGTTGTCGGCGTCAGTTAACATGAATAAAAAAACACACATTATAATTGTTTTATGTTGGTTTGAGCCGATGTTAATCAAGTGGCCATTTTGTTCATTGTTTGTATTTCCATTCCTTGATTGAGAGTTGAAATCATAATCTAAAAACAATATATATTAATTTCATAAGCAGGACTTATCCAAATGATATTTAGGTGAGTTAGCTGCAATACAATAACTAAAAATGAGGCTTTCCCAAAAATTTGTATGATTTTTAATATATTTTTCTTAAGTGTATGTCAACATTTTTCTTAAAAGTCATAAGCCTTATAAAATAGACAGCATTCTCTATGATGAATATTTTATAGAAAATCTATATGAGAGAATGTGATCATCAATTTATGCGCTAAGCTACTATTCAACTTCCATGAGAACAAAAAAAATTCATTGGGAATTAAAGGTCTGGTATGAAAATATTTGATTAAAGTCAAAGTGACTTAAAGAACTTTAAAAATGACATCTCTATGATGACTGAGGCCGATGTAATCAGATAAGATATTCATACATCGTTATAGCGTTTGGATTTAAGAAACTTGTAATACATGAACTTGTCAGTAAACTTGTAATACATGTACTTGTCAGTAAACTTGTAATACATGCAGAGCCGTCTTTATACCAGTTTGGGCCCCCGAGCAAAGAAATAGTGTTGGGCCCCTTAACCCGCAGGAATAAAAATAAATATACATAATATATATAAATAAACATATTCCCATGGGGCCCCCATGCTCGTAGGCCCCCGGGCAAATGCCCAACGGCCTATGCGTTAAGATGGCCCTGAATACATGTACTTGTCAGTAAACATGTAATTCATGTACTTGTCAGTAAACACTGGCAGCCGTAGTCACAAACCTGCATGCAGGCGGCTCAGGCCATAGCGTCGTTCAACACTGACACTGAGCAGCAGCTGTGTCCGGCACCCCCCTGAGTGACCGAGCAGCCATCTTTAGGAACGCGCTGCTCACGAGGAAGGGGCTAGAAAAGGTGCCCTAAACATTCCTTGCTCAATCTTTCCTGGCCAGACAACCGCGGCTGGCGGGGACCCTATTTCTGCGGTCGAAAATTAAAGAAGAAGCCGAAGACTATTCCTCTTACCCTGGGCACATGGAATGTGTGCATGGAATGTGTGCATGGAATGTGTGCATGGAATGTGTGCATGGAATGTGTGCATGGAATGTGTGCATGGAATGTGTGCATGGAATGTGTGCATGGAATGTGTGCATGGAATGTGTGCATGGAATGTGTGCATGGAATGTGTGCATGGAATGTGTGCATGGAATGTGTGCATGGAATGTGTGCATGGAATGTGTGCATGGAATGTGTGCATGGAATGTGTGCATGGAATGTGTGCATGGAATGTGTGCATGGAATGTGTGCATGGAATGTGTGCATGGAATGTGTGCATGGAATGTGTGCATGGAATGTGTGCATGGAATGTGTGCATGGAATGTGTGCATGGAATGTGTGCATGGAATGTGTGCATGGAATGTGTGCATGGAATGTGTGCATGGAATGTGTGCACACTAATGGAGAGAGATGAAGCCAACAGACCCCAACGGAGAACTTCCCTGGTGGGTCACGAACTTTCAAGATACGATGTCGACATTGCCGCTCATAGCGAGACCCGTCTATCAGGAGAGGGCATGCTAGTGAAAGAGGCTCAGGCTACACCTTCTTCTGGAGTGGCAGAGTGAGCGAGGAACGCCGTGAGGCCGGTGTTGGCTCTGCCATGAAGACATCATTAGTATCATAACTGGCTGGTCCTCCAAAGGGCATAAATGACAGACTCATGACGATGATACTGCCTCTGTTGGCCGGAAAGAAATATCTCAACATCATCAGCTGCTATGCCCCAACAATGACTAACCCTGATGACGTGAAATCTAGGTTTTATGAGGACCTTCATTCTATCATCGCCAACATTCTTTCTACTGATAAGCTTGTCATTCTTGGTGGGCTGCGATGACACTCTCTGGGATGGTGTGGTAGGAAACATGGAGTGGGCTGGTGTAACAGCAATGGTCTCCTGTTGCTTCAGACATGGGCCGAACATGATTTGTTCATTCCAAACATAGTATTCAGTCTTCCCACAAGAAACAGGACCTCATGGATGTACCCTCGCTCCAAGCACTGGCACCTATTAGGCTACGTCATTTCAAGGAAGAAAGATAGACAAGACGTTCGTGTGACCAAATCTCTCTGCGGTTCTGAATGCTGGACAGACCATCGTCTCATCATCTCCACACTTAATATTTGCATTCAGCCCAAAAGACGGCCACAGGGGAAGACAACTCTAAAACGACTAAACATCACAAAGCTAAACTGTGCCAGTACTAGACAATCTCTTGAGTATGCCCAGTAGGACAAACTGAGGTCCACCACACTAAGCAATACGAACATTGAGACTGTTTGGACGGATGCTAGAGATCTAATCTACAGCACATCCTCTCAAATCCTTGGACCCGCGACGAGAAAGCATCAAGACTGCTTCAATGACAATTGTAACGAGAGCAAGCAGATGTTGGCAGAGAAACATAACTCCACAATACACACCTCGGCAACCCCAGCTCTTCCACTGTAACGGACTCATATAACAACATACGCCGCACCAACAAAAAAAAACTTCGCCAGATGCGAGACTCATGCATGGCTAAACAGGAAAGCTGATGAGATCCAACACTATGCAGACAAGCATGATATGAAGAGTTTTTACTATGCCCTTAAGGAAGTGTACGGACCCACAACGTCTAATTCTTCCCCGCTTCTCAGTGCTGATGGGAAATATCTAACAGAGAGAAGATTCTCGAGCACTGGGCCGAAGACTTTCATGCTGTCCTAAACAGCAACTCAAGTATTAACGAAGAGGCTATCAGTCGCTTCCCTCAAGTAACAATTAACTTGGCAATGGACGACCCGCCTACAATTCTTGAGACACAAAGGGCTATACATCTTCTGTCATGTGGCAGGGCTCTTGGATCAGACTCAATTCCAATGTTTTTGCTGTTCCATATTTTGGTTAACTTCGTCATTGCTGCCATTACCGACCAATTCTAGCTCGAATTTCAGCTTCACATGTACCATCTCTAGATATAATTGCTCCTAGATATTTAAAGTTATGTACCTCCTCCAGCTTTTGTTGGTACATTACTATGTGTGCCATACTGGCAGCTGAGGTATTAACCAATATCTTGCTTTTATCTGAGCTAATTTCAATCCCATATGCACCTGACCTGTCTGCAAGTTTGTCAGTGAGCTCCTGTAGTTCTTTACTGCTCCCAGCCAAAAGATATATGTCATCAGCAAATCTTAGGTTGCATAAGGATCTTCCGCCTATAGAGATGGATTTGTGGTGATCACTGAGTGTTTCTTGCATGATTGTTTCAAGGAAGATATTGAAAAGGAAAGGTGAGAGAATGCAGCCCTGGCGGACTCCGATCGTCGTTTTGAAGAAGTCCCCTACGCAGCCTTTAAATAAAACTGCACTGCTTGGCTGATTGTAGAGTTTTTCGATCGCCTTTACCAGCCCTTCTTCAATGTTGAAACTTCTCGTAACTTGCCAAAGTACCTGGTGCCATACTCGATCAAAGACTTTCTTGAAGTCTATGAAGTTGTGATGGAGTTCGCGTTAGTGCTGTAGATATTTTTCTATGAGCAAGCGAAAGTTGAAGATCTGCTCGATTGTGCTTCCGCCTGGTCTGAAACCTGCCTCTTCTTCTGCCAGTAATTTCTCGGATATTGGCTTTAACCTGTTAAGGATACTTTTTAGAAATACTTTGCTAGGGTGGCTGATAACGCTGATTGTTCTATAATTATGGCATTGTTTCGTATTGCCTTTCTTAGGTAATGATATGATTAGCAACTGCATGCAATCTATGGGCCATACCTTAATTACAAATATTTTCTAGCAGAGTTTTGAAAGGGATTTCGTTACGTCTGCTTCTCCATGTTTCAGTAATTCAGCAGGAATTGTGTCAACTCCATTCGCCTTACCCCCCTTTAAGTTCCGTACTGCCTCTTCAACTTCGCTCAACAACACTTGCCAGTAAACTTGAAATACATGTACTTGTCAGAAGTGTGTTTGAAATGTGGAGCCAACCATGGTGTGTAAGGTGATCTGAATGTGGTGCACTCTAACACAAGGTGTGGCAGGTGGAATAAATGTGGTGCACTCCAACACAGTGTGTGGTGCACTCTAACACAAGGTGTGGCAGGTGGAATAAATGTGGTGCACTCCAACACCGTGTGTGGTGCACTCTAACACAAGGTGTGGCAGGTTGACGAGATACAGTGCACAGCGTGTATTGAGATGAAATTGGTAATGTGGGTGTTGAAGCATGTTGAAACCTTATATCTTCTGTCGCCTGGAACGCACTATGCGAAAAGATTGTTATCATTGTTTGTGTCTGATCCACATGACGGACGAGAAATGTTGTTGACTAGATACGATCACTTAACCATGACGGATGTGTTTTTTTTAGTATTTAAAAAAAATAATAGAAAATAAAATTTCAAGTCTAATAATAATAATAATAATAATAATAATAAATAAATTGATTATTTATATAGCGCTGTATCCCAGTAAGGAACTGGGATCACAGCGCTTTACATGAAAGAAATAACATACCTATAAGTACTAAATTAACTTTCATATCATAACAAACACAAAAATTACAGAACATTATACATAAGCTACGTTAATCATTTACAAGAAATGTTGTTTCATTAATTTTGAAAATACATTTTGAAAAGATGTGTCTAAAGTACAGTCTTGAAGGACTTGGTTGTTTGAATACTACGTATGTGTAATGGTAGAGAATTCCATTGTTTGGCTGCACAAAAAGAGAACGACCTTTCACCAAATGTTTTGGTGCGTGTCTTAGGAACAGAGAGAACGCGTGTGTCTGCCGAAGATCGTAGCTGGCGAGTGGGTGAGTAGACCGACAAAAGTTCAGTAAGATACGATGGGCATGAGTCCGAAAAGAAGTTGTGACAGAGAACGGCCAGTTTTTAATCAATACGGGCTTGTATAGGCAGCCAATGAAGTGAGCGAAGAAGTGGAGTAACATGGTCATGTTTTTTTTGCCTTGAGCAGCTGAATTTTGAACTTTCTGTAGTTTTTCAATGCATTGTTTTGGCGCACCTGACAGAAGAGAATTGCAGTAATCCATACGAGCTAGTACAAGAGCACAGACTAGAGTTTTTGTTGCACTAAATTTTAAGTAATGACGGATTGAGCTGATCTGACGAATGGCAGTGTAGGCAGAGCGACAGATGTGATTGATGAAGTTGTTAATAGACATGTTGTCAGAAATAATGTAGCCAAGATTCCTAGTCGATGTTGTGAACAGAATATCCGAACTGGCTACGTGAATTGACTTCGGAAGAGACAAAGTACTGCGTGATTTATTGTTGCAAAATAGAAGTGATTCAGTCTTGTCATCATTCAGCTTGAGTTTGCTGAACGTCATCCAAGACTTTACCTCACCAATGCACTCTTGCATCAATTGGACAGCGGAGTCCCTATTAGAGGGATCAGTGTGAGTATATAGCTGAGTATCATCTCAAATGATTGGCTTTTAACTGAATACTTTTCGAGCAGTAGAAGTAGTGGCCTTGTATACAGTACAAAAAGTACCGGACCCAAAACAGAGCCCTGAGGCGAACCATAGAGCAAGTCAGCTTTGTTAGAGATAAAGCCATCTACTATAACTACCTGTGATCTGTTAGATAAGTATGATTGAAACCAAGCCAGAACTGAGCCAGAAACTCCAAAATAATTTTGCAGGGGTTTCAGCAGTGTTTGATGGTCGACAGTGTCAAAGGCTGCACTAAGATCTAAGAGGACCAAAATAGAAATTCTCCCACTGTCCAGTGCGAATTATTATGTCTAAACTAGATAGGGGTCGTCCATAAAGTACGTCACGCTCCAGGGGGGCAGGGGTGTAAGAAAGTGTGACAGGGGGATGGGGGGGTCCACCCATGTGTGACGTCAAGGTGTTTTATATTAAATTTTAATTATTTTGTTAATAAAAATAATGTTTTTGTTCAAAAGTGTGACGTACTTTAGGGGGGGGGTCCCAAGATTTGTGACAGTTTGTGACGGGGGGAGGGGGGAGTTATAAATGTTCAAAAGAGCGTGACGTACTTTATGGACGGCCCTATACGACCCGCGGTGTAGCATACACCACAGACTTACTCATAGATTGTGCAAAGAAAAGGCCGAGGGGAGAACGGACACCAACAGCACAAACAAATGGGAACAACGCGAGTGAACGTTTGGGGGATCCCCGAAGCATTTGTGGGAAGTATTTCGCGACGATTTCTGCCTTGCCACCATATACTCCTGAAGTATTCATGTACTGAACGTATTGTTGAGAGTGTATGACTACGTTTCCGTCACTGAGAACAACGGAGAGCTGGTCGCCGAAGTTATCCATATGTTATGATCTTTTCTCAGCAATATGCGACCGATAGAAACAGATAGTTAGTTACCTGATGAAGGAATTGGTATAACATTGAATGAAGCTTTTTTCCGTGAAATACATGCGGTTTTATGTTCACATGTACTCTGTGAAGGAACAACGAAAGTGAATGCACAAAGCATTGCTGGTATCAAGACATGCCCCACCCCTCCACTACCTTCGCTTGCCAACCGTTAACTGTGATTAGTTGACCCCAACGAGGTTCATTTGTCATGCTCGTTTGCACATATTCGCATTAGTAAATTATATATATAGATTCTGTCAGCCAGGGCTGTTTTTTTTTATATTTAGAATCCCCCTGATACATTTATATTTTTAGAACCCTGAATAGAAGCCCCCCCCCCTTTTTTCCTGGTCAATTGAAACAGACCATATGAAAATGTGAATTAGACATTACCATACACACACAAATTATGTAGACTATAGGACTCATAAAATATGTAGACTATAGGACACACAATTTGTGTAGACATTTCCCGACATCTAGCTACAGAACCGAGATGACATGATCATTTCCCGTCCTCTAGCTACAGAACAGAGATGACGTGATAATTTCCCGCCATCTATAGCTACAGAACCGAGATGACATGATCATTTCCCACCCTCTACAGCTACAGAACAGAGATGACGTGATCATTTCCCGCCATCTATAGCTACAGAACCGAGATGACATGATCATTTCCCGCCCTCTACAGCTACAGAACAGAGATGACATGATCATTTCCCGCCCTCTACAGGTACAGAACAGAGATGACATGATCATTTCCCGCCCTCTACAGCTACAGAACCGAGATCCCTTGACCATTTCCCGCAATCTAAATAAAGAACCGAGATCACTTGACCATTTCCCACCATCTAGCTACAGAATCGAGATGACATCATCATTTTTCGGATGCCCTAGGCCCTAGACCAAGTGCCCTGGATAACCCGATTGGTTTTGTGTTTAGAAATTAATAAAGATAAAGATCACACGATGTTATATTAAAGTAACTGTTCACACAACCCTTATCCAGTGTTAGCTTCACTCAAATTCTTACCCACTACCCCGCCACTACCCCGCCACTACCCCGCCACTACCCCACCACTACCCCACCACTACCCCACCACTACCCCACCACTATCCCACCACTACCCCACCACTATACCACCACTACCCCACCACTACCCCACCACTAGCCCGCCACTACCCCACCACTACCCCACCACTACCCCACCACTATCCCCACCACTACCCCACCACTATCCCGCCACTACCCCACCACTACCCCACCACTACCCCACCACTACCCCACCACTACCCCACCACTACCCCACCACTATCCCGCCACTACCCCACCACTATACCGCCACTACCCCACCACTACCCCACCACTATCCCGCCACTACCCCACCACTACCCCACCACTACCCCGCTACTACCCCGCCACTATCCCACCACTATCCCACCACTACCCCACCACTACCCCAACACTACCCCACCACTATCCCACCACTATCCCACCACTATCCCACCACTACCCCACCACTACCCCACCACTACCCCACCACTACCCCACCACTATCCCACCACTATCCCACCACTACCCCACCACTACCCCG
Source organism: Ampullaceana balthica (assembly GCA_944989445.1). Classification (NCBI taxonomy): domain Eukaryota; kingdom Metazoa; phylum Mollusca; class Gastropoda; family Lymnaeidae; genus Ampullaceana; species Ampullaceana balthica. The sequence goes on along the minus strand of CALYLW010001302.1, from coordinate 87,752 downwards.
CCACTACCCCACCACTACCCCACCACTACCCCACCACTATCCCACCACTACCCCACCACTACCCCACCACTACCCCACCACTACCCCGCCACTACCCCACCACTATCCCACCACTACCCCACCACTACCCCACCACTACCCCACCACTACCCCACCACTACCCCACCACTACCCCACCACTACCCCACCACTACCCCACCACTACCCCATCACTACCCCACCACTACCCCACCACTACCCCACCACTACACCACCACTACCCCACCACTACCCCACCACTACCCCACCACTACCCCACCACTACCCCACCACTACCCCGCCACTACCCCGCCACTACCCCGCCACTACCCCACCACTACCCCACCACTACCCCGCCACTAAACCCACCTCTACCCCACCACTACCCCGCCACTACCCCGCCACTAAACCTCACCACTACCCCGCCACTAAACCCACCACTACCCCACCACTACCCCACCACTACCCCGCCACTACCCCACCACGGCCCCGCCACTGCCCCGCCCTTGGACACGTATCGCAAAATTTGACGGCACGATTTTTTTTAAGGACACCTGAAAGCTTAAATATTGTTTTGGAACACTTGACGCTTTTCTCTAGAGTTCATTCGTTTAACTCCCCTGTTTGCCAATGGTTGTCTTCCCTTGACGGCTTATGATAACCCCCGACCACTAAGAAGGGCATCTTTTTGTAATAGCCAAGTCTGAAGTCATGGTGACCCTGATAGTTAAAATATGCCTCGGACACGGCCTTCCAGTTCTGTATAGAATTTATCCAACCAAGGGCCGCGCCTCATGACATGCCCGGATGGACACCAACAAATACCGCGACGTCTTCGAGATTCGCTTTGGCGGCCATCACCGGCGAAAAGTAGCGTGGCTTTGAGTTTGTTAAGTGCTTCTGTCCACTTGCTTCACGACAGGACGCCTGCACTTGTGCACAAATACATGGGGCGGAGCATATTAACAGGTCTGTATGAGACAGATCATATGAACAAGTCTTTCAATAACTTTGTCTACCAAGACTGTAATTGCGCACAAATACATGAGGCGGATCATATGAACAAGTCTTTCAATAACTTTGTCTACCATGCATGATCGCAGCCCAGCCCACATATATCCTTGAGCAACTTCCTTGCTTGTGTGAAAGAAAATAAAAGCTATAGGGTTGTGTTTTTTTGTGTGTTTTTTTTTCGGACGTAAACATTTTTACGCAATGTAAACTTATGAGGTGCTGAAGCATGAACGAATCATTAAACTATCTGAATCAACACCTTCACGAGTATTAAAAGTTAGATATTAGCTCATTGTATGTGACCATGTAGATCATTTAAAATTGAAATGGTTGAGAATTGTTCAATTGTAATATGAGGAAATCAAGGATATCAAGTAATTGTTAAAACGAATTGAATTCTTTCTATGCCCGTCTGAGACTGTATTTTATTTGCACTTTACATTTTGTGGCTATATTAATTGATATACTAGTGCTACTAAGACCGGAAGTTGATCAAAATGGCGGAAAATAATTTTTTTTGCCGTCTATAAAATAAAATAATAAAAAATCGCTGGAGAAATTTACAACGTACAATTGAAATCTGAGAAGGGGCGAAGGCGGTTCACTCTCGCCTCAATACCAGTCGCTTCGGGTAGATGAGGATCTTTAACCTTGGCTGGTAATTCATCTAGGAGATGGAAACTCTGGCTTCAAACCTCCGCCGCCTTGCGGCTACACCTGCTACCCGGGAAAGGCTAAGGGAGTAATCACTGACAGAAAAACAGGAACTGGAGCACCTGCAGACGGTCTATACATAAAAAATATGTGCATTCCGGCAGCTCCTGCGACGCCAATGGCGCCAAGCTGCATCGACGCAAGTCGTTCCCTTGGTTACACCATTGACGTTGAGAGGGGGGATATACTTATGGGCAGCAGCTAATTCTCCATAATACTCCCCCAGGCTTGCATCACCTCTGGAGAGGACACTCCAGCGTCTCAAAAAGTCCTGCACCAAGAAGTTTTTTTTGCAAAATAAAAAAAAGAAAGAAAAAAAGGTGATGCACCACCGTCTCTCGAGACGGAAGGATGCCGAAGAAAAATCTAAGAATAAAGCTTTAAAGAAACCGCCGGGACTTGCGTTAAGTTTCAAAACAGAACCAATTGTCTGTCGTATGTTGGCTGTTTTATTGTAGTAGTCAAATTTTGGATATTTTATTGTACTAGGCAAATGTTGAATATTTAATTGTAATAAGCAAATGTTGGATATTGTATTGTACTAGGCAAACGTTGGTGACTAAAGTTATTCAGTATTTAGAAAAGTACAACAAGCTTCACGGAGTCCGGTTAGTCAGGTCTCTGAAATCACTCAATTTGACCAACATTCTCCACTCTTCCCCAGTAAATCCGTTAAATCCCCCTACCACATGTTACTAGTCAATGTGTTAGATACGATGAAGCCCTGAGAAAACACATTTGTCTACAAAGATATAAAACGCCAATTTGACGCTGTCATTGTTTAAAGTATAATTCGATCGCAAACTATTTGATCGCCATTTTCGTTTTAAAATAATACATTAATCACAAAGTGTTTCATTAACTGCTTTTTTAAATTGATGTATTTGTGAAGGTTAAATTATTATTTTTTGGACAGCTGGAAAGTCCACTAAAAAACAACACTTTAATTTAAAAAAAATTTAAAATGAAATTAAAAAAAAACACTCTAGTTCCAAAGCGTATTGCTGCACTTTCCGTAAATTTCTTTATCCGAGTCCATTGGAGTTATAAATAATTTGAAAGGTTATTTTTTTAATTTTATGATCCAAATTTTGTGTATTGCCCTTCAAAGCTCAGTGAACTATGATGATTCCTGCTTTACAACTTCTGTTTTATTCTCTCTCTGCTGCCAACGTGCATTCACCCACGCCAGGGAAACTGGGACTTGCTGGGGCTTTCTGCATGGGCGGCCCAGGTGTCATTATGAGCCCCAAGATAGTGACCGGAGTCGCCCCGGGCCTCAAGGACTGTCTGGGCGTGACCGTGACGGGGCACGAGGACACGGAACTGGGGCGATGTATCACCATCAACACGGGGGTGCATTGCACAGTAGCCTTTGAGGTGAGTGAACTCAGCACGGGGGTGCAGTGCACAGTAGCCTTTGAGGTGAGTGAACTCAGCACGGGGGTGCAGTGCACAGTAGCCTTTGAGGTGAGTGAACTCAGCACGGGGGTGCAGTGCACAGTAGCCTTTGAGGTGAGTGAACTCAGCACGGGGGTGCAGTGCACAGTAGCCTTTGAGGTGAGTGAACTCAGCACGGGGGTGCAGTGCACAGTAGCCTTTGAGGTGAGTGAACTCAGCACGGGGGTGCAGTGCACAGTAGCCTTTGAGGTGAGTGAACTCAGCACGGGGGTGCAGTGCACAGTAGCCTTTGAGGTGAGTGAACTCAGCACGGGGGTGCAGTGCACAGTAGCCTTTGAGGTGAGTGAACTCAGGGGTGTGGTATCAGTGAGCTGTTTAATGAGATCTGTGATGTCACTGTGACAGATGGAAGAGCTGTTTTATTAAATATTTGATATCACTGATAGATGAAAGAGCTGCTTTATTAAATATGTGATATCATTGTGACAGATGAAAGGGCTGTTTTATTAAATATGTGATATCATTGTGACAGATGAAAGAGCTGTTTTATTAAGTATGTGATATCATTGTGATAGATGAAAGAGCTGTTTTATTAAATATATGATATCATTGTGACAGATGAAAGAGCTGTTTTATTAAATATTTGATATCACTGTGACAGATGAAAGAGCTGTTTTATTAAATATTTGATATCACTATGACAGATGAAAGAGCTGTTTCATTAAATATTTGATATCACTGTGACAGATGAAAGAGCTGTTTTAGTAAATATTTGATATCACTGTGACAGATGAAAGAGCTGTTTTATTAAATATTTGATATCACTGTGACAGATGAAAGAGCTGTTTTACCAGAACTATGCCGAGCTCGAACTGCCCAACAGTTCCTTCAAGAAAGGCCTGGGGAAGGACGAGCTAAGGGCCATCACCCTGCACCCCATCAAAGAGGCGTCCTACGTCTTCAGGATGGACAACTTCTTTAACAACATCTCCTTAGTTGTAAGTAGGCGTGTGTACATGTGCGTGCTTCTACGTGTACTTGCAAGTGTGTACGTGCGTACTTGGAACTGTTGATGCGTACATGTCAGTATGTGTCCATATGTAAGTGTTTGTATATTATACATGTTAGAGTATATGTGTACATTTAAGACCATGTGTGTACATTGAAGGTTATGTGCGTACGTGTAAGAGTAGGTGTGTACATGTAAGAGTATGTGTGTACATGTAAGAGTATGTGTGTACATGTAAGAGTATATGTGTACATGTAAGAGTAGGTTTGTACATATAAGCATGTTTATGCTCATACTGGTTGGCGATCTCTTCCATAAGCAGATTTAAACGTCTAAGAAATTCTTTTCATGAAAATATCTTTAAAAGTATGTGTGTGTGTGTGTGTACAGTGCTGTATTAGCGTTTATCTAATGTGTACATGTTATACATACATATGTAAAAGGGTAATGTTCCCGACGCTCTTCAAAAGTAAATTTAACAAACCAAGAATGAAGTCATCTCTATTCGGCTGCTAGAGTTATAACTTCGTTGACTTGACTGTGTGCAACTCCCAGTAACTGCACAGCTAAAAAAAAACAAAAAAACTTAAAACCACAATATTCAATAAAATTTCTCTATTGTAAGGTGCTGATTAAAAACATTGAATCATAAGTAACGGTGGTAATATAATATTTTAATACTAGATGCGACCCGCGGCGTAGCATACGCCGCAGACTAGCTGATAGATAGGGCAAAGAACCGGGGAGGGGGGAACGGACACAAACAGCAGCACGAAGAAATGAAAACAAAGCGAGTGAACGTCGCGGTGGGACCGCCGACGCTTGTTGTTCTCGAGGAGTGCGAACTGCTGTTGTTGTTACATGCCAACCACCCTGCACCATTCTCGCTTGCCAACCATAAACTATGATAGATCGACCCTAGCGAGGGTCATTCGTCATGCTTATTTGCACACGTCTTGTCCTTGTCCTGGCGAATTATGTATATAGACTTAGGTATATGGATTATGAATACAGACTTGTATATAGATTATATATATAGACTTGTATATAGATTATGAATAGACTTAGGTATATAGATTATGTATATATTATATAGACTTGTATATAGATTATGTATATAGACTTAGGTATATGGATTATGTATATAGACTTAGGTATATGGATTATGTATATAGACTTAGGTTTATGGATTATGTATATAGACTTGTATATTGATTATGTATATAGACTTGTATATAGATTATGCATATAGACTTGTATATAGATTATGTATATAGAGTTAGGTATATATATTATGTATATAGACTTGTATATAGATTATGTATATAGACTTAGGTATATAGATTATGTATATAGACTTGTATATAGATTATGTATATAGACTTGTATATAGATTATGTATATAGACTTAGGTATATGGATTATGTATATATACTTAGGTATATGGATTATGTATATAGACTTAGGTATATGGATTATGCATATATACTTGTATATTGATTATGTATATAGACTTGTATATTGATTATGCATATAGACTTGGATATAGATTATGTATATAGACTTAGGTATATGGATTATGTATATAGACTTGTATATAGGTTATGTATATAGACTTGTATATAGATTATGCATATAAACTTAGGTATATGGATTATGTATATAGACTTAGGTATATAGCCAATGGAAATAGACTTGTATATGGATAGATTAAGTAATGCAGCCTCTCATCACACCTCATGATTGACTCAGAAACTGAGCAAGAGAGAGGCGGCTATTCGAGCTGAGATGGACACCGTGGACAAGTACATACATGGGTCGAACGGACGTCCAGTGGACAAGATGGCCATAGCGGGGTCCTCCCAGCCAGTGGACGACGATGCCCACAGTGATACAACCATGTTTGCTGGTAGGTCATGTCACTTAGCATCCATGTCAAATACCATCTCTACTGGATACATGTACCACCTTTTTGGGGTCTGTATTAAGCATCGTTATTTTGTAATACCATCTCGCTGTCATATACATTACATTCCTCTTAACATCTATTCCTCATATCCCTGACATCACATCTGTCTTTTTTTTTCATGACCTCATGGTCGTACGGGGTTCTAATGTTTCCATTAGAACTTTCTCGGGACTTGGTAGACCTTGGCGGCGCCCATCTCCTCTCCAAGTCAGCGTTGGACTTTTTAACAAAAGTCATTCATCAATATTTTTATTGCGGCTTAACGTGGGCTAGATCCCACGACCTCCAACTGTGTGAAGCTTGTGAGGCGAGCGCACTATTGTCTCATCAAATACTTGACATTACATATGACTTAAAGTTAAGTTTTCTTATACCCACTCTCTTCTGCCTACTTTATACTGCCCCTATGACTTCAGAGCTAATGAACATCACAGTACAATAACGCACCGATTTCTCTTACAGACGCTGCGTCACAACGTGGTGGAAATCCTATCAACCTGGAGGACATCAAACTCTTACCGAAGGTGCGTACACATTTTTTTTATAATTCTGTAAACAGTGATCAATATATATGTACATAGTGGTCAATAAATATTTATACAGTGCACTATAAATATGTACACAGTGCTCAATAAATATGTACATAGTGGTCAATACATCTGTACATAGTGGTCAATAAGTCTGTACACAGTGGTCAATACATCTGTACATAGTGGTCAATAAGTCTGTACATAGTGGTCAATACATCTGTACATAGTGGTCAATAAGTCTGTACATAGTGGTCAATACATCTGTACATAGTGGTCAATAAATCTGTCCACACCCAATCTAATCTTTACCTGTATTTTTTATAGGGGAAAAAAAAGAACAATTTTTAACTCCAACTTGAGAGTAGTTCTATTGTTATTGTTATGAGGCAGAAACAGGAAGAACAACAAAAACTACAACAAACAGAATACAGTGATGGCTTAGGCACAAGTCCCATGTTCCCCTGGGAACCCAAAGGATAAATGTCGATGACACAGCTCATAATGTTTTCCATTTAGTTTAAACGGGCATGTACGGGTTCATGAACACAGTTTAAGACAGTTCAAGATGTGTCATCTTGAGTTGATGAGCGTGATTAGGTGACATGGTTTGATTACATTCATCGTTCAAGATGTGTCATCTTGAGTTGATGAGCGTGATTATGTGACATGGTTTGATTACATTCATCGTTCAAGATGTGTCATCTTGAGTTGATGAGCGTGATTATGTGACATGGTTTGATTACATTCATCGTTCAAGATGTGTCATCTTGAGTTGATGAGCGTGATTAGGTGACATGGTTTGATTACATTCATCGTTCAAGATGTGTCATCTTGAGTTGATGAGCGTGATTAGGTGACATGGTTTGATTACATTCATCGTTCAAGATGTGTCATCTTGAGTTGATGAGCGTGATTAGGTGACATGGTTTGATTACATTCATCGTTCAAGATGTGTCATCTTGAGTTGATGAGCGTGATTAGGTGACATGGTTTGATTACATTCATCGTTCAAGATGTGTCATCTTGAGTTGATGAGCGTGATTAGGTGACATGGTTTGATTACATTCATCGTTCAAGATGTGTCATCTTGAGTTGATGAGCGTGATTAGGTGACATGGTTTGATTACATTCATCGTTCAAGATGTGTCATCTTGAGTTGATGAGCGTGATTAGGTGACATGGTTTGATTACATTCATCGTTCAAGATGTGTCATCTTGAGTTGATGAGCGTGATTATGTGACATGGTTTGATTACATTCATCGTTCAAGATGTGTCATCTTGAGTTGATGAGCGTGATTATGTGACATGGTTTGATTACATTCATCGTTCAAGATGTGTCATCTTGAGTTGATGAGCGTGATTAGGTGACATGGTTTGATTACATTCATCGTTCAAGATGTGTCATCTTGAGTTGATGAGCGTGATTAGGTGACATGGTTTGATTACATTCATCGTTCAAGATGTGTCATCTTGAGTTGATGAGCGTGATTATGTGACATGGTTTGATTACATTCATCGTTCAAGATGTGTCATCTTGAGTTGATGAGCGTGATTATGTGACATGGTTTGATTACATTCATCGTTCAAGATGTGTCATCTTGAGTTGATGAGCGTGATTAGGTGACATGGTTTGATTACATTCATCGTTCAAGATGTGTCATCTTGAGTTGATGAGCGTGATTAGGTGACATGGTTTGATTACATTCATCGTTCAAGATGTGTCATCTTGAGTTGATGAGCGTGATTAGGTGACATGGTTTGATTACATTCATCGTTCAAATTGTGTCATCTTGAGTTGATGAGCGTGATTAGGTGACATGGTTTGATTACATTCATCGTTCAAGATGTGTCATCTTGAGTTGATGAGCGTGATTATGTGACATGGTTTGATTACATTCATCGTTCAAGATGTGTCATCTTGAGTTGATGAGCGTGATTATGTGACATGGTTTGATTACATTCATCGTTCAAGATGTGTCATCTTGAGTTGATGAGCGTGATTAGGTGACATGGTTTGATTACATTCATCGTTCAAGATGTGTCATCTTGAGTTGATGAGCGTGATTATGTGACATGGTTTGATTACATTCATCTATACGCTCAGCGTGAGTGATTGTTATTTGTTACCACGTTTTTATTAACTCGCTTTCGTTCCTGTTTTTTCACAATTTTTCAAATCTGTCAACGTAAAAAAAAACCACTTCTGATGGTCCTAGAGATCTTAAAATTTTACCACAGATTTAACATAGAGATTACAACAAAATTTCAGATCGACTAAAAACGTGGGCGGGCGCTTTTGATGCGTTTGGCTAAAATGATTAGGGTTTACAAATGACGAGTAAGAAAATGAGTGAATTGAATTAGTTAAGCCTGAGAAGCGTCCGCCCCACGTTTTTAGTCATGTTACATGATAGTACTTAAGCATATAAGTTTGAAATTTTTATCAATCCAGAAAAAGATTTTTCCTTCACAATTCTGGGGGGGGGGAATCTTCTTTTTAGCCCGTTTATAAAATCGTGGTTTTTACTTCTTTTTATTTAAAAACCTTCTTCCAGAATATTGTTAATTTTAGAAATTTAAAATCCCTTTCAGTTTTTTTATTGCACCGTCTGTTAAGTAGGCAACAGGCCAGAACGTCCTGTTAAATGACTTGTCTTATTTTGTTTATGGCGTCCAAACATGTATCGTAGAGTTGTTTACTCCATAAGTTATTTCGCTTGCTATGTCCTCATTCAACTGAAACTTTCTATTTGTTGGCAATGGAACATACTCATGTCTAACATGGTACTGTCTAACATACTCTTGTCTAACATACCCCTGTCCAACATGCTCCTGGCCAACATACGTGTCATAGATCATTTTATAAATGTAAAGGCGACTGATAAGAGATTGTTATTCACAGTTTAAACAAGGTAATTAATATTTTTGTGTGTCGTGGTTGGCGTGAAAATATTAGCCAATCAGATTGTTTGAAATGGTCACGTGTAGGTGTTTGTTTTTCCCCTAGGATAAAAAACGTAGAATACGGAGATAAGGTTTGTAGAGTATAAAGAAGGTGAGTGATTTTTATCTAAATGCGTGATAATTTACTTTGGAGACGTTGAAGTGATAAAGGAATGTTAATAAAGGAATGTTAATATTCATGGCTTTGAAATGTGTCATTTATCACATTTTATTTTATGTTACTTGATAACAAAATAAACCCCTGGTTGATAACTTCAAGTCACTAAATATTATTGTGACATTCTCATTGGAGGGCTGTGTCACTTAGACTCTTATAGCCCGGCCTACAATACCAACGGCGAGCCTCAACATAAGGACATCGCCATGGAGATATTCCTCCACAGTGCGTGGGCTGTCTGATCCGTCCGTGTCCCCAATCGCCACAGAGCATTCGGTCAGCAGATGCGCCACTGTCTCCTCGGCCATACCACATAAACGGCAGCCGGGTTCCCTGTTTTTGTCTACCCTGTGCAAGTAGCTGTTTGTTGGGCAGTGTCCAGTCCGCATTTGCGTAATGAGGGACTGGCAGCTACTAGGCAGCTCCCACCAGGGATCTCGCTTGCGCGGTCGCGGCATTTCGTTGTAAAGCACCCTTGCCGTGTCACCATTTTCCCAGCCCGCAAGCCACCTTTCCATAAAGCAGGCTTTTAGCCACAGTTTGACTCCCAACTGAGTCATTGGGCGATTGATTTGGGGCTGGGCAGCGCCCTGTTGCGCCAGCAGGTTTGCCCTTTCCTGCTGTGGTACTTTTGCGTGCCCTGTTATGTAATGTAGGACGACCATGGCCCCGTGAGATATAATGTTTTCCACGATCTCTAGTACAGCATTGACAGTTTTCGTCTACATCGAGCTCCGACCCAGAGATTCCAGGGAGGATCTCGAGTCGGTGATGACTACGACTGTTGTATAAACTCTTCCTTCTTCATAGGTGTAGTCGCACCTCTTTCACACCCCTGTGGATAGCTTCTAGCTCGGCACTCAAAGCTAGTCTCCCACATGGTCCAGACAGTTCAGCTACTGCTGGTCCCCCCCCCCGCGGGGTATTCAATCACAAACAGTGCACCGTACCCACTTCGTCCAACTGTGAAGCATGAGCCATCTGCGTATACTCTCACTACGCCGGTCCCATAGGCACAATAGTTTTCAGCTCTTCTTCGTGCTGAAGCTCTACTGGACTATCTTTTCCCACCGTGGCATTTGCCAGTGTCAAACGTAGATTGGGCGGAGAGAAGAACTCGAGAGGTCCCCTCGCCGGGACCATGGATATTTTCTCCCTGCTTTTGGGTAAATTGACTGAAACCTCGAGCTCGTTGACCGCATCCATGAAGGAGGGTCGTTTCAGTCGCGAGCGTTTTACCCACCTGTCTTGCATCTGAAAACAGGGTTCATCACGGTCCATTCTACGGTATCTTTCCACCGTAGTTAGTATTGCCTTCTCTCGCCGTACTTTGAGCGGTTCCACTTTTGCCAAGATTTCTACCGCAGCGTTGGGTGAGGTACGTATCGCCCCACAAACCAGTCTTAGACCTTGGTTTTGGACTCTGCCCAGGTCCCCGAGCGCCGTTCTGCTCACAAAGGCCTGGACGGGGAGGCTGTAGTCAATGGCACTTCTCACTTTACTGAGGTAAAGAGCTCTCAGTGTTCTTGCGTCAGCGCCCCAAGTAGTGCTAGCCAGTTTATTTCACCATGGACAAATGGACAGTTGTTTTCGCGCGCAATTCAAGTATATGATTGTTCACCTGGAGTTTCTGGTCCAGTCGCACGCACAAATACATTGGCTCCTTGTCCCATTTCAGCCTTTTCCCACAGATGTTAAGCACAGCATCGTGTTTAAGTGCATTCCTTCCATTCATGAAAATGGAGTTGACGGTTTTTTCTCTGTTCACTATAAGTTTCCATTTTTTGGCATATGCTTCGATCTTATCGAGATCGCGCTGTTGTCTGTACTGCAAATTCGCTACGTCTTTACCGGACGTCAAGATAACCAAGTCGTCTGCGAACATCGCGCTCTGGCACTTGATAGACGTTTGAATGTCGCAAACTTATGCTAGGAACAGCGTACAGTTCAAGGCAGACCCCTGCGGGAGTCCGTCTTTGAGCAGAGCTTCCCTGGATATAGACTCCCCCATGCGGGTTCTGATCGTTATATTCTCCAGTAACGATTTTATCCAGGCGTGCATTTTTGCTGTTATTCCCAATTGCTGGAGCTTATACATAAGTCCAGTACGCCAGACCTTGTCGTAGGCCTGTTTTAGATTAGAAAAACAGCCAATGTATGGTTTCGCAACCGTTGCTCATTCGTGATAGTTTGAACAACTCGTACTACCTGGTCCATCGGCTGGCGTCCCTTGCGGAAGCCGCCCTGAGTCACAGGAATGCACTTATTCTTTTCTAGAAACCAATAGAGCCTGGCGTTAACCATCTGTTCAGCTATTTTCCCCAGACACGATGTCAGGGATATTGGACGATAGCTGTCGGGACGTTCGCCTGGTTTCCCTTCCTTCTGAATTGGGATAATTGTGGCCTTCTTCCACTGCTTCGGCAAAATGCCTGAAGTCCAGGTCCTTTTGATAAACTTCAATAGTTTATGCCTCTCTTCAATGCCCAGCTGCTTGAGCATTTCATTGAGGACCTTGTCCGGGCCTAGTGCTTTCCCTGTTTCGCTTTCTTCAGTCTCTCTGGCCTTTCTATTTACTTGGGTGAAGTGCCTATTCAACACACGAGCGCGATTTTCTTCGCCTGCCTTCTTTCCCCCATCTGTCTCTAATGGGGCTGGTTTTTTTTTAACTTTTCCCATGCCAGAGAGTGCGTTTACCAGTCGCCAGACCTTTCTTCCGTCGAGATCGAGGTTTTCACACGTACCAACCCATTTGACCTTTTTTGCTTTCTGGACCGCATCTCAGACTTCGGCTGTTAGTTTATTGTACGCCCTACGAGCTTCGGGCGTCTTCAATTTCGCAGCTTTTTATCCGAGCCTTCGATCTCAGCTTCACAAGCTCCTTCAGGCTCTTATTCCAGTAAGGCCTGATTTTCTGTTTTCCATTCTTCCTCGGTATTGATTTTCGTGCGGTGCCGAAGATTGCGCTGCACAGTTTCTCGTAGACCACATTTACGTCGTCCACCTCGACGTCTAGTGGTAGTAACAATTTGTGAGACTCGCCCACATATCGGTCCCAGTTTGCCTTCCGGAACACCCATTGTCGCTGCTCACACCGTGCCTTTATAGTCTTGAGCTCAAACCTCATCAAGATCGGTAAATGGTCGCTCCATATTTCTGCTAAGACTTCCAGACTGTGTTGGGACACTAGTTCCGCTGATATTAGAGATAATTCTGGCCGGGATTCGTTGCTATGTCCCGTATGCAGTAAAGTAGGGGGGCTCGCTGCCCTATGGAGCCGGATGAGGTTTGTACTGATTGCTACTTCCTTAATATATAGACTGGATGGGTTCCGGTCGGTTTAGCCCCAGTCAGGTGATTGGGCATTGCAAATCGCCTGCTATGATTCGCCTGCTAAACTGTGTCTCAGTACCAATTGGCAGGGATATCGGGTTCCTGGGCCGGTTGTACACATTGGGGATAACGTAGGACTTATCACAGTTGTGGACCTTAATCGTGATGATATCGGTATTGTTGAGGCATTTTGTTTCAAGTACTTCTACTGCAAGGTCGTCTCGCACCGCTGTGGCGATCCCTCGACACTTACTGCCAAACTTACAGTGATAGAAAGAATAACCTGTAAGGTGGAACGGCTTCCCCTTCAGAAGCGTTTCCTGGAAGAGTGCTACGTCCACATCTCTTTCGTGGAGTAGCTTGAGCACTTCCGGTTGTTTTGGTCGGATGCCACACACATTCACTTGTAAGACATTAAGAGTACGTATAAGCTGACTCTTAGCAGCTATGCTTGCACGGTCAGTATTCGTTAAAACTCGTGCCGGCCTGTCGTTCGTCGTCGGCACAAGAGGAGGAGCAATGGCCGACCCTCGAGACGCCCCACTCCGAAGCGTCTTTTGGGAGTGGTTTAGAAGGACAACGCCACGTCCTGTGGATGAATTGCTATTGTAAACCATATGCGACGGGGTTGAACAGATGTTTTCATTCCACTGAGGGTGTAACGTTGGCGCTACCCCTTGTCCGGAGGAACTTTTGGACTTCGGCTTGCCGAGCCGGGCTTTGTTAGGTTCTGGGAGGCTGCTCTCCCGTCGACCTTACACCAGACCTCTCGCTAAGGTCGAGCCCTTCCCCTCTGGATTCCTGGGGGGTTCTGGTGATTTTTTCGACATTGCCAGTTGTCAGGTTTGTTAGTTTCAGATGTAGTCTGCTCTACATCATACTCGTCTCCCAGGCCGCGTAGAGGCCAAACCTTTCCGGCGGACCATCCATACGTCCGGCTCCATCGGAGCGAGTCTTCAAGTCACTGAATGAACCGGTGACTATTGTTTGACATAAGTTAAAGAAATTGAAATGCATAATGTTAGATCATGTCACACATCATGCTGTTGTCATACATCCTGCTGCTGTCACACATCCTGCCCATGTCACACATCCTGCTGATGTCACACATCATGCTCCTGTCACACATCCTGCTACTGTCACACAGCCTGTCCCTGTCACACATCCTGCTCCTGTTAAACATCCTGCTCCTGTCACACATCCTGCTCCTGTCACACATCCTACTCCTGTCACACATCCTGCTCCTGTCACACATCCTGCTTCTGTCACACATCCTGCTTCTGTCACACATCCTGCTCCTGTCACACATCCTGCTCCTGTCACACATCCTGCTTCTGTCACACATCCTGCTCCTGTCACACATACTGTTAATTGTTTCTGCTCCACGTAATAAAACGTGTTCCTGTCCCAGGTACTAAAACGTGTTCCTGTCCCAGGTACTAAAACGTGTTACAGGTTCCAGGTACTAAAACGTGTTCCTGCATCATTCTCCCGTCTCTATTGTTGCAGGGGAAATCACTGTACCAAGGACCTGACAGATCATGGGAGTTCATCCGTTACAAGCGAATGTTCAGCACCACCTTCGAGACGGGGAAACTGGAGTTTTCTATGGAGTACAAGAGACGGACGGAACTACATCAGGAAATGACGAGGTGAGATTTTAAACACACTTTGAGATACAACACACCAACGTTCCTTTTAAGCTGCGCGGCAGCGTAGATATCTGACCGTCACCGTGCAGCGTTTAGAATTACCGCGCAGCAAATTTTTGTATTCTGTGCAACTGTTTCCACGAGTTTTTTGTTACTTTTCACACGGACCAACGAACCTTAAAGGGGACATTTCAACATTTTGAGATACAAAATACTGTGTTATTCAGAGTGCTTGAATTATCAAATGTTGCAAGTGTTTCAGTTGAAGTGTTTCAGTTGAAGTGTTTCAGTTGAAGTGTTTCAGTTGAAGTGTTTCAGTTGAAGTGTTTCAGTTGAAGTGTTTCAGTTGAAGTGTTTCAGTTGAAGTGTTTCAGTTGAAGTGTTTCAGTTGAAGTGTTTCAGTTGAAGTGTTTCAGTTGAAGTGTTTCAGTTGAAGTGTTTCAGTTGAAGTGTTTCAGTTGAAGTGTTTCAGTTGAAGTGTTTCAGTTGAAGTGTTTCAGTTGAAGTGTTTCAGTTGAAGTGTTTCAGTTGAAGTGTTTCAGTTGAAGTGTTTCAGTTGAAGTGTTTCAGTTGAAGTGTTTCAGTTGAAGTGTTTCAGTTGAAGTGTTTCAGTTGAAGTGTTTCAGTTGAAGTGTTTCAGTTGAAGTGTTTCAGTTGAAGTGTTTCAGTTGAAGTGTTTCAGTTGAAGTGTTTCAGTTGAAGTGTTTCAGTTGAAGTGTTTCAGTTGAAGTGTTTCAGTTGAAGTGTTTCAGTTGAAGTGTTTCAGTTGAAGTGTTTCAGTTGAAGTGTTTCAGTTGAAGTGTTTCAGTTGAAGTGTTTCAGTTGAAGTGTTTCAGTTGAAGTGTTTCAGTTGAAGTGTTTCAGTTGAAGTGTTTCAGTTGATAGTGTTTCAGTTGAAGTGTTTCAGTTGAAGTGTTTCAGTTGCAGTGTTTCAGTTGCAGTGTTTCAGTTGAAGTGTTTCAGTTGAAGTGTTTCAGTTGCAGTGTTTCAGTTGAAGTGTTTCAGTTGAAGTGTTTCAGTTGAAGTGTTTCAGTTGCAAGTGTTTCAGTTGAAGTGTTTCAGTTGCAAGTGTTTCAGTTGAAGTGTTTCAGTTGAAGTGTTTCAGTTGAAGTGTTTCAGTTGAAGTGTTTCAGTTGCAAGTGTTTCAGTTGAAGTGTTTCAGTTGAAGTGTTTCAGTTGAAGTGTTTCAGTTGAAGTGTTTCAGTTGAAGTGTTTCAGTTGAAGTGTTTCAGTTGAAGTGTTTCAGTTGAAGTGTTTCAGTTGAAGTGTTTCAGTTGAAGTGTTTCAGTTGAAGTGTTTCAGTTGAAGTGTTTCAGTTGAAGTGTTTCAGTTGCAGTGTTTCAGTTGAAGTGTTTCAGTTGAAGTGTTTCAGTTGAAGTGTTTCAGTTGAAGTGTTTCAGTTGAAGTGTTTCAGTTGAAGTGTTTCAGTTGAAGTGTTTCAGTTGCAGTGTTTCAGTTGCAGTGTTTCAGTTGAAGTGTTTCAGTTGAAGTGTTTCAGTTGAAAGTGTTTCAGTTGAAGTGTTTCAGTTGAAGTGTTTCAGTTGAAGTGTTTCAGTTGAAGTGTTTCAGTTGAAGTGTTTCAGTTGAAGTGTTTCAGTTGAAGTGTTTCAGTTGAAGTGTTTCAGTTGAAGTGTTTCAGTTGAAGTGTTTCAGTTGAAGTGTTTCAGTTGCAAGTGTTTCAGTTGAAGTGTTTCAGTTGAAGTGTTTCAGTTGAAGTGTTTCAGTTGAAGTGTTTCAGTTGAAGTGTTTCAGTTGAAGTGTTTCAGTTGAAGTGTTTCAGTTGAAGTGTTTCAGTTGAAGTGTTTCAGTTGAAGTGTTTCAGTTGAAGTGTTTCAGTTGAAGTGTTTCAGTTGAAGTGTTTCAGTTGCAAGTGTTTCAGTTGCAAGTGTTTCAGTTGAAGTGTTTCAGTTGCAGTGTTTCAGTTGCAGTGTTTCAGTTGAAGTGTTTCAGTTGCAGTGTTTCAGTTGAAGTGTTTCAGTTGCAGTGTTTCAGTTGCAGTGTTTCAGTTGTAGTGTTTCAGTTGAAGTGTTTCAGTTGAAGTGTTTCAGTTGCAAGTGTTTCAGTTGAAGTGTTTCAGTTGCAAGTGTTTCAGTTGCAGTGTTTCAGTTGCAGTGTTTCAGTTGCAGTGTTTCAGTTGCAGTGTTTCAGTTGAAGTGTTTCAGTTGAAGTGTTTCAGTTGCAAGTGTTTCAGTTGCAGTGTTTCAGTTGCAAGTGTTTCAGTTGAAGTGTTTCAGTTGAAGTGTTTCAGTTGAAGTGTTTCAGTTGCAAGTGTTTCAGTTGCAAGTGTTTCAGTTGAAGTGTTTCAGTTGAAGTGTTTCAGTTGAAGTGTTTCAGTTGCAGTGTTTCAGTTGCAGTGTTTCAGTTGAAGTGTTTCAGTTGAAGTGTTTCAGTTGAAGTGTTTCAGTTGAAGTGTTTCAGTTGAAGTGTTTCAGTTGCAGTGTTTCAGTTGCAAGTGTTTCAGTTGCAAGTGTTTCAGTTGAAGTGTTTCAGTTGAAGTGTTTAAGTTGAAGTGTTTCAGTTGCAGTGTTTCAGTTGCAGTGTTTCAGTTGAAGTGTTTCAGTTGCAAGTGTTTCAGTTGAAGTGTTTCAGTTGCAAGTGTTTCAGTTGAAGTGTTTCAGTTGAAGTGTTTCAGTTGCAGTGTTTCAGTTGCAGTGTTTCAGTTGCAGTGTTTCAGTTGAAGTGTTTCAGTTGAAGTGTTTCAGTTGAAGTGTTTCAGTTGCAAGTGTTTCAGTTGCAAGTGTTTCAGTTGAAGTGTTTCAGTTGCAAGTGTTTCAGTTGCAAGTGTTTCAGTTGAAGTGTTTCAGTTGAAGTGTTTCAGTTGAAGTGTTTCAGTTGCAAGTGTTTCAGTTGCAAGTGTTTCAGTTGAAGTGTTTCAGTTGCAGTGTTTCAGTTGCAGTGTTTCAGTTGCAGTGTTTCAGTTGAAGTGTTTCAGTTGCAGTGTTTCAGTTGCAGTGTTTCAGTTGAAGTGTTTCAGTTGCAAGTGTTTCAGTTGAAGTGTTTCAGTTGCAAGTGTTTCAGTTGAAGTGTTTCAGTTGCAAGTGTTTCAGTTGCAAGTGTTTCAGTTGAAGTGTTTCAGTTGCAAGTGTTTCAGTTGCAAGTGTTTCAGTTGAAGTGTTTCAGTTGAAGTGTTTCAGTTGAAGTGTTTCAGTTGAAGTGTTTCAGTTGAAGTGTTTCAGTTGAAGTGTTTCGGTTGAAGTGTTTCGGTTGAAGTGTTTCGGTTGAAGTGTTTCGGTTGAAGTGTTTCAGTTGAAGTGTTTCAGTTGAAGTGTTTCAGTTGAAGTGTTTCAGTTGAAGTGTTTCAGTTGAAGTGTTTCAGTTGAAGTGTTTCAGTTGAAGTGTTTCAGTTGAAGTGTTTCAGTTGAAGTGTTTCAGTTGAAGTGTTTCAGTTGAAGTGTTTCAGTTGAAGTGTTTCAGTTGAAGTGTTTCAGTTGCAGTGTTTCAGTTGCAGTGTTTCAGTTGAAGTGTTTCAGTTGAAGTGTTTCAGTTGAAGTGTTTCAGTTGAAGTGTTTCAGTTGAAGTGTTTCAGTTGAAGTGTTTCAGTTGAAGTGTTTCAGTTGAAGTGTTTCAGTTGCAGTGTTTCAGTTGCAAGTGTTTCAGTTGCAGTGTTTCAGTTGAAGTGTTTCAGTTGCAGTGTTTCAGTTGCAGTGTTTCAGTTGAAGTGTTTCAGTTGCAGTGTTTCAGTTGCAGTGTTTCAGTTGAGTGTTTCAGTTGAAGTGTTTCAGTTGCAAGTGTTTCAGTTGAAGTGTTTCAGTTGCAAGTGTTTCAGTTGAAGTGTTTCAGTTGAAGTGTTTCAGTTGCAGTGTTTCAGTTGCAGTGTTTCAGTTGCAGTGTTTCAGTTGCAGTGTTTCAGTTGCAGTGTTTCAGTTGAAGTGTTTCAGTTGCAGTGTTTCAGTTGCAGTGTTTCAGTTGTAGTGTTTCAGTTGAAGTGTTTCAGTTGAAGTGTTTCAGTTGAAGTGTTTCAGTTGAAGTGTTTCAGTTGCAAGTGTTTCAGTTGAAGTGTTTCAGTTGAAGTGTTTCAGTTGCAGTGTTTCAGTTGAAGTGTTTCAGTTGCAGTGTTTCAGTTGCAGTGTTTCAGTTGCAGTGTTTCAGTTGAAGTGTTTCAGTTGAAGTGTTTCAGTTGAAGTGTTTCAGTTGCAAGTGTTTCAGTTGCAAGTGTTTCAGTTGAAGTGTTTCAGTTGAAGTGTTTCAGTTGCAGTGTTTCAGTTGCAGTGTTTCAGTTGAAGTGTTTCAGTTGAAGTGTTTCAGTTGAAGTGTTTCAGTTGAAGTGTTTCAGTTGCAAGTGTTTCAGTTGCAAGTGTTTCAGTTGCAAGTGTTTCAGTTGCAAGTGTTTCAGTTGCAAGTGTTTCAGTTGAAGTGTTTCAGTTGCAGTGTTTCAGTTGAAGTGTTTCAGTTGCAAGTGTTTCAGTTGCAAGTGTTTCAGTTGCAAGTGTTTCAGTTGCAAGTGTTTCAGTTGAAGTGTTTCAGTTGAAGTGTTTCAGTTGAAGTGTTTCAGTTGAAGTGTTTCAGTTGAAGTGTTTCAGTTGAAGTGTTTCAGTTGAAGTGTTTCAGTTGCAGTGTTTCAGGTGCAGTGTTTCAGTTGCAGTGTTTCAGTTGCAGTGTTTCAGTTGCAGTGTTTCAGTTGAAGTGTTTCAGTTGAAGTGTTTCAGTTGAAGTGTTTCAGTTGAAGTGTTTCAGTTGCAGTGTTTCAGTTGCAGTGTTTCAGTTGCAGTGTTTCAGTTGAAGTGTTTCAGTTGAAGTGTTTCAGTTGAAGTGTTTCAGTTGAAGTGTTTCAGTTGCAATGTTTCAGTTGAAGTGTTTCAGTTGAAGTGTTTCAGTTGCAATGTTTCAGTTGCAATGTTTCAGTTGAAGTGTTTCAGTTGAAGTGTTTCAGTTGAAGTGTTTCAGTTGAAGTGTTTCAGTTGCAAGTGTTTCAGTTGAAGTGTTTCAGTTGAAGTGTTTCAGTTGAAGTGTTTCAGTTGAAGTGTTTCAGTTGAAGTGTTTCAGTTGAAGTGTTTCAGTTGCAGTGTTTCAGTTGCAAGTGTTTCAGTTGAAGTGTTTCAGTTGCAAGTGTTTCAGTTGCAAGTGTTTCAGTTGAAGGGTTTCAGTTGAAGTGTTTCAGTTGCAGTGTTTCAGTTGCAGTGTTTCAGTTGCAGTGTTTCAGTTGAAGTGTTTCAGTTGAAGTGTTTCAGTTGCAAGTGTTTCAGTTGAAGTGTTTCAGTTGCAAGTGTTTCAGTTGAAGTGTTTCAGTTGAAGTGTTTCAGTTGAAGTGTTTCAGTTGCAAGTGTTTCAGTTGAAGTGTTTCAGTTGAAGTGTTTCAGTTGAAGTGTTTCAGTTGCAGTGTTTCAGTTGCAGTGTTTCAGTTGCAGTGTTTCAGTTGAAGTGTTTCAGTTGAAGTGTTTCAGTTGCAGTGTTTCAGTTGCAGTGTTTCAGTTGCAGTGTTTCAGTTGAAGTGTTTCAGTTGAAGTGTTTCAGTTGAAGTGTTTCAGTTGCAGTGTTTCAGTTGCAGTGTTTCAGTTGAAGTGTTTCAGTTGCAGTGTTTCAGTTGCAAGTGTTTCAGTTGAAGTGTTTCAGTTGAAGTGTTTCAGTTGAAGTGTTTCAGTTGAAGTGTTTCAGTTGAAGTGTTTCAGTTGCAATGTTTCAGTTGCAGTGTTTCAGTTGAAGTGTTTCAGTTGCAATGTTTCAGTTGCAGTGTTTCAGTTGCAATGTTTCAGTTGCAATGTTTCAGTTGAAGTGTTTCAGTTGCAAGTGTTTCAGTTGCAGTGTTTCAGTTGAAGTGTTTCAGTTGCAGTGTTTCAGTTGCAGTGTTTCAGTTGCAGTGTTTCAGTTGAAGTGTTTCAGTTGCAGTGTTTCAGTTGCAGTGTTTCAGTTGCAGTGTTTCAGTTGCAGTGTTTCAGTTGCAGTGTTTCAGTTGCAAGTGTTTCAGTTGAAGTGTTTCAGTTGCAAGTGTTTCAGTTGAAGTGTTTCAGTTGAAGTGTTTCAGTTGCAAGTGTTTCAGTTGAAGTGTTTCAGTTGCAGTGTTTCAGTTGAAGTGTTTCAGTTGCAAGTGTTTCAGTTGCAGTGTTTCAGTTGAAGTGTTTCAGTTGCAAGTGTTTCAGTTGCAGTGTTTCAGTTGCAAGTGTTTCAGTTGCAAGTGTTTCAGTTGAAGTGTTTCAGTTGCAAGTGTTTCAGTTGCAAGTGTTTCAGTTGCAAGTGTTTCAGTTGCAGTGTTTCAGTTGCAGTGTTTCAGTTGAAGTGTTTCAGTTGCAAGTGTTTCAGTTGCAGTGTTTCAGTTGCAGTGTTTCAGTTGCAGTGTTTCAGTTGAAGTGTTTCAGTTGCAGTGTTTCAGTTGCAGTGTTTCAGTTGCAAGTGTTTCAGTTGAAGTGTTTCAGTTGCAAGTGTTTCAGTTGCAGTGTTTCAGTTGCAAGTGTTTCAGTTGCAGTGTTTCAGTTGCAAGTGTTTCAGTTGCAAGTGTTTCAGTTGCAAGTGTTTCAGTTGCAGTGTTTCAGTTGCAAGTGTTTCAGTTGCAGTGTTTCAGTTGCAGTGTTTCAGTTGCAATGTTTCAGTTGCAGTGTTTCAGTTGCAGTGTTTCAGTTGAAGTGTTTCAGTTGCAGTGTTTCAGTTGCAGTGTTTCAGTTGCAGTGTTTCAGTTGCAGTGTTTCAGTTGCAGTGTTTCAGTTGCAAGTGTTTCAGTTGAAGTGTTTCAGTTGCAAGTGTTTCAGTTGAAGTGTTTCAGTTGAAGTGTTTCAGTTGCAAGTGTTTCAGTTGAAGTGTTTCAGTTGCAGTGTTTCAGTTGAAGTGTTTCAGTTGCAGTGTTTCAGTTGCAGTGTTTCAGTTGAAGTGTTTCAGTTGCAAGTGTTTCAGTTGCAGTGTTTCAGTTGCAGTGTTTCAGTTGCAAGTGTTTCAGTTGAAGTGTTTCAGTTGCAAGTGTTTCAGTTGCAGTGTTTCAGTTGCAAGTGTTTCAGTTGCAGTGTTTCAGTTGCAGTGTTTCAGTTGAAGTGTTTCAGTTGCAGTGTTTCAGTTGCAGTGTTTCAGTTGCAGTGTTTCAGTTGCAGTGTTTCAGTTGCAGTGTTTCAGTTGCAGTGTTTCAGTTGCAGTGTTTCAGTTGCAAGTGTTTCAGTTGAAGTGTTTCAGTTGCAAGTGTTTCAGTTGCAGTGTTTCAGTTGCAAGTGTTTCAGTTGCAGTGTTTCAGTTGCAAGTGTTTCAGTTGCAAGTGTTTCAGTTGCAGTGTTTCAGTTGCAGTGTTTCAGTTGCAAGTGTTTCAGTTGCAGTGTTTCAGTTGCAGTGTTTCAGTTGCAAGTGTTTCAGTTGCAAGTGTTTCAGTTGCAGTGTTTCAGTTGCAGTGTTTCAGTTGCAGTGTTTCAGTTGCAGTGTTTCAGTTGAAGTGTTTCAGTTGAAGTGTTTCAGTTGCAGTGTTTCAGTTGCAGTGTTTCAGTTGCAGTGTTTCAGTTGCAGTGTTTCAGTTGCAGTGTTTCAGTTGCAGTGTTTCAGTTGCAGTGTTTCAGTTGCAGTGTTTCAGTTGCAGTGTTTCAGTTGAAGTGTTTCAGTTGAAGTGTTTCAGTTGAAGTGTTTCAGTTGCAGTGTTTCAGTTGCAGTGTTTCAGTTGCAGTGTTTCAGTTGCAGTGTTTCAGTTGCAGTGTTTCAGTTGCAGTGTTTCAGTTGAAGTGTTTCAGTTGCAGTGTTTCAGTTGCAGTGTTTCAGTTGAAGTGTTTCAGTTGCAGTGTTTCAGTTGCAGTGTTTCAGTTGCAGTGTTTCAGTTGAAGTGTTTCAGTTGAAGTGTTTCAGTTGAAGTGTTTCAGTTGAAGTGTTTCAGTTGAAGTGTTTCAGTTGCAGTGTTTCAGTTGAAGTGTTTCAGTTGAAGTGTTTCAGTTGAAGTGTTTCAGTTGCAGTGTTTCAGTTGAAGTGTTTCAGTTGCAGTGTTTCAGTTGCAGTGTTTCAGTTGAAGTGTTTCAGTTGCAGTGTTTCAGTTGAAGTGTTTCAGTTGCAGTGTTTCAGTTGAAGTGTTTCAGTTGAAGTGTTTCAGTTGCAGTGTTTCAGTTGACGTGTTTCAGTTGCAGTGTTTCAGTTGAAGTGTTTCAGTTGCAGTGTTTCAGTTGAAGTGTTTCAGTTGCAGTGTTTCAGTTGCAGTGTTTCAGTTGCAGTGTTTCAGTTGCAGTGTTTCAGTTGCAGTGTTTCAGTTGAAGTGTTTCAGTTGCAGTGTTTCAGTTGAAGTGTTTCAGTTGAAGTGTTTCAGTTGAAGTGTTTCAGTTGAAGTGTTTCAGTTGAAGTGTTTCAGTTGAAGTGTTTCAGTTGAAGTGTTTCAGTTGAAGTGTTTCAGTTGAAGTGTTTCAGTTGCAGTGTTTCAGTTGAAGTGTTTCAGTGTAAGTGTTTCAGTTGCAGTGTTTCAGTTGAAGTGTTTCAGTTGAAGTGTTTCAGTTGAAGTGTTTCAGTTGCAGTGTTTCAGTTGCAGTGTTTCAGTTGAAGTGTTTCAGTTGCAGTGTTTCAGTTGAAGTGTTTCAGTTGCAGTGTTTCAGTTGAAGTGTTTCAGTTGCAGTGTTTCAGTTGAAGTGTTTCAGTTGCAGTGTTTCAGTTGCAGTGTTTCAGTTGAAGTGTTTCAGTTGCAGTGTTTCAGTTGAAGTGTTTCAGTTGAAGTGTTTCAGTTGCAGTGTTTCAGTTGAAGTGTTTCAGTTGAAGTGTTTCAGTTGAAGTGTTTCAGTTGAAGTGTTTCAGTTGAAGTGTTTCAGTTGCAGTGTTTCAGTTGCAGTGTTTCAGTTGCAGTGTTTCAGTTGAAGTGTTTCAGTTGCAGTGTTTCAGTTGAAGTGTTTCAGTTGAAGTGTTTCAGTTGCAGTGTTTCAGTTGCAGTGTTTCAGTTGAAGTGTTTCAGTTGAAGTGTCAACAGTTGAAGTGTTTCAGTTGCAGTGTTTCAGTTGCAGTGTTTCAGTTGCAGTGTTTCAGTTGAAGTGTTTCAGTTGAAGTGTTTCAGTTGAAGTGTTTCAGTTGAAGTGTTTCAGTTGAAGTGTTTCAGTTGAAGTGTTTCAGTTGAAGTGTTTCAGTTGCAGTGTTTCAGTTGCAGTGTTTCAGTTGCAGTGTTTCAGTTGAAGTGTTTCAGTTGAAGTGTTTCAGTTGAAGTGTTTCAGTTGAAGTGTTTCAGTTGAAGTGTTTCAGTTGAAGTGTTTCAGTTGAAGTGTTTCAGTTGCAGTGTTTCAGTTGCAGTGTTTCAGTTGAAGTGTTTCAGTTGAAGTGTTTCAGTTGAAGTGTTTCAGTTGAAGTGTTTCAGTTGAAGTGTTTCAGTTGCAGTGTTTCAGTTGAAGTGTTTCAGTTGCAGTGTTTCAGTTGCAGTGTTTCAGTTGCAGTGTTTCAGTTGCAGTGTTTCAGTTGCAGTGTTTCAGTTGCAGTGTTTCAGTTGCAGTGTTTCAGTTGCAGTGTTTCAGTTGCAGTGTTTCAGTTGCAGTGTTTCAGTTGCAGTGTTTGAAGTTGAAGTGTTTCAGTTGCAGTGTTTCAGTTGCAGTGTTTCAGTTGCAGTGTTTCAGTTGCAGTGTTTCAGTTGCAGTGTTTCAGTTGCAGTGTTTCAGTTGCAGTGTTTCAGTTGCAGTGTTTCAGTTGCAGTGTTTCAGTTGAAGTGTTTCAGTTGAAGTGTTTCAGTTGAAGTGTTTCAGTTGAAGTGTTTCAGTTGCAGTGTTTCAGTTGCAGTGTTTCAGTTGCAGTGTTTCAGTTGCAGTGTTTCAGTTGCAAGTGTTTCAGTTGCAGTGTTTCAGTTGCAGTGTTTCAGTTGCAGTGTTTCAGTTGCAGTGTTTCAGTTGCAGTGTTTCAGTTGAAGTGTTTCAGTTGAAGTGTTTCAGTTGAAGTGTTTCAGTTGCAGTGTTTCAGTTGAAGTGTTTCAGTTGCAGTGTTTCAGTTGAAGTGTTTCAGTTGAAGTGTTTCAGTTGAAGTGTTTCAGTTGCAGTGTTTCAGTTGCAGTGTTTCAGTTGCAGTGTTTCAGTTGAAGTGTTTCAGTTGCAGTGTTTCAGTTGAAGTGTTTCAGTTGAAGTGTTTCAGTTGAAGTGTTTCAGTTGAAGTGTTTCAGTTGAAGTGTTTCAGTTGAAGTGTTTCAGTTGAAGTGTTTCAGTTGCAGTGTTTCAGTTGCAGTGTTTCAGTTGCAGTGTTTCAGTTGCAGTGTTTCAGTTGAAGTGTTTCAGTTGAAGTGTTTCAGTTGCAAGTGTTTCAGTTGCAGTGTTTCAGTTGCAGTGTTTCAGTTGAAGTGTTTCAGTTGCAGTGTTTCAGTTGCAGTGTTTCAGTTGAAGTGTTTCAGTTGAAGTGTTTCAGTTGAAGTGTTTCAGTTGAAGTGTTTCAGTTGAAGTGTTTCAGTTGAAGTGTTTCAGTTGAAGTGTTTCAGTTGAAGTGTTTCAGTTGAAGTGTTTCAGTTGAAGTGTTTCAGTTGAAGTGTTTCAGTTGAAGTGTTTCAGTTGAAGTGTTTCAGTTGCAGTGTTTCAGTTGCAGTGTTTCAGTTGAAGTGTTTCAGTTGAAGTGTTTCAGTTGCAGTGTTTCAGTTGAAGTGTTTCAGTTGAAGTGTTTCAGTTGAAGTGTTTCAGTTGCAGTGTTTCAGTTGCAGTGTTTCAGTTGAAGTGTTTCAGTTGCAGTGTTTCAGTTGAAGTGTTTCAGTTGAAGTGTTTCAGTTGAAGTGTTTCAGTTGAAGTGTTTCAGTTGCAGTGTTTCAGTTGAAGTGTTTCAGTTGAAGTGTTTCAGTTGCAGTGTTTCAGTTGACGTGTTTCAGTTGCAGTGTTTCAGTTGAAGTGTTTCAGTTGCAGTGTTTCAGTTGAAGTGTTTCAGTTGCAGTGTTTCAGTTGCAGTGTTTCAGTTGCAGTGTTTCAGTTGAAGTGTTTCAGTTGAAGTGTTTCAGTTGCAGTGTTTCAGTTGCAGTGTTTCAGTTGAAGTGTTTCAGTTGAAGTGTTTCAGTTGAAGTGTTTCAGTTGAAGTGTTTCAGTTGAAGTGTTTCAGTTGAAGTGTTTCAGTTGAAGTGTTTCAGTTGAAGTGTTTCAGTTGAAGTGTTTCAGTTGCAGTGTTTCAGTTGCAGTGTTTCAGTTGAAGTGTTTCAGTTGCAGTGTTTCAGTTGCAGTGTTTCAGTTGAAGTGTTTCAGTTGAAGTGTTTCAGTTGCAGTGTTTCAGTTGCAGTGTTTCAGTTGAAGTGTTTCAGTTGAAGTGTTTCAGTTGAAGTGTTTCAGTTGAAGTGTTTCAGTTGAAGTGTTTCAGTTGCAGTGTTTCAGTTGAAGTGTTTCAGTTGAAGTGTTTCAGTTGCAGTGTTTCAGTTGCAGTGTTTCAGTTGCAGTGTTTCAGTTGAAGTGTTTCAGTTGAAGTGTTTCAGTTGCAGTGTTTCAGTTGAAGTGTTTCAGTTGCAAGTGTTTCAGTTGAAGTGTTTCAGTTGCAGTGTTTCAGTTGCAGTGTTTCAGTTGAAGTGTTTCAGTTGAAGTGTTTCAGTTGAAGTGTTTCAGTTGCAGTGTTTCAGTTGAAGTGTTTCAGTTGCAGTGTTTCAGTTGAAGTGTTTCAGTTGAAGTGTTTCAGTTGCAGTGTTTCAGTTGAAGTGTTTCAGTTGAAGTGTTTCAGTTGCAGTGTTTCAGTTGCAGTGTTTCAGTTGAAGTGTTTCAGTTGAAGTGTTTCAGTTGAAGTGTTTCAGTTGAAGTGTTTCAGTTGAAGTGTTTCAGTTGAAGTGTTTCAGTTGAAGTGTTTCAGTTGCAGTGTTTCAGTTGCAGTGTTTCAGTTGAAGTGTTTCAGTTGCAGTGTTTCAGTTGAAGTGTTTCAGTTGAAGTGTTTCAGTTGCAGTGTTTCAGTTGCAGTGTTTCAGTTGCAGTGTTTCAGTTGAAGTGTTTCAGTTGAAGTGTTTCAGTTGAAGTGTTTCAGTTGAAGTGTTTCAGTTGAAGTGTTTCAGTTGAAGTGTTTCAGTTGCAGTGTTTCAGTTGCAGTGTTTCAGTTGCAGTGTTTCAGTTGAAGTGTTTTCAGTTGCAGTGTTTCAGTTGAAGTGTTTCAGTTGAAGTGTTTCAGTTGAAGTGTTTCAGTTGAAGTGTTTCAGTTGAAGTGTTTCAGTTGAAGTGTTTCAGTTGAAGTGTTTCAGTTGCAGTGTTTCAGTTGCAGTGTTTCAGTTGAAGTGTTTCAGTTGAAGTGTTTCAGTTGAAGTGTTTCAGTTGAAGTGTTTCAGTTGAAGTGTTTCAGTTGAAGTGTTTCAGTTGAAGTGTTTCAGTTGCAGTGTTTCAGTTGAAGTGTTTCAGTTGAAGTGTTTCAGTTGAAGTGTTTCAGTTGAAGTGTTTCAGTTGCAGTGTTTCAGTTGCAGTGTTTCAGTTGCAGTGTTTCAGTTGCAGTGTTTCAGTTGAAATGTTTCAGTTGCAGTGTTTCAGTTGAAGTGTTTCAGTTGCAGTGTTTCAGTTGCAGTGTTTCAGTTGCAGTGTTTCAGTTGCAGTGTTTCAGTTGAAGTGTTTCAGTTGCAGTGTTTCAGTTGCAGTGTTTCAGTTTGCAGTGTTTCAGTTGCAGTGTTTCAGTTGCAGTGTTTCAGTTGCAGTGTTTCAGTTGCAGTGTTTCAGTTGCAGTGTTTGAAGTTGAAGTGTTTCAGTTGCAGTGTTTCAGTTGCAGTGTTTCAGTTGCAGTGTTTCAGTTGCAGTGTTTCAGTTGCAGTGTTTCAGTTGAAGTGTTTCAGTTGCAGTGTTTCAGTTGCAGTGTTTCAGTTGCAGTGTTTCAGTTGCAGTGTTTCAGTTGAAGTGTTTCAGTTGAAGTGTTTCAGTTGAAGTGTTTCAGTTGCAGTGTTTCAGTTGCAGTGTTTCAGTTGCAGTGTTTCAGTTGCAGTGTTTCAGTTGCAAGTGTTTCAGTTGCAGTGTTTCAGTTGCAGTGTTTCAGTTGCAGTGTTTCAGTTGCAGTGTTTCAGTTGCAGTGTTTCAGTTGAAGTGTTTCAGTTGAAGTGTTTCAGTTGAAGTGTTTCAGTTGAAGTGTTTCAGTTGAAGTGTTTCAGTTGAAGTGTTTCAGTTGAAGTGTTTCAGTTGAAGTGTTTCAGTTGCAGTGTTTCAGTTGAAATGTTTCAGTTGCAGTGTTTCAGTTGCAGTGTTTCAGTTGCAGTGTTTCAGTTGAAGTGTTTCAGTTGAAGTGTTTCAGTTGCAGTGTTTCAGTTGCAGTGTTTCAGTTGAAGTGTTTCAGTTGCAGTGTTTCAGTTGAAGTGTTTCAGTTGCAGTGTTTCAGTTGAAGTGTTTCAGTTGCAGTGTTTCAGTTGAAGTGTTTCAGTTGCAGTGTTTCAGATGAAGTGTTTCAGTTGAAGTGTTTCAGTTGCAGTGTTTCAGTTGCAGTGTTTCAGTTGCAGTGTTTCAGTTGAAGTGTTTCAGTTGAAGTGTTTCAGTTGAAGTGTTTCAGATGAAGTGTTTCAGTTGAAGTGTTTCAGTTGAAGTGTTTCAGTTGAAGTGTTTCAGTTGCAGTGTTTCAGTTGCAGTGTTTCAGTTGCAGTGTTTCAGTTGCAGTGTTTCAGTTGCAGTGTTTCAGTTGAAGTGTTTCAGTTGCAGTGTCTCAGTTGCAGTGTTTCAGTTGAAGTGTTTCAGTTGAAGTGTTTCAGTTGAAGTGTTTCAGTTGAAGTGTTTCAGTTGAAGTGTTTCAGTTGAAGTGTTTCAGTTGAAGTGTTTCAGTTGCAGTGTTTCAGTTGCAGTGTTTCAGTTGCAGTGTTTCAGTTGCAGTGTTTCAGTTGAAGTGTTTCAGTTGAAGTGTTTCAGTTGAAGTGTTTCAGTTGCAGTGTTTCAGTTGCAGTGTTTCAGTTGCAGTGTTTCAGTTGCAGTGTTTCAGTTGCAGTGTTTCAGTTGCAGTGTTTCAGTTGCAGTGTTTCAGTTGCAGTGTTTCAGTTGCAGTGTTTCAGTTGCAGTGTTTCAGTTGCAGTGTTTCAGTTGCAGTGTTTCAGTTGCAGTGTTTCAGTTGAAGTGTTTCAGTTGCAGTGTTTCAGTTGCAGTGTTTCAGTTGCAGTGTTTCAGTTGAAGTGTTTCAGTTGAAGTGTTTCAGTTGCAGTGTTTCAGTTGCAGTGTTTCAGTTGCAGTGTTTCAGTTGCAGTGTTTCAGTTGCAGTGTTTCAGTTGCAGTGTTTCAGTTGCAGTGTTTCAGTTGCAGTGTTTCAGTTGCAGTGTTTCAGTTGCAGTGTTTCAGTTGCAGTGTTTCAGTTGCAGTGTTTCAGTTGCAGTGTTTCAGTTGCAGTGTTTCAGTTGCAGTGTTTCAGTTGCAGTGTTTCAGTTGCAAGTGTTTCAGTTGCAAGTGTTTCAGTTGCAGTGTTTCAGTTGCAGTGTTTCAGTTGCAGTGTTTCAGTTGCAGTGTTTCAGTTGCAGTGTTTCAGTTGCAGTGTTTCAGTTGCAAGTGTTTCAGTTGCAAGTGTTTCAGTTGCAGTGTTTCAGTTGCAAGTGTTTCAGTTGCAAGTGTTTCAGTTTGCAAGTGTTTCAGTTGCAGTGTTTCAGTTGCAAGTGTTTCAGTCGCAAGTGTTTCAGTTGCAGTGTTTCAGTTGCAAGTGTTTCAGTTGCAAGTGTTTCAGTTGCAAATGTTTCAGTTGCAAGTGTTTCAGTTGCAAGTGTTTCAGTTGCAAGTTTTTCAGTTGCAAGTGTTTCAGTTGCAAGTTTTTCAGTTGCAAGTGTTTCAGTTGCAAGTGTTTCAGTTGCAAGTGTTTCAGTTGCAAGTGTTTCAGTTGCAAGTGTTTCAGTTGCAAGTGTTAGAAGTTATGGAAGGATATATGAAAATGTTATAGAGATGTGATGAATTTGAAAGGGGCCGAAAGGGAGTTTGCAATGTGAGTAAAGGCAGTGGCGTCACTAGGGGGGGCGGGGGGCGGGCCGCCCCGGGTGACACCCGTCAGGGGGTGACACCCGAGCCTAAAATTTTACTGTGTACGATTTTATGTCAGAAAACAAAAGATGACAATTTTTTTAATCTAGAAAGAAATTAAGAAATACAATGAAATACGTTAAACGCGAAAATTCTTATTAAAAAAATATCAGTTAACTTGCAATAATAAAACAGTCCCAACACACGAACAACATTAAAACAAATTAGGAAAAAAAAAGAAAAGAAATAGTCGCAGCAGAGAGATCTTTAAAAAAGACTGGAATGAAAGAAGCAGTGTCTTCTGTTTTAAAAGATATAAAGGAATTTGGGCTTGGACACACCGACAGCATGAACGAATCCCACCTCACGACTCCCTTCACCACAGTGGGGTGGGGGGAATACGATTTTATCACCCCCCCCCCAAAATTTTTTTTTAAAAAAAATCAAAAGATGGGTTTTCTTTGTTGATATTTTTCTTGAGGAAAATTATGATTTCAATGTCTTTGGGTGTAATATTTTATATATATATATTTATTAAAGGCGTGAAAGCATAGATATGCATGTTTATATACAGGTAGTCCTCCGGTTACGACGGTCCCATTCCGATTTACGCTGTTTAGTCATTACGAACGCGCCCCCGTAAAGAATAGTATTACGCGTTATTCCGTATTTTAAAAAAAAAGTCACGAGGTAACGAATTCTTTTCTCTATTTGAAATAACAAAAAATATTGAAAAATATGTCTGATTATTATTTCAACCTACAACTTTCGTTTGCGAATTTTTAAAATGGAGAAGTTTTCAATCAAGTCAATAAAGCTGAGTAAGCTTACAAGTTACTTTTTAATGCTCATT
Organism: Ampullaceana balthica; assembly: GCA_944989445.1. Lineage (NCBI taxonomy): Eukaryota > Metazoa > Mollusca > Gastropoda > Lymnaeidae > Ampullaceana > Ampullaceana balthica. The sequence continues at coordinate 57,411 of CALYLW010001302.1, read as the reverse complement.
AGAGAGAGCATATTCAGCCTTTTTCGTCCCATGCATATTCTAACTCATTATATATTCTTTTCAACTTTGAAAAAGATCGCTCTCAGTTGCAGTTTGATGTCATCATTGAAAGATAGATGCGAAGTGCGATGTGTACATTTGTAAAGGACTGTGTGAAATATAGCTCATTCAAAAGCAGCAAATTTTTTAGCTCTGTGCAAGTTTTTTGAGTTTCGCTTTGTGCTAATTCCTTTTCCTTACCATGAGCCTGGGGCTGGACAATAACTTTTTAAGAGTTCTGAAAATTGGACTAATTCTGAAGGTAAACAGTCTTCGAAATCACTCAAGAACCTACATGTGGAAGAAAATCAGAAGCCCCGAGCCTAGTGCTCTTTATGGGTCTTCCCGGAAGACCCCCTTAGCCATCTGGCCACCAAAGGGATGTAACAGCTGAGGAACCCAAAAAAAAAGCGGTCGCTTCTGAAGCGGCCATCTGGGCATCCAGGACATACAGTCGAAGATGCCTCCCACTAAGTTGCCCTGAAAAGGAGGTGGTGGATTTCCTACTACGACCCGCTACCACTTTGGCGCCATCCCGGCAAAGCACACGGGTCTCCATGGTTAGGACCGCCGCAGACCGGGGGATCATCAAAGACCTACCTAGGGTTGCAACCCCCACTGGAAGGTTTCCTCAGAGCTGGCGTCCAATGCGTTCTTCGCGGCACTTTTTGCTAATCCGTACTGGCGCTCCTGGCCCTAAACCGGCACCGCTCGATGGCGTTGCTAGTAAATTGGGGGGGGGGCGAAACGGTTGCTTCGGACTTACCCGACCCCTTCTTCGAAATCACTTGAATGTTCTTCCATTAACTTGGCTGCTGTCCATCGGGTGGCGAAAGTGCTGAGCTCAGTTAGGTTTGTAAGAAAGCCAAATTTCTCATGGATGTACTTATATGCACCTAACCAATGTTGTTGGGCTTAAGAAAGTTTGTCAATGATTACCAGAAATACCTCAATCTTGAATTTTTTTCTCCAGGAGAATACTGTTTTGTTGATGTCATTTATCAAACTGACGCTTTCTTTTTTGGTTGATAGTATTGAAGATTGTTTACACTGTTTTTACCACGGACTTTTCCTTTCTTTTGTCTTCACAGGAATAAAATTAAGAATGCTATTTTTTAACAAACTTAATGAGAGACATCCTTTCTAAAATTGTTTCCCAAATTTCAAGTAAAATAGAGACTTCCAGTTGTTCAAGTTCCTTTAGAAATCCTTCTTCTTCAAGTCGGCAGTCACGTGGCTGATTTTCATTCGTTGCTAATTCTTCCAGTGCTGCGATATTCTCATGGTATGAGCTATTAACAGACCTTACAGCATAATGTCAGGCTGACCATCTTGTGTCAGACAAGGCTTTGTTAGCATGTATCAATTTCATATGTTTTTGAAGTACCTGTCAACGAAGAGTAGATGCAACAAGTCGGGTATAAAGATTTTGCAGAAGACAAAAAAATCTGACCGCAGTAGGACAACCTGCTGCTCTTTTCCCAATAAAATTAAAGGAATGAGCTGTGCACGGCACATAATGAGCTACAATGCACTTCTCACGAAGAATAGCCTGCTTTCGGTTATACTTCCTACTCATTTGCAGGATTGCTGTATGACTGACTGTCCAAGGCATTTTCAGGGATTCGTACAAACATAATGGCCTGCATCTTTATTATACACTATAATTCATAAAAAGTTTGGGGGCGCTTAAATTATTGGGGGCTTTAGCCCGTTCAGCACACCCCCCCCCTTTTAATCCACCATAGGGGGGTCCACGCATCTGTGACGATGTGGTACGAGGAGGGGGGTGTTTAAGAAATGCGACGTCACATCAAAAACGCTAAACTTTAAATAAAAGTTCCACTTAAATATTTGATTGTTTACCATTTATTTAATTACTTTCAATGACTTCACGCGTGTTACGATATTACAGTGAATACTTACCCTAAATACATATTTAAATGACAAAAAATAATTTGCAACATGCTAATTTTTATTGAGAAAATACGGCTTGGGGGAGGGGTGTCAAAGCTTTGTGACGTCATATCGTAAAAAAGGGACGGGGTCTATATTTTTGTGACAAAGTATGACGCTGGGGGAGGGTGGGGTAAAAATCGGCAACCTCGCGTGACGTCATTTATGGACGGCCCCTTCAGTCGTGAAGGGGTGACACCATGAGCTACCGCCCCGGGTGACACCAACCCTAGTGACGCCTCTGGGTAAAGGGAATGGAAGTTTGGAAGATGGAGCTGTGTAGTCAAATGTATAGAGACATGTGGAGAGAAAAGAGTTGCCAGGTCTGCGTCCAAAAAATAGCGGACAGCTGTTGGGGGGGGGGAGGGGCGTTAGTGTAGTACAATAATATTTTAAAATTTTACAATTAAACTAATTTTTCTTACGAAAATTTAACACGTATAAAAATAATCACCTCAAAATTTTACTTAGAATTCAAAATATCAAATATATTATAATAATGTGTAAATATTAAATATTGAAATACTGAATAAGAAAAATATCCACTATTAAGTGAAAAAGAAAGTGGACTGTCCGCTGTAATAGTGGACACATGGCAACCTAAGTAGAGAACGAGGATTCTTTGTGAGGTTAGGAGGTCTGAGAATTCATGTCCCGATAAATCTAATCAAAATTTAGGTGAGAGTGCAATCAGGCTAATAGATAAGTGGATGGATAACATGCAAACAGGGTATGTATGAGCCTGACAAGACGTTCGTTGTTTTGTGACGTCATGTCAGTCTCATACATACCCTGTTTGCATGTCATCCATCCACTAAATCTAATCACTACATCACTGAATATGGGAGGGCACATTTCGTCAGTCACGTGCTTATGTTGTTTTTAAAAAACGTTTCAAAATTACAATACGGTTTATGTGTAGTGTGTTGTTGTTTTAATTTGAACCCCGGAAAACTGAAGATAGACAAGCAGAGATCGGAAGCAGGAATTAATATATCACCGAGAGAGATGCGCTTCATCGTCAGAGAAAACAAACGTTTTTAGCGGCAGCTCAAAGCACTCTGAGAAAGGGGTGGATTAAGATCGCACGGAGTCCCTGGCTGCAATCCCACCTGGTGCCCGGTCCAGCCACCTTATTATACAATAGCCTGATCAGCCCTCCTTAATCCGCCCCTGCCCTAATATTATGCTGTCCTCGCGAAGTGTTGACACGTAAAATTCAATCGTCGCTAATGTCTTTACCAATGTCCACAATTTATTACGTTTTAAAAACTGCCTTTTTACTTTGCTGACAATGAACAGTTTTGAAAAGCTTAGTTTTCTTGTCTTCCCCTTCCCTCCTTCCCCCTCTTCAACAGTTATGTGAAGGCGTTTCCCGAGTACGGCAAGGTGGCGCCCCAGTTCATCAACGAGACGTACCACAGGAGCACGACCAACCGCGGCATGGAGGTTCTCCTGTTTGTCAAGAGATGGAGGCAGGGCAAGAAGTTCATCCAGCCTATCTATTTGAGGAAACCTTTCCACCCGCAGCTGGTGGATTTCAGGTAAGACGCCATCAATGTTTGTGCTTTACGTCCGTCGGTTCAAAAAGGGTGTTTTTAGCTGGTTTCTACGATAAGAGCGATTTGTCACATTTTAGGTTTCACACGTGAAAACAAGTGTCTGGGTGGCCGATTTGTTTAACATCACATGGGACCGTTACGTAAAGTCACAGACAAACTTTGATGAGACTTGTTCAGCAAACATCTTGGAAACGTTTCTGGTTTGTCTTGGGCAAACAAAACCTTGCGGTCTCCATGAAAAGTAACAAGCAAATCCTATGGGAAAATATTCGCTGTTTAAAAATAAGAAGAAGAAAATTAATAAACGCATGAGTTCAATTCTCTGAAATTTCTCGTACTACCCGAACGCAAAGATTCTTGATTCTCCTAAATAAAAGTATACAAACATTTGCATGGAGTCCTTCGGCAAACTTGTATTAAAATGTCATGTTTTAAGAACTCGGTGAAGTCTTGTGAGAAAGTCGTATTCTCAGATAAAAAGGGGTGTCTCAGACAGGAAGGAAAGTTTGTGTGCGTGCACGGGAAATGGGGCTGTGCTGCTACCATTGTGAGCATCACTTCTGCTGTTGAAAAGGTCCTCCATAGAACTGGGTTGGCTAGAAGCTCGTATGAGGTGAAAGAATTGTATGATCAAATCGGTGAAAACGTCATTTATTTGGGGGGGGGGTGAAATTTACCATTGCTTTATGTATTTCAAGGGACATAGAAACGCTATTATACACCATTGACTGTGTCGTGTAGTTTCCCTTATAGAAAACTTGCCAGCTCCGTGTCAATCAATGCTATGCAAACAACATTTATGGCATTCATTTTAAAAAGTTGGAGTACAGAGATATTATATCACCATTGAATCTTATTCCGTATGCAAGAACAAACGCACACAAATTCTCGTTCTTCCCGTCCGGAATTCTGGTGTGGAATGAGTTGCCTGAGGAAACCAGGAAAACCAACCCTTTATCTACACTTACAACTCTAGTAAAAATGCAAGAGTAGACACAAACCATATGATAAGCGCAGAGCGCAATAATGTTCTTTATAGGGGGAGCGTCTTTAACAGATTTCGATCGATAGATCAGGGATTCTCAGCTTGTAAGACACAGCACTCTCGTATGGCATAAGACTTTCCAAGGACCTTTCGAAAATCAAATATTTAAGTCGCCAAACATTTATCGCGCAGTCTTTTAAAAGTGAAACATATTTTTTAAAATATCTTCTTTGAATTTTAATCTACTCAAAGTTGTTTAGTGGAGAGATTGATGAAAACAAATCCAAATGAATCTTTAGATGCTGTCAAAAACAACGATAAAAACATGTGAAGATGAAAACTTCTCCTGCGACACTTGAAACTATTTAAAGATAAAGTTATTTCCCAACAGCAATTGAAATTAACGAAACTGGGTGTGGATTTTAATAACTGTGGAATTTAAAAAATCGTAAAACAAGTGGAAAGAACAACTTATTAATTTCAGAAATTACAATTTCATACATTAGAACTTTCTGAGCGGAGCTTGAATGAAATCACTTCAAAAGCAATCAAAACTACTGTGCCCTTTGCTTTGCCCTTAATGAAATAAAAGGGTTAAGTTTTTAAATGAAATTATTATCATCATAACATGTTAAAAATGTATCACCTCCCACCACCCAAAAAGTGCCTTTATTATAATAGAAGTTGTACATTGCTGTAAAAACCAGCCGGATGATATATGTCCGCGTACATCATTAACCGTTAAATTGGTTGGTCCAACTAACGTCATGTAACCCACATAAAAACACAGACGTCACTTGATTAACGTCTGCTCCTACCGTCTGCTCCCTCAGGGAAGCCGACAGTCTGGATGAAGAGATGGGCGATCAGGGGAAGACAATCTACTTGCTCATGCCCTTGTACCAGAGGTCAGCCATCTACAAACGTTTTCTGGAGATGCACGCGACCGCTGTGGCAGGTAGGGGACACTGTTGATACACCCGTTACCTGATTGACTTAGCGATTCATAAACCTATTGACCAATGGGCCCAAATACCAGTTGACCCAGTAACCAATAGATCCTAAGAACAGTTGACCAAGTAACCAATAGATCCAAAGACCAGTTGACCCAGTAACCAATAGATCCTAAGACCAGTTGACCCAGTAACCAATAGATCCTAAGAACAGTTGACCCAGTAACCAATAGACCCAAAGACCAGTTGACCCCGTAACCAATAGATCCAAAGACCAGTTGACCCAGTAACCAATGGATCCAAAGAACAGTTGACCCAGTAACCAATAGACCCAAAGACCATTTGACCCCGTAACCAATGGGCCCAAAGAGCAGTTGACCCATTAACTATTTGATAACTAGTTTAGCTATTGACAAATTGACACGATGACTAGTTGACCCAGAAGCTAATTGACCCATTGACTAGATGACCATGTAACCATTTGACCAGATAAAAAGTTGACCCAGTAATCATTTGACCTGATAACCCATAGTTCCAATGTTAGATTTGTAGCATTCAAAACCCTTATAAATATGCAATGCTAGACATAAACCATGGGTAGGATGCAATAATCTTCTGTATAGAAGGAGCGTCTGTAATAGATACGAGATTCAATCTCAACTCTAACTCCACCCCCGAAAATACACACGCACAAGTACATATGAAAAACATTTCATGTCTGCATGTTACAAAGGTAAAGTTGAGCTCTAACATTTCATGTCTGCAGGTTACAAAGGTAAAGTTGAGCTCCGGGTGGTGGTGTTCACAGACGAGCGAGGGGAGCACAAGCTCCTGTCCGCCATGACTTACTCTATGCTGGGCAGCAGACCGAACCTGGACATAAGGATAACGTACCTGGACGAGCCGTTTAACAGGGGCAAAGGTAGGAGGTCATCACGTGATTTATTTGAACTCAGGGGCGTCATTAGGGTCGGTGTCCTACAGTGCGGTAGCTCATGGTCGCATTCTCACGACATTAGGGTCGGTGTCCTCTAGTGCGGTAGCTCATGGTCTCACCCTCACACGACATTAGGGTCGGTGTCCTCCAGTGTTGTAGCTCATGGCCTCACCCTCTCACGACTTACCCCATAGACCCACTCCGAGTCTGCCAGTGCCAAATTTCGTAAACATACAGAAATTTAAGTTTTTTTTATCATTCCTTGTGATGGTGTTACCCGATGTGGTCCGCAACCACCCGCACCCCCCAGTGATGCCTCTGTTTGAACTTACCATGGTTCTTAGTTGATACGACAAATGGACGAAAATATAAGTACCCCCCTTTCCCCACCCCGCGCCCTTTAAAACCTATAGAAGAAAAAAATGTTTATTTGGTCACAATCATTTCAAGAAGTTGTGAAACAAAATTCAGCGTTACACTTGCGTCTAAAGACGTAAAACAAACCGACGTGAGACGTAGTGATGCAGAAGGCCAACTAGCCTCCCTACTTTAAGTCCTCCAGCTAACGCTTGCATTGGGTAAACGGGAAAATGTGATGATTTTAGGCGAGATGAAATGGCCAACATAGCATCAAATTTTATGGGAATGAAATGCTTGCTGCGTGACATCCGGCTCCGTGAAAATTTTAGTTCACTGCGATGAGTTGAAGCTTGGTAATTAATGTGTTAAAATAATTTGCAAAGGAAAAATATCTCTGGTCAATAAGAAACTTCTAACATTGTTAAAAACACACATATCATCTTAGCTAATGTAAAATACCATCATCTTAGCTAATGTAAAATACCATCATCTTAGCTAATGTAAAATACCATCATCTTAGCTAATGTAAAATACCATCATCTTAGCTAATGTAAAATACCATCGTCTTAGCTAATGTAAAATACCATCATCTTAGCTAATGTAACATACCATCATCTTAGCTAATGTAAAATACCATCATCTTAGCTAATGTAAAATACCATCATCTTAGCTAATGTAAAATACCATCGTCTTAGCTAATGTAAAATACCATCATCTTAGCTAATGTAACATACCATCATCTTAGCTAATGTAAAATACCATCATCTTAGCTAATGTAACATACCATCATCTTAGCTAATGTAACATACCATCATCTTAGCTAATGTAACATACCATCATCTAAGCTAGTGTAACAAGGGGCCGTCCATAAATGACGTCACACAATTTTGACCGATTTTTCACCCCCCCTCCCCCCCTCGTCACGCATCGACAGGCATCGTCACAAAAACTTATACTCCCCCCCCCAATATGACGTTACACAACTTTTACCCCCCCCCCGGAAAAAACCGTATTTTTTATTTGAAAATAAACATTTTTCTTGCCATAGGTTGCACTCCAATATCGTAACACGTGTGAAGCCATGTAAAGCGTTATAAAATAAATAGTTAGAAATCAATTATTTAAGAGGAACTTTTATTTAAAGTTGTGAGTTTTAATGTGATGTCACATTTCTTAAACCTCCTCCCTCCCTCTCATCACACATCGTCACAAATTTGTGGACACGATAGGTGCGTAACGTCATTTATGGACGGCCCACAAAACCATCATCTTAGCTAGTGTAACATACCATATTTTAGCTAATGTAACAACAAACCATTATATTAGCTCTACTTATAAATGACCTCCCCCAGGTCTGATGACGGCCCTGGCTGATCTCCCCTACAATTCACTCCTGTTGTTCATGGACGTTGACATGGAGTACTCCGCTCAATTTCTACACAGGGTCTCAAAGTACACAGTGCAGGGTCGGAGCACATTCTTCCCAATTTATTTCGTGCATTTTAAGTAAGTTCTGAATGACTGAAACGGTTGATTGGACCAGGCCTGCATGACTGAAATGGTTGATTGGACCAGGCCTGCATGACTGAAACGGTTGATTGGACCAGGCCTGCATGACTGAAATGGTTGATTGGACCAGGCCTGCATGACTGAAACGGTTGATTGGACCAGGCCTGCATGACTGAAACGGTTGATTGGACCAGGCCTGCATGACTGAAACGGTTGATTGGACCAGGCCTGCATGACTGAAACGGTTGATTGGACCAGGCCTGCATGACTGAAACGGTTGATTGGACCAGGCCTGCATGACTCAAACGGTTGATTGGACCAGGCCTGCATGACTGAAACGGTTGATTGGACCAGGCCTGAATGACTGAAACGGTTGATTGGACCAGGCCTGCATGACTGAAACGGTTGATTGGACCAGGCCTGAATGACTGAAACGGTTGATTGGACCAGGCCTGAATGACTGAAACGGTTGGTTGGACCAGGCCTGAATGACTGAAACGGTTGGTTGGACCAGGCCTGAATGACTGAAACGGTTGGTTGGACCAGGCCTGAATGACTGAAACGGTTGGTTGGACCAGGCCTGAATGACTGAAACGGTTGGTTGGACCAGGCCTGAATGACTGAAACGGTTGGTTGGACCAGGCCTGAATGACTGAAACGGTTGGTTGGACCAGGCCTGAATGACTGAAACGGTTGGTTGGACCAGGCCTGAATGACTGAAACGGTTGGTTGGACCAGGCCTGAATGACTGAAACGGTTGGTTGGACCAGGCCTGAATGACTGAAACGGTTGGTTGGACCAGGCCTGAATGACTGAAACGGTTGATTGGACCAGGCCTGAATGACTGAAACGGTTGATTGGACCAGGCCTGAATGACTGAAACGGTTGATTGGACCAGGCCTGAATGACTGAAACGGTTGGTTGGACCAGGCCTGAATGACTGAAACGGTTGGTTGGACCAGGCCTGAATGACTGAAACGGTTGATTGGACCAGGCCTGAATGACTGAAACGGTTGATTGGACCAGGCCTGAATGACTGAAACGGTTGATTGGACCAGGCCTGAATGACTGAAACGGTTGGTTGGACCAGGCCTGAATGACTGAAACGGTTGATTGGACCAGGCCTGAATGACTGAAACGGTTGATTGGACCAGGCCTGAATGACTGAAACGGTTGATTGGACCAGGCCTGAATGACTGAAACGGTTGATTGGACCAGGCCTGAATGACTGAAACGGTTGATTTGACCAGGCCTGCATTTGGTTGATCATATCTCCAATCAGGGCGCATGTGTTGTTTTAACATTTATCAGGGGTGTACCGGATTCACATTTTTAAAATCCGACCGGAGCTTGAGACGGATTTGTAAAAATGACCGGATTCCGGATTTGTCGTAGATATATGGATTTGATATGTATATATATATATATATATATATATATATATATATATATATATATATATATATATATATATATGTCTCTACCAGTCCGGCGGATTTGGCCGGATTTATGAAGTAAAATTGTGCCGGAGCCGAGTTTGTAAAAATGGCCGTATTCGGGATTTTCCGGAGCCGGAGCCGAAATCCGATACACCTTTTAATTTATTAGCTGGCTGCAGAATCATAACTCGGTTTTCCGCGCTCTTGGATAATTCATTTTTGGCGCCCTTGAGAAATAGGAAAAATACTAAATTGTGCAGAATAACTGATTATAAATTAATGAATGATTAGCCCTCGGCGCCTTTGGCAACTGCCCCGATGCCAAGACGTTGTTACGCCTCTGGCTGGCGGCATTTTCGGCGAACTTGAAATTTATTTCTGTTTAGAGGGGGGGGGGAATTGTTGTGTCCCCCACCTCGGGTTGCACAGTCTTCCCTTCCTAACGTTACATTTACACCGTCTTGTTCCTCCTGATTGCTGCATCTGCCAGGTGTTAGGCCTCCTTGTAACACTTTGTCCTTGTTCCTCCTGATTGCTGCATCTGTCAAGTGATACGCCAACCTTGTAATACTTTGTCCTTGCTACTCTCCAGCCCAGAATCCATCTGCTACAAACAAGACGACTGTGACACGCTCCTCAACAGTCGTAGGGACGAGGTGGGGCTCTGGAGGAGTTTCAGCTACGGCATTGGTGCCGTCTACAAGAGGGATCTAATACGGTAAGACCTTCTGCCTTGTCTGTTTCTAGAGCCATTTCCCTCTATGACCTTCTGTCTTGTCTGTCTCTAGAGCCATTTCCCTTTATGACCTTCTGTCTTGTCTGTCTCTAGAGCCATGTCCATGTCTAACCTTCTGTCTTGTCTATCTCTAGAGCCATGTCCATGTCTAACCTTCTGTCTTGTCTGTCTCTAGAGCCATGTCCATGTCTAACCTTCTGTCTTGTCTATCTCTAGAGCCATGTCCATGTCTAACCTTCTGTCTTGTCTGTCTCTAGAGCCATGTCCGTCTCTGACCTTCTTTTCTGTCTCTGGAGTCATGTCCTTGTCTTACCTCATGTCTTGTTTATCTCTAGAGCCATGTCCATCTCTGACCTTCTGTCTTGTCTGTCTTTAGAGCCGGTGGTTTCAAGATAGACATTGTCGGCTGGGGCCTGGAAGATGTGGACTTCTACGAGAAATGCATCGCTCTGGGCCTGGAGGTGATCAGAGGGTCCGACCCGTCAATGATTCATAGGTGGGTACAAGTCACGTGATGCACACATTTGTGATTATAATGATGTACTTGTTTTTACGTTCTAAATCCTCAACCCATCTCTACACATTTTAAACAAGCAACGCCTCATACGTATACCTTATTCCAATCAATGTTTTAAATTATCAACTCCTCATAAGTATACTTTATTTCAATCAACGTTTTAAATAATGCATCATAAGTATACTTTATTTCAATCAACGTTTTAAATAATGCCTCATAAGCAATGTTCCCTTAAGGTTCGTTGGTCCGTGTGCAAAGTAAAAAAAATCGTGTGCAAAGTTGCTCAGCATCAATTATTTGTGTAACATTTTACAAAATTTTCTGCGCGGTTATTCAAAACTGCTGCGCGGCATCAGTCAGGATTCTGCGTGGCCGCGCAGCCGCGCCGCTTAAAGGGAAACATTGCTCATAAGTATACTTTATTCCCTCCAATGTTCATCGTCAACTGGTTGTTTCACGAGATTCTTAACGCCAAACAACTTTCTCTGTCACCAGATTCCATCCAAGGGAGTGCAACATGTCTCTACCCTTGAACCAGCTCAAGCAGTGTCAAGACAGTGGGTCGGCCATGTTGGGCTCCGTCAAGAATCTCTACCGTCTGCTCTATGACGTATCGGGCGGGAAAGGGGTCTGACCGTCGTTAATTCTTAGAAGGTTTAAACGTATTTTCATAACGTCAGGGGAGATGAATGTTGGATGAAAGGTGGCGTCCACCAAGCACCATGTTCAGATGGCGGAAATTGTATTTATTTTGAGTAAAAGCTGTTTAATTTAATGAGCAGGAATTTCCGTCTTTGCTCCCCCCTCCCCCTTTTTCCATCGGGCGTTGCATTTGCTGTCACGTTACATCAACTTCAAATGTGCATGATGGATATTTTTAAAGTGTAACTGAACAATATGTAAACGACATTGGACATTGCGATTGTTCTTAATTTTATTTGATGTTATAAAATAAACCAATGACCATTCCGACGATATTAGTTTATGAAAAAAGTTTATCCACCAGTTTTAGTGTTTGGGGTGAATGACCGAGACACATTGTCCACTCAATGGAAATACTATTTGCATTTTAGTACTTTCTGGTGTTGTGATATATGCATTGAACCTGATGTTGGGTATTTGATGTATTGTACCTGATGTTGGGTATTTGATGTATTGTACCTGATGTTGGGTATTGGATGTATTGGACCTGATGTTGGGTATTGGATGTATTGTACCTGATGTTGGGTATTGGATGTATTGGACCTGATGTTGGGTATTGGATGTATTGTACCTGATGTTGGGTATTGGACCTGATGTTGGGTATTGGATGTATTGGATGTATTGTACCTGATGTTGGGTATTGGATGTATTGTACCTGATGTTGGGTATTGGACCTGATGTTGGGTATTGGATGTATTGGATGTATTGTACCTGATGTTGGGTATTGGATGTATTGGATGTATTGGATGTATTGGACCTGATGTTGGGTATTGGATGTATTGGATGTATTGTACCTGATGTTGGGTATTGGATGTATTGGATGTATTGGATGTATTGGATGTATTGGGTGTATTGTACCTGATGTTGGGTATTGGATGTATTGGATGTATTGGATGTATTGGATGTATTGGACCTGATGTTGGGTATTGGATGTATTGGATGTATTGTACCTGATGTTGGGTATTGGACCTGATGTTGGGTATTGGATGTATTGGATGTATTGGACCTGATGTTGGGTATTGGATGTATTGGATGTATTGGATGTATTGGATGTATTGGATGTATTGGATGTATTGGATGTATTGGATGTATTGGACCTGATGTTGGGTAATGGATGTATTGGATGTATTGTACCTGATGTTGGGTAATGGATGTATTGGATGTATTGGATGTATTGGACCTGATGTTGGGTATTGGATGTATTTGGGTATTGGACCATATTTACTATTGAAGACATTCCGTTCTGTATATCAACCAACTCAACTACACTGTGATTGGTTGTAAGGTGCCCAGACGGGCCAGGGGGTCGGTGGAGGGGCTGAAATAGTTTGGGGAACCCAGTAATAGTTATGTAGTCAGGCTGGTTAGGTAGGGGGGCAAGGGAGGCAGGGAGGGAAAAACTCTTTATTTTATTTGACCTACTGACTTTTGCTTGTGGCAACGCGACAGAGTTTTTGTGTAAATTCTTGTATCGTGGTAATAGAGTCTGCTCAGATGTATCCCCCCCCCCGTCCCAAACGCCCAAATGGCATTTATCCAAGTTACTGGACAAGTATCAGCTATACCGTACATTCTCTAGTAAATATGGTAACTCCAAGGAATTAATATTAATGACGCGTTATAGTTGGCAAGGACGAATGCAAATATAAGACGTTTTAACGATGAAATGCTCGTTGAATTCCGTAATGACGTCACTTCCACGAACGTTAAAAAAATCTGAACGTCTTTTAAAAACAATTAGTTTATCGTCGATCACTTTCGTTCTTCAGAAATAAATTTTTGAAAGTGTAAGCGGGGTAGGGTGTTAATCTTTCTGTAAGTCAAATAGAGTTGAACAGAACGGAACAAACGGGACGGACTTGGGTGATGAGGCGGAGTCAGAAAACCTTAAAGAATATAAAACGTCTCAGACGGTGTTTAGTTACACTTTTAGACTGACATTTTTATCGACTTGATTGACATTCCAATGTCGACTTGATTGACATTACAATGTGCCTTCAACACTCTTCTTTTTAATGAATTATGTAATGATTTTTTTTATAGCACATTCCTTCATTGTTGCCATGCTTGTTTGTTAACGTTTTGTGATTGCCGCTAATGTATTTAATGATTTTATGCAGTCTCTGTAAACTACGTGAAACCATTTTATTACAACAATGTACATGCATTCTAAGGGTGGGGATAGCAGAGTTCAAAGTGGGGCTACCACCAACATGAAAGGTGTATCTAACAATAACATGAAAGGTGTATCTGACACCAAGATTAAATGTGTATCTGACACCAACATGTAAGGCGAATTTTACACCAAAATGAAAGGTGTATCTGACAGTATTAATGACCCCTGATGGCATTCACGCTTTGATGACATCATTTCACTATTTTCAGTGGTGTCATCATTGATCCCACCCCCCACCCCCTGCTATCTTATCACAAGATCTTAGAACCATCAGATAACAAATACCATCACTAGGATCAGGGCCGTCTTAACGCATATGCCCGTTGGGCATTTGCCCGGGAGCCCACGAGCATAGGGGCCCCATGGGAATATGTTTATTTACATATATTATGTATATTTATTTTTTTATTCCTGCGACGGAGGGGCCCAACACTTTTTTTGCCCGGGGGCCCAAAATGGTGTAAAGATGGCTCTGACATTACAAGATACTTCCTAACATGACATTACCAGACCCCTACATTCCTTTAACAGGACCCTACATGAGTCTTTCATTTGACAAGACACAACATTTCTTGTAAGTTACCTGTAGTCCATCTAATGAGTTGTTGACATTAAATTATTAAAACTGCGTCATGTTATTATAAAGTTAATGATCTTGTTATCATTGTTAATGATCTTGTTATCACTGTTGATGTAAAGACAACTGCTGGTGCTCTATTGTTTAAAGGAATCAAATTACATTTATTTATCACCAAATATATATGGTCCATTAAATTAAAACCGCGTTTTCATGTGACTAAAACACTTTGCTGTTTTAAGCAAAATATGTACATAGAAAATTGCTATTTAAGGCAAATATTTTTGTAATTCCTCATTGCTGATGCAGAATCATCTGTTGTAAGTCCTAATATGTCAAAGATGTTATCAATGTATTTATCATAGTTGACTGGACGCAAATGAAAGTGTTAATTTTCAGCCAGGACTGATGATATTTACTTTAAAATTATTTCGCTTATTTTTATATACATTTTAAAAAATATATTAAAATTGTGCAGTCTCCCAAACTGGTCTACTATTTGATCTCAGAACTATTTTCTTGATGTTGATCAGTCTGATTTAAAAAAAAATGTTTTGTTTTTTTTACCCGAGATTTGAATTGTTATCTGTTATCAAGACTGTTACGAATATAAAAAATCAACCATTTTCAAATTACAAAAGAGAGAGAGAGAGGGGGGGGAAGAGAGAGAGGGAGAGAGAGAGAGAGTTACTGATTGGCGAATCAAATGGGTTGAGTCATGTATTGAACAAGCCAGTGGCGTCACTAGAGTTGGTGTCACCCGGTGCCGTAGCTCGTGGTGTCACTCCCTCATGACTTACACCATGGACCTCCTCCGAGTATGCCCGTGTCAAATAACGGGAATATACATAAATTACGTTTTAGTTTTGGTGTCACCCCTTGCGAGGGTGTGACCCGGTGCGGTCCGCACCACCCAAACCCCCCTAGTGACGCCTCTGGGTCAATCATTAAGCCAACAATTGTTTGAGTCCACGATTTACCAATTGAAAGGTTGGATAAGTTATATTCACTATGCTTGTCGCTTGAGCCAAACAAAAAATTTTTAACAAGTATTGATAAAAATAAAAAAACAAATGCCTAAATCTAATAAATTGTGTTCCTGCTTTTTTTAAATAGATTTTTTATGTTCTTTTGTATGAGCTGAAAATAAGATAAACAGCAAAGTTCTTTAGAGTAGTCCATCTGCCATCTCTCAACTAACTACTACTATTTACCATATGTCATCTATCTATCTGAAATATTTCATCTGCCAATATCTCCTTGTACCTGCCAGCCTCATCTATGACCATCATGTGTCATCAACCATGTGTCATCTACCATGTGTCATCCATCATGTGTTATCCATCATGTGTCATCCATCATGTGTCATCCATCATGTGTCATCCACCATGTGTCGTCCATCATGTGTCATCACCCATGCGTCATCCACCATGTGTCATCCACCATGTGTCATCCATCATGTGTTATCCATCATGTGTTATTATCCATCATGTGTCATCCATCATGTGTCATCCATCATGTTTCATCCACCATGTGTCATCCATCATGTGCCATCACCCATGTGTCATCCACCATGTGTCATCCATCATGTGTCATCCATCATGTGTTATCCGTCATGTTCCATCCATCATGTGTCATCCATCATGTGTCATCCATCATGTGTCATCCATCATGTTCATCCATCATGTGTCATCCAACATGTGTCATCCACTATGTGTCTTCCACCATGTGTCATCCACCATTTGTCATCCACCATGTGTCATCCACCATGTGTCATCCACCATGTGTCATCCACCATGTGTCATCCACCATGTGTCATCCACCATGTGGCATCCATCATGTGGCATCCATCATGTGGCATCCATCATGTGTCATCCACCATGTGTCATCCATCAAGTATCATTTTTTCACCTGAAATTCATCATTTATTTTATCTTATCTCTCATCCATCATATATCATTTATCAAATCACCTATCACACATCATCTGTCA
Organism: Ampullaceana balthica; assembly: GCA_944989445.1. NCBI lineage: Eukaryota > Metazoa > Mollusca > Gastropoda > Lymnaeidae > Ampullaceana > Ampullaceana balthica. The sequence continues at coordinate 40,971 of CALYLW010001302.1, read as the reverse complement.
TCCAAGCATTCTATCACAGATGGTCGCATCAAGTGTTGAATCAGTCAATGTTCGGCTTAGTAAAACTTCTTCCTGATATATTTTTTTTACGATAAAATAATTAAATTTGTTTGTTGTTGATATTTTTATATTCTGGAAGGGAATCGCTACAACGACTTACGTGGTGGCAGGACATTTCGACCTCGGACAGTCCCCAGATAGTTTGACCCCGGACAGTCTGACCCCATATAGTTTGACCCCGGACAGTATGACCCCAGATAGTTCGACCCCGGACAATCTGACCCCAGATAGTTTGACCTCGGACATTTCGACCCCGGACAGTCTGACCCCAGATAGTTCGCCTCCGGACAGTCTGACCCCAGATAGTTTGACCCCCGACATTTGGACCCCGGACAGTCTGACCCCAGGTAGTTTTACCCCGAACATTTCGACCCCGGACAGTCTGACCCCGGACATTTCGACCCCGGACATTTCGACCCCGGACAGTCTGACCCCAGATAGTTCGACCCCGGACAGTCTGACCCAAGATAGTTCGACCCCGGACAGTCTGATCTCAGATAATTTGACCCCGGACATTTCGACCCCGGACAGTCTGACCCCAGATAATTTGACCCCAGCTAGTTTGACCCCCGACATTTGTACCCCGAACATTTCGACCCCGGGCATTTCGACCGCGGACAGTCTGACCCCAGATAGTTTGAACCCGGACAATCTGACCCCAGATAGTTTGACCCCGGACAATCTGACCCCAGATAGTCGACCCCGGACATTAACATTTCGATCCACAGATGCTTCGATCACTGACGTTTTCGACCCACATGATCAATATCCCCGTTTTAATTATTGTTTTGTGATTTAATTTGTCATGTAATGAAACAAATACGTTAGAATCAGGGAAATACAATCAAGATTTCCAATCTCTATATATATAACAAGAAATACAAACTCGAATGAGTATTTAAACGCAATTTCCAAAAAGAATTTCCGATAGAAATCATTCTAGATTATCTAGATTACATTAAAAGTCTATTCAAATAAGTAATTCTGAAACTAAACATAATATGACGTCATATCCCCTCACGCTACATCAAACCAAAAATGTGTCAATATAATGCGCACCACGCAACAATCTAATATAAGCATTCACAAAGCGGGAAACCCCCATTAACTATTATTCTAAATTACATTAAAAGTAATTTCAAATCAATAATTTTGAAACTAAACAAAACAATGGCTTTCAAAATTGCTTCTAAAATTACAGGAGTCGAGCGAAGGTGTGTCCCTGTTGAAAATCCTTCTCCAACATTGTTCTAAATATTATTAGTTATTGTTTGACTTTTGTTTCAACCCCATAGATGTTATGGTTGGCGAGAAATTGACAAAATACTTATATTTTTTCGGGTTTTTTTGGATTTTCCATGAAATCCAGTAAACTTTTTCGGATTTTTTTTTGCCGTTGCACATCCTTGGGATCTCCTTAGCATATTTGCAAAAGACACAAACCCTCTATCTGGTATGGTTCAGGAGGAGTTGCATTGTCAAGCTTGACAGACATTTCGAATGTATAAACGGAATTTTTCCATGGGAAATTTCGTTAAAAATTAAAGAATGTATGTATGTCCTTTATAGCTGACTAAACCATTCATCCGATCACCATGAAACTTTTAGAGACTTTTGTGTAAGCTTCTGGGATGGTCACTGTCAACTTTTTTTGCAAAATTTAACACTCATGGGGCGCCCGAGGCCCAAAATATATATTTTTTCTTATATGAGCTATATAAAAATTAGTTAAAGCGTTAGCTCTTAGGTAAATTGATCGATCTTAACCAAAGTTTGTATATAACAACTTGGTAGTCAATACTGAAATATTATAGAGCACTAATTTCCTAATGTCCATTTCTTCGGGGCTGGGGGCTCAAACTGTCTTTTTTCATAATAGTTAAGATTTTATTCCCAATTCAATTATTAAAGATCTTGAGAAATATAGATAAATATATTCAGTATGAAATTGATTGAAATAATCAGGTGTTTTCAACTTGACACCTTGCACTAATTGGGCCCTGGGGCCCTTAACGTCCTTTTTGCTTATATGAGCTATATAAAAATTAGTTTATGCGTTAGCTACTGAGTAAATGAATGGATCTTAACCAAACCTTATATATAAAAACTTGGTAGCCCATATTAAAATAGCAAAGGGCACTGCACTTCTAATGTCCAAATGTTCAGGGCTGGGGTCCCCAAATGTCATTTTTTCTTATATGTTTGAGATATTATTTGCCATTCTATTTTTAATGATCTTGAGAAATATATCCATAATGAAACTGAATTTAAATGAACAGGTTTTCAAAATGTACATCTTGAACCGAACGGGCCCAGATGCCCCTTGATGTATTTTTCATTATATTAGCTATATAAAAATTAGTTTACGGGTTAGAAAATGAGAAAATAACAGGCTTTTTACCAAACTCGGTATATAAAAACTTAAGAGCCTATAATAAATTACAATAGGGCACTGAACTCCTAATGTCCATTTCCTCGGGGCTGGGGGCCCAAACTGTGATTTTTACTAAACTTTTAATATTGTATTCCCCATTCAATTTTACACGATATTGAGAAATATGGATAAATATATTTATATATTTGTTATGAAATTGATTGAAATGAACAGATTTTCGAACTTCGTATGTAAACTGATGCGCCCGGTGACCCTTAATGTAATTTCTTTTTTATCTATATGTATCCCTTTTTAAATCCCTTATATTAACTTCGCGGCCGTCTCTGTCTCTCTGTCGTTCTGTCGTGATCTCTGTATTGGGCGGGCGGAAAAAACAAAAGTCGAAAATGACCCACTTCCCGTGATCCGATCGAGCTGAAATTTGGCACATGGACCCGTCTCACCTAACAATGCATCGTATCAAAATTTCAGATCGATCGAACGTACCGTAATTAAATTCATGCATTTTTAGTTTATCCTTATATAACGTATGTGATTCAAATTCACGGTTTGTTATTGTTTTTTTTCCACGTGAGTGTTTGAGTTGACGCGTTGACGCGACCCATCGAAGTACCGGCGTGCTTTTGTTTACATTTTACGTGTCACGCTGAGCGATCGGTGACCAGACTGTTCCCCTCTCCACCCCCCCCCTCAGGGTTATGTAGCAAAGTTGAGTTAAGACAGATTCAGTCTGTAAATTATGTTTGTCGCGTTTGAAAATAATCAATACTGTTAATTATGTCTCATATATAAGGGATTTATAGTCAAAAACTTTGTTTTTACGGGTTTGTGTTATTACTGAGATCTTTGCAACGCATGACGAGTCTGCTAGTAATATATAAAATTTCCTTGAGGCCACAAATTATAATAAAATAAATAGTTTCTAAATCATTTTTTTTCAATGTGCATATTAATTATTTTAAACCAAATAAAAATAATATAAAAAAATTACTACAAAAACAAACAAATACGCAACATATTAACGTCGATGTGTCCAAGTTGCAGGATCAACTCATCTGGGATTGAAATTTACTTAGTCATGTCCTGAGGCTAAACTCACCGGCAACACAAAGTCGAAATGTTGGCTCATCTAACACAGTGGTCCCCAACCTTTTTAACGCCCCGGACCGGTAAAAGGTTTGTTAATTTTATCGCGGCCCACTAACCTGGGGGGTTGCCGCTGCGTTGATTGTTTATACAGGTATTTTAGATTGTTTTGATTTAATAGTTTTAATTTGATTGTACTTAAACATGCCTTCAAAATAAAATACAGTTACACAAAAAATTAATTAAACATTACTTAACTAGGTTGTGCTGCGGCGCCGTGGCGCCTGAGGCGCCCACTTTTTTAGGGCGCCTACGGCGCCCACCTTTTTCAAAAGCCCAACTAACTTGTCCTTGTTTGATAAATACGAAATATTAAACTTTCTGAAATGTACACAAATTATTTTTTAATAGTGTTTGTAAGGCGCCCCCTTTGTTTTTTTTTAATTTTAAAATTAACCATCATCAAATCCCCTTTTTACATTGTTGCCTTTTCCAAAATTAAAATGTGAGCTAAAACAATGACATCATAAAATATTTTTTTACAGCGCATATTTAATTTGCATACCTTTTGATGATTTGTGCAGTAATTTGGTGCGCAGCTTTCTAAAATTAGTAGCGTCACGGACAGACACTGTTACATTGTTACATTGTTACATTGTTTAATATTTATGCTCAATTATCGCTGACTGACGGTGGCCTAACGCTAAATCATAATCATTTTGGTTTCCAGATTAACATTAACCAAACAACGCACTAACCTATGACGTCGGCGTTTGTGTTGTAAACAGTGCTGACTGACTCAAAGAGTTATTTTTTGGGGCAGTAATTTGGGGCGCTGCTTTCTAAAATTACTTTAAAAATCGTGTGGTGATTAGCACTGTAAAAAATATTATATACATACTTTGTGTACATTTCAGGAATATTTCGTATTTATCATACAAGGGTAAGTTATTTGGACTTTTGACCAAAAAAAACAACCTATTATAAAATACTTTTTGTACATTTAAGAAAGTTTAATATTAGGGGCCGTCCCTAAAGTACGTCACGCTATTTTTGAACATTTTTAACTCCATCTCCCCCCTGTCACAAAATGTCACAAATCTCGGAAACCCCCCCCCCTAAAGTACGTCACACTTTCGAACAAAAATGGTGTTTTTTATTTACAAAATAATTAAAATTTAATATAAAACACCGTGACGTCACACATGGCCGGACCCCCCTCCCTCCTGTCACAAATTATCACACTTTCTTACACCCCCCTCACCCCCTCTGGAGTGGGACGTACTTTATGGACGGCCCCTTACATATTTATCATACAAGGACAAGTTAGTTGGGCTTTTGAAAAGGTGGGCACCGAAGGCGCCCTTAAAAAAGGGGGCACCGCAGCACAAACTAGTTAATAATAGTGTGGAGGGTGTTTAATGTTAATCTGGAAACCAAAATGATTATGATTTGTAAGTCTATATATTCAACAAAAAAAGCAGAGTGATGTCCCTCAGCGTTACGGCAGGATAATTGAGGGTAAATAAATATATGGTATTTTAATTTACCAGAATGTGAAATCAATTAGAACCCTGGGCTTGTTTCCTCTAATGAGACGGTTCCATCTGGGGGTAATAGGAGACAATGACACCCGAAGTGTGCTGCTTATGTCCAGTTTATTCCGTTGTTTTGTCTACGTTGCTGTCACTGCAGAAAATCCCGCTTCACACAGATAGGACGTTGGAAATGACAATAGGGATTTAATTGCTTTGGTGGCAATCTCAGGATAGTCCACCATGACTTTAATCCAGAAGACTGGAAGAGTTGTTTTCTCGAACGTAGTTTTAAGGCTACCGTCATTTGTGATCTCGAGCAGTTCAACTTCTTGCACAGTCATGTTAGCTTCGCTTGGGTTTTTTTTTGTCAAATGGGTCACGAATCCATTCCCTACCAGTTCTTGTGTCTTTTGTGGTTGGGAAGTAGAGCTCAAACTCTTTTAAAAGCAAAGACAGGTGATCGTGCACCAACTAGGACAAAGAGCGCTCAGGCTCAGTCTTGCCAAGAATCCCCGCTAATGTTTGAAACATATCCAAAATGCCTTTGTTCACGCACCATTCCCACAACTCCAGTTTGTCTTTAAATGCAACTACTATGTCAGCCAACTTGAAAACAGTTGTCCTTTTCCCCTGAAGGGACAGATTGAGTTCATTGAGCTCGCTGAATATGTCACACAGGTAAGCACATTTTGCGACCCATACCTTGTCACTGGAAGGTGCTGCCAGCGTTGACTTCTTTCCTGAGAGATCTTTGCAACGGCTCTCGTAATTCAAATACTCTCAACTGCAACCTCCTTAATCATTTCGAATCCCGTTGTTGATGAGATATCAATGAAACTTAGGAACACAAAAACGAAATAGGAAAAAATCGGAAATGGAAGTAGATCAGGTCGCCAACACGAGCGACCCTTCAAAATCGCGTACGACAAAAGAGCGCCGACATCAAAGCGTCATGATAAGAGCGCCGACACAGGGCGCAAAGATTGATTGTAGGCGGTTGTCCGATCTGCGCTAATATGTCATTGATCTTCTTTGGACGGGGTGCCGCCAAAACTGGTAACACGCTTTTCCATCTTGTGTACGGAAAGACGCACAATCCCTAGAGAAATACACCACAGTAACAAAAAATGTAAATAATTTAATTTTCCTTTGCTCGCGGACCACCAGGCATATCTCCGCGGACCAGAGGTTGGGGACCACTGACTCTAACAGACGGATGGCTCATCTAACAAATGGATGGCTCATCTAACACAGTGCTTCTCAAAGTGGTGGTCCGCGGACCGGTGCCGGTCCGTGGGCCATCCGCCGCCGGTCCACAGAATTTATCCAGAAAGGACAGAGAAATATAATTATAATCCTCTATTTGCAACCTTTAATATTAAGTCTATAGAATATGTCAATTTTTGTCAATTAGTACTTAAATGAAACAGATACAATTAATAAAATTACCTTTCGCTACCACGTCACTACAGGGAAATTAATTCACCGGTCTCTGGTGCAATGGAAAAATTCCTGCTGGTCCGTCATACTAAAAAGTTTGAAAGCACTGTTATACACGACATGTAGATAATATGAGGAAGTTCGGCAGGTGTTAATTTTATTTTCACACGTTTTTTACTCACTGAGCAAACTTGTATTGAGTTGGATATTAAACCTAAATATTTTAGTTACCTATTGGTGTGGTCAGCTTTAATGCTAATAGTTAACATATAGCTGTCGAAATAAACTAACATCTATGTATATAATTCACCAAAGCGAGTATATACAAACAAGCTCGACGAATGACCCTCGCTGGGGTCGACCAAGGTCTTGAGACCACAATGGTTCTTGCGTTCACTTGCGTTGTTCCTTCACAGAATAACATGAGATTCGTGGTGTAGTGTTTATCACTTCCAACTTACACAGGGAATGTCCTTTGTTCAAGCTCCAGCGAAAAAAATTGTTTTTTAAATTTTTTAAAATGTGTGTTTGTGCCCGTTCTTTTCCCCTTTATTGCAAACATGGCTGACCCTCGCTAGGGTCGGCCGATCACAGTTTATGTTTGGCAAGCTAGTGTGGTGAAGGGTGGTGGCCAGGTAGATAACCGGCATTCCAATGTCTCAAGACCAACAATGCGTCGTCGGTTCCCCCCACCGACGTTCAATTGCATTGTTTTGATTTCTTCGTGCTACAGTTTGTGTCCGTTCTTTCCCCACTTTCTTTGCACTACCCATGAGAAAGTCGGCCGGCGGCGTATGCTACGCCGAGGGGGGGTATCTAGTTTAAAATTACTTTCTCACAAAGTAAATTTAGATTTTTGAAGTTATTCTATATCGTATAATAACATTTGTACAAAAGAAACACATAAATGCAAAACATTTCATTCATAGAAAACAGCTATTCCACAATAAATATGTATGATACTTAGGAGTAATAATACATTTAAATTCATTATCAAAACATTCTGGCTTTGACATGCTGTCAAATATTCAAAATTAAACAAGAGCAGGTATTTAAATATGTAAAATTTATTAATAGAAAAAGACGTCATATTTACTCATGATTACTGTTTACTGATTTAATTTTTGAACTTCGTTGGGGAGTATTAAAGATTTACGTCAGCAGGTTTTACCGAAAATGGATATGAATCGGCAATTGGTTTTCTTAAGATAAAGGTATTATACCTCTGGCACCAGAAATTCTTCATAGATTGTGACATGTGTATTATCACAATACCCTGATATTTCTGTAACGTTAACAGATGCAAGACTGCAGCAGAAAGTGTCCGTAACAATTATTGACAATGTTCATGGGATGCTGGAAATTATATTTGATTACGTCTATCATGAATGGTTTAATGAGAAAAGAATAACAGTTTTTATTTTTCATTTTCTGCAACTTTTTGCAATTTTTCATTTAGATTTTTAATTACTAAGTTACAAACTTTAGTAGGACTGAGCCAAGCCTCTGAGACAGTCTTACACCTGTTGACCCTAGCCTCTTACACAGTCTTACACCTGTTGACCCTAGCCTCTGAGACAGTCTTAGACGTGTTGACCCTAGCCTCATAGACAGTCTTACACCTGTTGACCCTAGCCTCTGACACAGTCTTACACCTGTTGACCCTAGCCTCTGAGACAGTCTTACACCTGTTGACCCTAGCCTCTGAGACAGTCTTACATCTGTTGACCCTAGTCTCTGAGACAGTCTTACACCTGTTGGCCCTATCCTCTGAGACAGTCTTACACCTGTTGACCCTAGCCTCTGAGACAGTCTTACATCTGTTGAGCCTAGCCTCTTAGACAGTCTTACACCTGTTGAGCCTAGCCTCTGAGACAGTCTTACATCTGTTGAGCCTAGCCTCTGAGACAGTCTTACACCTGTTGAGCCTAGCCTCTGACACAGTCTTACACCTGTTGAGCCTAGTCTCTGAGACAGTCTTACACCTGTTGAGCCTAGCCTCTGAGACAGTCTTACACCTGTTGACCCTAGCCTCTGAGACAGTCTTACACCTGTTGACCCTAGCCTCTGACACAGTCTTACACCTGTTGAGCCTAGCCTCTGAGACAGTCTTACACCTGTTGACCCTAGCCTCTGAGACAGTCTTAGACCTGTTGACCCTAGCCTCTGAGACAGTCTTACACCTGTTGACCCTAGCCTCTGACACAGTCTTACACCTGTTGAGCCTAGCCTCTGAGACAGTCTTACACCTGTTGACCCTAGCCTCTGAGACAGTCTTAGACCTGTTGACCCTAGCCTCTGACACAGTCTTACACCTGTTGACCCTAGCCTCTGACACAGTCTTACACCTGTTGAGCCTAGCCTCTTAGACAGTCTTACACCTGTTGACCCTAGCCTCTGAGACAGTCTTAGACCTGTTGACCCTAGCCTCTGACACAGTCTTACACCTGTTGACCCTAGCCTCTGACACAGTCTTACACCTGTTGAGCCTAGCCTCTGAGACAGTCTTACACCTGTTGACCCTAACCTCTGAGACAGTCTTACACCTGTTGACCCTAGCCTCTGAGACAGTCTTACACCTGTTGACCCTAGCCTCTGAGACAGTCTTACACCTGTTGACCCTAGCCTCTGAGACAGTCTTACACCTGTTGACCCTAGCCTCTGAGACAGTCTTACACCTGTTGACCCTAGCCTCTTACACAGTCTTACACCTGTTGACCCTAGCCTCTGAGACAGTCTTACACCTGTTGACCCTAGCCTCTGAGACAGTCTTACACCTGTTGACGTCGTGTCCCGCGCTAGACATAGCCGGGGAGGTTAGGGAGGAAAAAGAGTCCCACGTTAAGACAATGTTGTATGGTACTACTCAGCAGATGGAGCAGGTTGCCCAGGTATTAGCCAAGGCCTTAAGAGACTAGTCTCAGGCCTACAGAATATGTGTTTAGTTTGGTAGGACTGAATGTAATTGTAAATACTTCAAAATGTGAATTATACCAGAACGAGAAATTTAATATTTTACATTATCAACCAATCAGAAACAAATCGATCCTTTCAACTTTTAAAATTTACATTAAGCCCGAATTATATTCAACCACTAGCTTCGCTATAACACAATATTGCAAGGAAGAATAATTTTCAGCTTTCACAATTTCAGTATTATTTATATCTGAAAAGCATCATTATTATTATAGTTACTGTTCTTTAGAGAATGTCCATTCCACAAGAGATGTTAAATAAAATTAATATAAATTAATCTTAGATGAGCCTACGTGTTTTTTCAACTATTTTTTATAGTTTTTTTTTATGTATTCACGACGACAATTTCCGGTAACACTGAGGACAATGACGTCATTTACTCCGACCCCACCACTTGGTATTATGGATCTCTCTGACGTCCGCCAAGAGGGTACCTACTGCTTGAAAACGTTGGTTGCACCGAGGTGCCCAACGATCGCACGTCGCTCAATCAAAATGACGACAAGTTCGAAATCTATCTGCGAGTCCAGAGACCAAATCTTGTTGCGCACCAACACCGCTCCGTCGGTGTTACCTTCAACCTCGAACTTTCTGAAGAGGGCGAAGAAGAAAATTAAAAGGGCTTTCGCGTGTTGCTTTCCAAGGTTGTGCCGGAAGAGAAAGGAAGCCAGCCCCTTCCGAGAAATGAATCCTATCAGCGGATCCCTGACTGGCGAATCTCTCGAAAGCCTCTGCCCTAAATCCGGGGAATGTCTCTCAAGTCATGAAACGGAATCCATCGTGACGTCATGTGACGGAAGTATCACGAGCTCCGTTGACTCTTACCCAAAACGTCAGCCTCATGGAAATACTCGGTGGGTTTCCCGACTGGCCCCAGCCGATTTTCGAGGGAACGAAATCTCACATGTTCAAGAGACTTACACGCCAGAGTGTCGCCAAAAAGGAAAGCGTTGTGGACGTCCGGTCTGGGGCTGGGGACGGCCCGTTACCCCCTGCCTGCACGCTGACCGTTGCGATCTCGTATAAGCCGCTCTACGTGGCTCCACCAGCCAAAGGAAGCCTAGAAACGAAGAGCGACTGGATCGTCATAGCAACCGCGTTAAGCATCGTCGTGGAGATCATCTTCCAGAGCTGGGTTCTAAGCTACTGAGAAGCTCCGACGCTATTCACACCTTTCCTGGCGACACAACACCATATCACCGTGAGAAAGAGAATCTTCAAAAATTTTACCGAGAGAGAAAAAACGAAATCCCGTGAGAATGAATAAAACTCAACAATTTTACCGAGGCAGAACAAACCAAATACCATGGTAATGAATATTCTGATTTAAAAGAGCAGATTCAAGCCCTGAGAGGCAAAGAGAGGAGAATGACCTCACCACAACAACCCAAGTCTTACCTCACCACAACCCGTGACAAGTGAATACTCCAATAAAACCAAGCCTTCAAAACTCAAATACCAGACCGCGACGAATGTTCCATCCATTCTTATTGATTGGTTCTTAAGTTTCACCCTTTAAAAAAAAACTTAAGTAGGCAACTACAAATGGGTATAGAAGATGAGCGGAGTATTGAAAAGGTTTAACTTGAAAAAAAGTAATTACAATGTGTTAAGGAATAAAACACCGTTCTAGTGTCACACCCAACCTAATAAACGCGGTGGTCGAGTGGCAGCGCACTGGACTGTCGTACCGATGGTCACGGGTTCGAATCCGTGTGAAGGCAAGGGTTTGTTCCCGGGGCCTAGGGCGTCCCTGAGTCACCCCGCTCCGAATGGGTACCTAACACTACATGTTAGGCGGCTGGGTAATGCGTGGAACCCACAAAGCCGTGGCCTGTTAATGCTGCATCACTTGCCAACAGATCATCTGTCATGGTCTGTGGACGCAACTATCTTCTGCATAGAAGGAGCGTCTGTATAGATAAGATAAGATAAGATAATAAATCGCTGGAAAAAGTTGGACCAAATTGACCAAGTTTGTTAGAGTCAATAGGGTTTGGAAATGAAAATCGTTTTTTTCCCAATAGAAAGCTGACAATTTAAATGACAAACGTTTCTTGAGATAATTGTTATTTACAATGACAAAGTGTGTTGGTAGCTGATATCAAAACGTTGGACGCAATCTGTATGGAGAGAGCGACTGTAATAGATCAAATAATAATTTCAAAAATATTTGCAACCAATGCATTTTTATTTTATCTTATATGCTACAGACATTTCTCCTATATACAGAAGCTTATCGCATCCTGCGCTTATACATACTTTATGTGTAGTCGCGTATTATTTTATTTGTTTGTTTGTTTTTGTTTTTTTTTAGTTTTGAACGCTGATAGTCTGTAGGTTTTCCTGGCCTGCTCATTTAACGCATTCCACGCCCTAATGGCAGAGGGTACGAAGGAGTATTTTAAAATTTTTATGTTTTTTCTTGAGAAAAGAACAAGAAATTATTTTTTTTCCCCTATGCAAATCTTGTTGTTGTATCAGATTGTTGATGCATATTTTCGCAAGTTAAAATTTAACGCCCTTTGTGTATTATAACTACTTCATCATTTGTTCTTCTAGCTAATTTAAGTGTATACTCTACTATTTGTTCATTATTTCAGTAGGCGTCCAATACAAGCATTGCGTTAAGCCGGTCGTATTCTTCGGTTGACATCGCCATTTCGAGAATATCATAATCCATATAAAACAGGGATGCAAAATTTAACGATTAATTAATCGATTAATCGTTACATTTTTTTAACCATTAATTTTTTTTAGCGATGAATCGACCCAGCACTCACAAATGTATCAGAAGTCACATCGGCTGGTTATAAATAACTAGGGGCAAGTACCCGGCTTCGCCCAGGTTTAACAACAACAGCAACAACAACAAAAACAACAACAGCAACAAAACAACAAAAACAAACAACAAAAACAAAACAACTACAACAACAACAAAGCAACAACAACAAAACAACAACTACAAAACAACAACAGCAACAGCAGCAACAACAACAGCAACAACGACAAAACCAACAACAGAAACAGCAACAGCAACAAAACAACTACAACAACAACAGCAACAACAACAAAGCAACAACAACAAAACAACAACTACAACAGCAACAACAACAAAGCAATAACAACATGAAGGACATTGTCGTCGCAGGGCAAGGGATGTGGACAACAACAACAACAGCAAAAACAACACAAAAGCAACAACAGCAACAACAACAACAACAGCAACAACAACAGCAACAACAACAGCAACAGCAACAGCAACAACAACAAAAACAACAACAGCAACAACAACAAAAACAAAACAACAACAAAACATCAACAAAACATCAACAACAAAACAACAACAAAACAACAACAAAACAACAACTACAACAACAACAGCAACAACAACAAAGCAACAACAACAAAACAACAACTACAACAACAAAAGCAACAACAACAAAGCAACAACAACAACAAAATTATTTTATGGCGACAATCGCCTTCTTGTTAATCTCGACACCAAAATGTTTATTAATTTGCGTCATTATTTTACGTCTTAAATTTCAATAATTTTTATTTTATATAGCTCATATAGGGAAAAACTACATTTTGGGCCCCCGGCCCCCAGTATCTTATATATATGGAACGAAACCTGTTTAATAACCCTTCCGGTATAATTTTGTGTACGTGTACCAAATTTCACGTTATTTGGTTGTCTGGATCTTGAGTTATTAGGGAACAGACAGACAGACAGACAACAAATGCGTCTTATATATAGAGAGATATAACAGCCCAAGTCACTCCCTCACTCACTCACTGGCTCATTCCTTAACGCTATGACGTCATTGTTTGAGCTGATAATACAAGGTGTGCATCAGGAGGTGCGCAAAATAATTCTAAATTAAAGATTCTGACCGTAAAAAAATAATATATGACGTTATTGTTTTAGCTAACGTTTTATTTTTGGAAAAGGGAACCATGTAAAAATAGGATTTGAGGATTTATAATTAAACAATATAATTTGCAATGTCTGTCCGTGACGCTATTAATTTTAGAAAGCAGGAAAAACCAAATTACTGCACCAATGCATCAAAAGGTGTGCAAATTAAAGATGCACTGAAAAAAATATTATATGACGTCATTGTTTTCGCTCATACATGTATTTTAATTTTGAAAAAGGGATCAATGTGAAAAGAGGATTTGATGATTGTTAATTATAAAATCCAAAAACAAAGGGGGCATCGTAGGCGCCCTACAACCCCTATTATAAAATACTTTGTGTACATTTCAGAAAGTTTAATCTTTCGTATTTATCAAACAAGGACAAGTTAGTTGGGCTTTTGAAAAGGTCGGTGCCGTAGGCAGTGGCGTCACTAGGGGGGGGCGGGGGGCGGGCCGCCCCGGGTGACACCCATCAGGGGGTGACACCCGAGCCTAAAATTTTACTGTGTACGATTGTATGTCAGAAAACAAAAGATGACAATTTTTTTAATCTAGAAAGAAATTAAGAAATACAATGAAATACGTTAAATGCGAAAATTGTTATTTAAAAAAATATCAGTTAACTTGCAATAATAAAACAGCCCCAACACACGAACAACATTAAAACAAATTAGGAAGAAAAGAAAAGAAATAGTCGCAGCATAGAGATCTTTAAAAAAGGCTGGAATGAAAGAGGCGGTGTCTTCTGTTTTAAAAGTTATAAAGCCATTTGGGCTTGGACACACCGACAGCATGAACTAATCCCACCTCACGACTCCCTCCACCACAGTGGGGTGGGGGGAATACGATTTTTATCACCATCATCAAAAGATGGGTTTTCTTTGTTGATGTTTTTCTTGAGGAAAATTATGATTTCAATGTCTTTAAGTTAATATTTTTATATATATATTTATTAAAGGCGTGAAAGCATAGATATGCATGTTTATATACAGGTAGTCCTCCGGTTACGACGGTCCCATCCCGACTTACGCTGTTTAGTGCTTACGAACGCGCCCCCGTAAAGAATAGTATTACGTGTTATTCCGTATTTTAAAATATAAAAAATTCATGAGGTAACGAATTCTTTTCTCTATTGGAAATAACAAAAATTATTGAAAAATATGTATGATTATTATTTCAACCTACAACTTTCGTTTGCGAATTTTTCAAATGGCGAAGTTTTCAATCAAGTCAATAAAGCTGAGTAAGCTTACAAGTTCCTTTTCAATTCTCATTAGAGAGAGCATATTCAGCCTTTTTCGTCCCATGCAAATTCTAACTCATTATATATTCTTTTCAACTTTGAAAAGGATCGCTCTCAGCTGCAGTTTGATGTCATCATTGAAAGATAGATGCGAAGTGCGATGTGTACATTTGTAAAGGACTGTGTGAAATATAGCTCATTCAAAAGCAGCAAAACTTTTAGCTCTGTGCAAGTTTTTTGAGTTTCGCTTTGTGCTAATTCCTTTTCCTTACCCTGAGCCTGGGGCTGGACAATAACTCTTTTAAGAGTTCTGGAAATTGGACTAATTTTGAAGGTAAGCAGTCTTCGAAATCACTCATGAACCTACATGTGGAAGAAAATCAGAAGCCCCGAGCCTAGTGCTCTTTATGGGTCTTCCCGGAAGACCCCCTTAGCCATCTGGCCACCAAAGGGACGTAACAGCTGAGGACCCCCCCCCCACCAAAAGCGGTCGCTCTGAAGCGGCCACCTGGCCATCAAGGACATACAGTCGAAGATGCCTCCCACTAAGTTGCCCTCATAAGGAGGTGGTGGAATTTCCTACTACGACCCACTACCACTTTGGCGCCATCCCGGCAAAGCACACGGTCTCCATGGTTAGGACATCCGCAGACCTTGGGATCATCAAAGACCTACCTAGGGTGCAACCCCCACTGGAAGGTTTCCTCAGAGCTGGCGTCCAATGCGTTCTTCGCGGCACATTTTGCGAATCCGTACTGGCGCTCCTGGCCCTAAACCGGCACCGCTCGATGGCGTTGCTAGTAAATTGAGGGGGACGAAACGGTTGCTTCGGGATTTACCCGACCCCTTCTTCGAAATCACTTGAATATTATTCCATTAACTTGGCTGCTGCCCATCGGGTGGCGAAAGTGCTGAGCTCAGTTAGGTTTGTAAGAAAGCCAAATTTTTCATGGATGTATTTATATGCACCTAACCAATGTTGTAGGGCTTAAGAAAGTTTGTCAATGATTACCAGAAATACCTCAATCTTTAATTTTTTTCTCCAGGAGAATACTGTTTTGTTGATGTCCCTTTATCAAACGTACGCTTTCTTTTTTGTTTGATAGTATTGAAGATTGTTTACAGTGTTTTTACCACGGACTTTTCCTTTCCATTGTCTTCATAGGAATAAAATTAAGAATGCTATTTATTTAACAAACTCAATGAGAGACTTCCTTTCTAAAATTGTTTCCCAAATTTCAAGTTAAATAGCGACTTCCAGTTGTTCAATTAATTTCCTTTAGAAATCCTTCTTCTTCAAGTCGGCAGTCACGTGGCTGATTTTCATTCGTTGCTAATTCTTCCAGTGCTGCGATATTCTCATGGTATGAGATATTAACAGACCTTACAGCATAATGTGATGCTGACCATCTTGTGTCAGACAAGGCTTTGTTAGCATGTATCAATTTCATGTTTTTGAAGTACCTGTCAACGATGAGTAGATGCAACAAGTCGGGTATAAAGATTTTGCAGAAGACAAAAAAATCTGACCGCAGTAGGACAACCTGATGCTCTTTTCCCAACCAAATTAAAGGAATGAGCTGTACATGGCACATAATGAGCTACAATGCACTTCTCACGAAGAGTAGCCTGGTTTCCGTTATACTTCCTAGTCATTTGCAGCATTGCCGTATGACTGTCCAAGGCATTTTCAGGGATTCGTACAAACATAATGGCCTGCATCTTTATTATACACTTTAATTCATAAAAAGTTTGGGGGCCCATAAATTATTGGGGGCTTTAGCCCGTTCAGCACCCCCCCCCCTTTTTAATCCGCCGTAGGGGGGGGTCCACGCGTCTGTGACGATGTGGTACGAGGAGGGGGGTGTTTAAGAAATGTGACGTCACATAAAAACGTGAAACTTTAAATAAAAGTTCCACTTAAATATTTGATTGTTTACCATTTATTTAACTACGTTTTCAATGACTTCACGCGTGTTACGATATTACAGTGCAGACTTACCCTAAATACATATTTAAATGACAAAAAATAATTTGCAACATGCTAATTTTTATCGAGAAAATACGGCTTTGGGGGAGGGTTGTCAAAGCTTTGTGACGTCATATCGTAAAAAGGGGTAGGGTCTAAGTTTTTGTGACAAAGTATGACGCTGAGGGAGGGTGGGGTAAACATCGGCAACCTCGCGTGACGTCATTTATGGACGGCTCCTTCAGTCGTGAAGGGGTGACACCATGAGCTACCGCCCCGGGTGACACCAACCCTAGTGACGCCTCTGGCCGTAGGCGCCCTAAAAAAAGTGCATTTTTATAAAATAAATAGATTTCAGCTGAAAACTTCCGTCATTTTTGACGGGTCATACGCTAGTTATAATATAATTTGTGTACATTTCAGGAAGTTTAATATTTCGTATTTATCAAACAAGGATAAGTTACTTGGGCTTTTGATTTTAAAAAAGTGGGCGCCATAGGGGCCCTACAACCCCAATGGGCGCGTAGGCGCCTAGGCGCCTTACAACCCCTAGTTAAATAATATAATAGCCCAAGTCACTGGATGGCTCCGTAACTCTATGACGTTATCGTTTGAGCTTATATTTTAATACAAGGAGTGCATCAGGAGGTGTGCAAAATAATTATCAATTAAAGATTATTTTTGAAATAGAACAACAGTCCATAGAAGTTAAAAAGCGTGTGGTGTTTCTCGCCGTAAAAAATATTATATGACGTCATTGTTTTAGCTTACATTTTAATTTTGGAAAAGGGAACGATGTAAAAAGAGGATTTGATGATTTATAATTATAAAATACTTTGTGTACATTTCAGGAAGTTTAACACTTCGTATTTATCAAACAAGGATAAGTTACTAGGGCTTTTGAAAAAAGTGGGCACCTTAGGCGCCCTACAACCCCTAGTATTGTCAATATGACCCACTCATCACTTGAACCAAATAATAATGTCATTCAATACACATGACATATACATTTTTATTTTTTGCTTTAATCGAAATTAACCATTATTATACTTTAATTTTTCAAACGTTAACTATTAAATTAAAATTAATATTTAACAGCCCTAATATAAAAAAATAACGTATACCACTCGAGTAAATACAGTGAACTTTTGACCAAGATTCTTAATTATCCTCCTATATAATAAAAGGCTAAGTTCTGTTCTTTCTGTCCGGTCCTCAATAGCGATTGGTCCCTCAAACACACATGACTCTTACAGCCAATCATATTGAACACGTTTACGCGGACGTTCAAAACAAGTTATTTTTGGTGCAGTATTTCTTCCAAGACTTTATTTTGAGTTATGCGCGTTGTGATTTAAGTCAAAAGCTCTGTTTTTAAGAGTTATTTCGTTTAACTATAATGAATAGTATTTTTGACGTGATGCACGTGTATGCCGGTCGCGACGGCTGTTGGAGGAGAGTTACTACATGCCACCGGACGGTGGCGGAACGTCCTTGGACGGGCTTTGTTGGTCGTTTAACATATTCGTTAAACAACATTTTTTAAACATTTCTTTTTAATCTAAGGCTCTGGGTAGTTCCCAATGTAACTGTATGTTTGTTAATCTGCCTACAATGTTAAAGAAAGACTACTTTCAGACGCTCATGAATTTATAATAATTTATAATAATGCTCAATTTAATAAAATTGTCTGAGTGTCTGCGAGAAGCATTTTACCAATAATTAGATTATATCAACACACAAAAAAAAGAAAAAAAAATTATAATTAATTTCACCCCCACCCACCCAACCCCCTCCCTTTTTTAAGGAGCCATATTAAAAAAAAACCACAACAACTTCTGATTTAAAGCTACAGGGGGATTTTTCTTTTTTCTTAGTTCTTCCAGACTGAACTTAAGACGCATCTTTTCAAAATGTATTTACAAAATTAATGAAACAACATTTCTTTTAATGATTAGCGTAGCGTATGTGTAAAATGTACTGTCCTGTCCTTTATGTTGTTATTATGGTATGAATGGTTATTTAATTATTATATGTATGTTATGATCTCCATGCAGAGCGCTGTGAGCCCGGTTCCTTGCTGGGATACAGCGCTATATAAATTATCAATTTATTATAATTATCATTATTTTCTGGAGCTTTGACATTTCAATTTTAACCAGCATCTCTTCCAACAAATAAATTATCAAAGATCAAGCCATGAATACAGCGCGTTATATTTTATGACTCTGTTGCTCCCCTATCTTGGTTTTTTAAAGATATATATATACATATATTAATAATTGTTCCATTTTTTTAACTCCCTGAAGTCTTCAATCTGATGTCTGGTTCAAATTTAAATAAATAATTACATTTAAAAAATTAAATATAATTAAATATTATTAAATACCGAAATCATGACTAATTTATTTTCTATACCAATTAACACATTTCCTTACGCATTCAAACTTCCTTATATTATTTTTGTGACTGTTATTATAAATATTTATTTTTATTTTATAGTTTTTTTTCGTGAGGTGCTTGTGATTTTCAAATTTCATAAAATTTTATTCTTGATACGCCAACGTAACACATGCAATGGGCCGAAACTGGTTCAGCTTAATCCACAATATTTTAATAATCAACAGGCGCTAAAATAGAGCCTTTATATTATCGTAATTTAAAGGCGATTAAAATACAGATTGTTTCTTTTTTTTAAAAATTGCATTGCTGGGGCTTTTTACTACCATTAGAAATATTATCAACCAGGACCAGTCTCCTTCTTTCACTAGCACTGTGTTCGTTCTTCTTAAACAATGTTAATTCATCCATGTGCTGCGGGCTGCCTCCTCTTACTTTCTCCCGCCAAATCATATTTCTGGACCTCTTTGACTATGTAACATATTTATTGTATTTGATTATACGTGAAATACAATAAAAAATCTCTTATTGCAATCTCTTGTAATTCTATACCACTCAAGCGGCTTTTCTATGGTGAGCTTACTGAAGGACATAGAGTACGCGGAGGTCCACGTAAGCGCCACAAGGATACACTTAAATATGCTCTAAAGGCCTTTGACATTGGACATGACTCCTGGGAAGCAGCAGCCAGTGACCGAGCCCCCTGGCCCCTGTCGCTCTATGACACGGAATGGCGCAGCTGTCTGTGAGGCTAATAGACAACAGGCTGCCAAGACGAACAAAGGACACATGCCTACAGTAGCCAACACATGTTTGAACAAAGGACACATGCCTACAGTGGCCAACACCTCATGTTGGAACAAAGGACACATGTCTACAGTAGCCAACACCTCGTGTTTGAACCAGGGATTAACTTAAAGAAATATCACGTGCACAAACAATTTAGCTAAAGACAGAATACAGAGTGTAAACAAGGCAAAATGTATAGATGATGAAAGCATTAGTTCAATTACGTTACACAATTGTACACAACTAGACTCAAGTTTGATGGGAATTTTATTATAAGGTGCATTCTGGTATGATGTATGAGTGTGATTTAGATCCATTAACGCATTCAAAATATTTTTTAAGCTTCAACTCGTCTTTAAAAACGTTAATTTTAAATGGATGCCTGATGCAATCATGTGTTACCCATACGGACGGACGGGGGGGGGGCTTGTTTGTTATTACACGGTTTGACGGTTTGGAGGATTTTGACAAGACTTGACACTTAAATATAATTCCCTGAAGTCTTCAATCTGATGTCTGGTTCAAATTTAAATAAATAATTAAATTCAAAAAATTTATGTAGCGAGAACATTTAGAAAGATCTAAATGAAACATGTCAGCTGTTTTTTTGTTTTTTTGTTTTTTTTTGTTTTTTTTTGTTGTTTTTTTGTTGTTTTTTTTTCTTTTTCTGCAATAGTTCAATAATTTTGTGTTTAAAGCATTTTATTTCAATTATAAATTGCTCTTTATTTATTTCAGGATATTTGCCTGATAATAGAACAGCTTTAGATTCTAAATCTGCCATTGCAAAATACTGAAACGCTTTGCCAGTCAGAAAATTAAAGTCTTCTGCTTTATTTTTCAGAGAAACAAATCTGTCTTTTAACTGCATCATTATTGAATCAATGATTGCAACAACAACACACACAAAAAACGGAATTAACATGCTCTTCCTGGCATTTGTTTTCTTTTTGCTTTCCCTTTCGAGCTGGCTCGATTTTCATTTTAATACACGTTCCTTCAATTTTGGGAAAAATGTTATATTTATAGATTACGTTAGTTATTAGATCTTCAAAGTCATTAAAAAGTCCTTTTATTAACAACGATGATGAATATACGATAAATATCATAGTGCTACAATGACTTTTTTTAATTTTTTTCCAATATCAAATAGTTATAAACGCAATTAACTTGTAACTATTGATTTGACGGTGCAATGATTAAAGTTTGGTCCACACCTCTCAAATGATCGCGAGCATTTTGATCAAACACCACACGAACGCACCATAAAATACGCCAATTTTGGCGTAAATAAAATAAAATCCTTTTAAATAAAATACAAAATACACAAACAAATTGTGTTAGTTTAATAATAAAACTCAAATTTACTGTTTTTATTACACAATTTGTTTGTGTATTTTGTATTTTACAGCATTTGCTTTGAAACACCATCTTATGTTTGTATGCTTCTTTAGGCTGATTTCCGTGACTGAGGATATTTTTTCCCATCTAGTAGTTGACGAAGAGAAAAGTTGTAAAATGCCTGTATATTTCCGAAAAAATGTCACATCTGCATCAATGCTTGCCGCGTGCACACCTACCAAATTAAGACAATGTGTACAACACGGGATATACCGAGCAAGTGGAATCTCTTTTTGAAGTATGGCTTGAACTCCCTTTTACTTCCCTGCCATGTTGGCCCCTATTATGGTATCCTTGGCCCACGTAAATCTTCAAGTGATAAACCATTTTGAATTAATGCTGCTTTAATTTCCAAGGCAACTCCTTCTCCTGTTTTTTCAGTTTTGTTTATGAAACCAACGAACCTCTCTTCAATGGTATATTCTTTATCTGACAATTTCACATACCGAATAATTTCAGTTAAATGTTCTTTGTGAGATACATCCGGAGTGCTATCAAATATTATACTATAACTAGTGTATTACCGTAAAAAAATGACGGAAGTTTTCAGAATAAATACATTTCAGCTGAAATCTATTTATTTTAAAAAAAATACACTTCAAAATAAAAATTAATGTAATACAGAACTTTTATTTATTTAATTTATTTTTTATTCATTTACAAAATCGATCACAGTACCACATAACAGCACTATAAAACAAAATCGATCCCAGGGCTACCTAACAGCATTACATCCATACAGGCAATGGGAATTATGTATATTGATATTTAGCTTCTTAAATTTCTTTCATTATTTCACTTTGTACTTTCGCTGATAACTAATTAATAAATTCATTCTGGGATTGTTGGCGACAAATAGCTAGTGTGATTTTTAATATGCGATTCAAGGGAATTTTTAAAACCAACATCAAACTGACACAAATTTTATCAGATTCCAAAATATACCTCCATTTTGTTCGTGTCCACAATAAGCTAAGTTGTTTTCAGCACAAAACAATATACATTTTAAAATTAGAGATTTAATATTATTGTCAATATATGGCGCCATTTCAAAATTTCGCTTTTAAGTGCTGCTTGTGCAAAGTCGTCAATTATAACAACTTTTTCAACCCTTTTTATTAAATCCTCAATTTCCTTCAAATTCTTTAACGCTTGCTCGTGGAGATTTCATTATTAACAAGAAAAGAAATGAAATATCGAGTACTTGCATTTTTTAAAATAAAATCCAATTTAGGACATTTTTGTTTACAGAGTTAATTATTAATTGCATGAAACCCTACTTTTTTTGGTCACTGTTCGCAATGAAAAGGTTTTCAAAACGAGTCAAAAAAGACGTGAAGTTTAATCAACGCCCTAGATAATTCGTAGGTAGAGAATTATTGATTAAACATTCACATCCAAATTTTAAGTCATAGCATCATATATTGTAGGTGTCTGAACATGAAATGCCTTCACGCAAGTTTGCAAACCCCCCTGAAAAAGTCTGGGTACGACCTTGTTAAGTATGTATTTAGTGTTAGGTTTCACTCTAATATCGTAACACGCGTGAAACCGTGTAATAGGTCATAAAATAAATTGTAATAAATCAAATATTTAAGTGGAACTTTTATTTAAAGTTCCGAGTGTTGATGTGACGTCACATTTCTCAAACACCCCCCCTCCCCGACGTCACACATCGTCACACAATGTGTGGACCCTCTAGGTGCATGCGTGACGTTATTTGTGGACTGTCCCTAATGACTTCATCAGTACAAATAAATGAACACAAGCATTCAAATTAAACTTACATTATGTAATACATACTATACCATGGACTAAATTACATTATGTAATACATACTATACCATGGACTCAATTACATTATGTAATACATACTATACCATGGACTCAATTACATTATGTAATACATACTATACCATGGACTCAATTACATTATGTAATACATACTATACCATGGACTCAATTACATTATGTAATACATACTATACCATGGACTCAATTACATTATGTAATACATACTATACCATGGACTCAATTACATTATGTAATACATACTATACCATGGACTCAATTACATTATGTAATACATACTATACCATGGACTCAATTACATTATGTAATACATACTATACCATGGACTCAATTACATTATGTAATACATACTATACCATGGACTCAATTACATTATGTAATACATACTATACCATGGACTCAATTACATTATGTAATACATACTATACCATGGACTCAATTACATTATGTAATACATACTATACCATGGACTCAATTACATTATGTAATACATACTATACCATGGACTCAATTACATTATGTAATACATACTATACCATGGACTCAATTACATTATGTAATACATACTATACCATGGACTCAATTACATTATGTAATACATACTATACCATGGACTCAATTACATTATGTAATACATACTATACCATGGACTCAATTACATTATGTAATACATACTATACCATGGACTCAATTACATTATGTAATACATACTATACCATGGACTCAATTACATTATGTAATACATACTATACCATGGACTCAATTACATTATGTAATACATACTATACCATGGACTCAATACATTATGTAATACATACTATACCATGGACTCAATTACATTATGTAATACATACTATACCATGGACTCAATTACATTATGTAATACATACTATACCATGGACTCAATTACATTATGTAATACATACTATACCATGGACTCAATTACATTATGTAATACATACTATACCATGGACTCAATTACATTATGTAATACATACTATACCATGGACTCAATTACATTATGTAATACATACTATACCATGGACTCAATTACATTATGTAATACATACTATACCATGGACTCAATTACATTATGTAATACATACTATACCATGGACTCAATTACATTATGTAATACATACTATACCATGGACTCAATTACATTATGTAATACATACTATACCATGGACTCAATTACATTATGTAATACATACTATACCATGGACTCAATTACATTATGTAATACATACTATACCATGGACTCAATTACATTATGTAATACATACTATACCATGGACTCAATTACATTATGTAATACATACTATACCATGGACTCAATTACATTATGTAATACATACTATACCATGGACTCAATTACATTATGTAATACATACTATACCATGGACTCAATTACATTATGTAATACATACTATACCATGGACTCAATTACATTATGTAATACATACTATACCATGGACTCAATTACATTATGTAATACATACTATACCATGGACTCAATTACATTATGTAATACATACTATACCATGGACTCAATTACATTATGTAATACATACTATACCATGGACTCAATTACATTATGTAATACATACTATACCATGGACTCAATTACATTATGTAATACATACTATACCATGGACTCAATTACATTATGTAATACATACTATACCATGGACTCAATTACATTATGTAATACATACTATACCATGGACTCAATTACATTATGTAATACATACTATACCATGGACTCAATTACATTATGTAATACATACTATACCATGGACTCAATTACATTATGTAATACATACTATACCATGGACTCAATTACATTATGTAATACATACTATACCATGGACTCAATTACATTATGTAATACATACTATACCATGGACTCAATTACATTATGTAATACATACTATACCATGGACTCAATTACATTATGTAATACATACTATACCATGGACTCAATTACATTATGTAATACATACTATACCATGGACTCAATTACATTATGTAATACATACTATACCATGGACTCAATTACATTATGTAATACATACTATACCATGGACTCAATTACATTATGTAATACATACTATACCATGGACTCAATTACATTATGTAATACATACTATACCATGGACTCAATTACATTATGTAATACATACTATACCATGGACTCAATTACATTATGTAATACATACTATACCATGGACTCAATTACATTATGTAATACATACTATACCATGGACTCAATTACATTATGTAATACATACTATACCATGGACTCAATTACATTATGTAATACATACTATACCATGGACTCAATTACATTATGTAATACATACTATACCATGGACTCAATTACATTATGTAATACATACTATACCATGGACTCAATTACATTATGTAATACATACTATACCATGGACTCAATTACATTATGTAATACATACTATACCATGGACTCAATTACATTATGTAATACATACTATACCATGGACTCAATTACATTATGTAATACATACTATACCATGGACTCAATTACATTATGTAATACATACTATACCATGGACTCAATTACATTATGTAATACATACTATACCATGGACTCAATTACATTATGTAATACATACTATACCATGGACTCAATTACATTATGTAATACATACTATACCATGGACTCAATTACATTATGTAATACATACTATACCATGGACTCAATTACATTATGTAATACATACTATACCATGGACTCAATTACATTATGTAATACATACTATACCATGGACTCAATTACATTATGTAATACATACTATACCATGGACTCAATTACATTATGTAATACATACTATACCATGGACTCAATTACATTATGTAATACATACTATACCATGGACTCAATTACATTATGTAATACATACTATACCATGGACTCAATTACATTATGTAATACATACTATACCATGGACTCAATTACATTATGTAATACATACTATACCATGGACTCAATTACATTATGTAATACATACTATACCATGGACTCAATTACATTATGTAATACATACTATACCATGGACTCAATTACATTATGTAATACATACTATACCATGGACTCAATTACATTATGTAATACATACTATACCATGGACTCAATTACATTATGTAATACATACTATACCATGGACTCAATTACATTATGTAATACATACTATACCATGGACTCAATTACATTATGTAATACATACTATACCATGGACTCAATTACATTATGTAATACATACTATACCATGGACTCAATTACATTATGTAATACATACTATACCATGGACTCAATTACATTATGTAATACATACTATACCATGGACTCAATTACATTATGTAATACATACTATACCATGGACTCAATTACATTATGTAATACATACTATACCATGGACTCAATTACATTATGTAATACATACTATACCATGGACTCAATTACATTATGTAATACATACTATACCATGGACTCAATTACATTATGTAATACATACTATACCATGGACTCAATTACATTATGTAATACATACTATACCATGGACTCAATTACATTATGTAATACATACTATACCATGGACTCAATTACATTATGTAATACATACTATACCATGGACTCAATTACATTATGTAATACATACTATACCATGGACTCAATTACATTATGTAATACATACTATACCATGGACTCAATTACATTATGTAATACATACTATACCATGGACTCAATTACATTATGTAATACATACTATACCATGGACTCAATTACATTATGTAATACATACTATACCATGGACTCAATTACATTATGTAATACATACTATACCATGGACTCAATTACATTATGTAATACATACTATACCATGGACTCAATTACATTATGTAATACATACTATACCATGGACTCAATTACATTATGTAATACATACTATACCATGGACTCAATTACATTATGTAATACATACTATACCATGGACTCAATTACATTATGTAATACATACTATACCATGGACTCAATTACATTATGTAATACATACTATACCATGGACTCAATTACATTATGTAATACATACTATACCATGGACTCAATTACATTATGTAATACATACTATACCATGGACTCAATTACATTATGTAATACATACTATACCATGGACTCAATTACATTATGTAATACATACTATACCATGGACTCAATTACATTATGTAATACATACTATACCATGGACTCAATTACATTATGTAATACATACTATACCATGGACTCAATTACATTATGTAATACATACTATACCATGGACTCAATTACATTATGTAATACATACTATACCATGGACTCAATTACATTATGTAATACATACTATACCATGGACTCAATTACATTATGTAATACATACTATACCATGGACTCAATTACATTATGTAATACATACTATACCATGGACTCAATTACATTATGTAATACATACTATACCATGGACTCAATTACATTATGTAATACATACTATACCATGGACTCAATTACATTATGTAATACATACTATACCATGGACTCAATTACATTATGTAATACATACTATACCATGGACTCAATTACATTATGTAATACATACTATACCATGGACTCAATTACATTATGTAATACATACTATACCATGGACTCAATTACATTATGTAATACATACTATACCATGGACTCAATTACATTATGTAATACATACTATACCATGGACTCAATTACATTATGTAATACATACTATACCATGGACTCAATTACATTATGTAATACATACTATACCATGGACTCAATTACATTATGTAATACATACTATACCATGGACTCAATTACATTATGTAATACATACTATACCATGGACTCAATTACATTATGTAATACATACTATACCATGGACTCAATTACATTATGTAATACATACTATACCATGGACTCAATTACATTATGTAATACATACTATACCATGGACTCAATTACATTATGTAATACATACTATACCATGGACTCAATTACATTATGTAATACATACTATACCATGGACTCAATTACATTATGTAATACATACTATACCATGGACTCAATTACATTATGTAATACATACTATACCATGGACTCAATTACATTATGTAATACATACTATACCATGGACTCAATTACATTATGTAATACATACTATACCATGGACTCAATTACATTATGTAATACATACTATACCATGGACTCAATTACATTATGTAATACATACTATACCATGGACTCAATTACATTATGTAATACATACTATACCATGGACTCAATTACATTATGTAATACATACTATACCATGGACTCAATTACATTATGTAATACATACTATACCATGGACTCAATTACATTATGTAATACATACTATACCATGGACTCAATTACATTATGTAATACATACTATACCATGGACTCAATTACATTATGTAATACATACTATACCATGGACTCAATTACATTATGTAATACATACTATACCATGGACTCAATTACATTATGTAATACATACTATACCATGGACTCAATTACATTATGTAATACATACTATACCATGGACTCAATTACATTATGTAATACATACTATACCATGGACTCAATTACATTATGTAATACATACTATACCATGGACTCAATTACATTATGTAATACATACTATACCATGGACTCAATTACATTATGTAATACATACTATACCATGGACTCAATTACATTATGTAATACATACTATACCATGGACTCAATTACATTATGTAATACATACTATACCATGGACTCAATTACATTATGTAATACATACTATACCATGGACTCAATTACATTATGTAATACATACTATACCATGGACTCAATTACATTATGTAATACATACTATACCATGGACTCAATTACATTATGTAATACATACTATACCATGGACTCAATTACATTATGTAATACATACTATACCATGGACTCAATTACATTATGTAATACATACTATACCATGGACTCAATTACATTATGTAATACATACTATACCATGGACTCAATTACATTATGTAATACATACTATACCATGGACTCAATTACATTATGTAATACATACTATACCATGGACTCAATTACATTATGTAATACATACTATACCATGGACTCAATTACATTATGTAATACATACTATACCATGGACTCAATTACATTATGTAATACATACTATACCATGGACTCAATTACATTATGTAATACATACTATACCATGGACTCAATTACATTATGTAATACATACTATACCATGGACTCAATTACATTATGTAATACATACTATACCATGGACTCAATTACATTATGTAATACATACTATACCATGGACTCAATTACATTATGTAATACATACTATACCATGGACTCAATTACATTATGTAATACATACTATACCATGGACTCAATTACATTATGTAATACATACTATACCATGGACTCAATTACATTATGTAATACATACTATACCATGGACTCAATTACATTATGTAATACATACTATACCATGGACTCAATTACATTATGTAATACATACTATACCATGGACTCAATTACATTATGTAATACATACTATACCATGGACTCAATTACATTATGTAATACATACTATACCATGGACTCAATTACATTATGTAATACATACTATACCATGGACTCAATTACATTATGTAATACATACTATACCATGGACTCAATTACATTATGTAATACATACTATACCATGGACTCAATTACATTATGTAATACATACTATACCATGGACTCAATTACATTATGTAATACATACTATACCATGGACTCAATTACATTATGTAATACATACTATACCATGGACTCAATTACATTATGTAATACATACTATACCATGGACTCAATTACATTATGTAATACATACTATACCATGGACTCAATTACATTATGTAATACATACTATACCATGGACTCAATTACATTATGTAATACATACTATACCATGGACTCAATTACATTATGTAATACATACTATACCATGGACTCAATTACATTATGTAATACATACTATACCATGGACTCAATTACATTATGTAATACATACTATACCATGGACTCAATTACATTATGTAATACATACTATACCATGGACTCAATTACATTATGTAATACATACTATACCATGGACTCAATTACATTATGTAATACATACTATACCATGGACTCAATTACATTATGTAATACATACTATACCATGGACTCAATTACATTATGTAATACATACTATACCATGGACTCAATTACATTATGTAATACATACTATACCATGGACTCAATTACATTATGTAATACATACTATACCATGGACTCAATTACATTATGTAATACATACTATACCATGGACTCAATTACATTATGTAATACATACTATACCATGGACTCAATTACATTATGTAATACATACTATACCATGGACTCAATTACATTATGTAATACATACTATACCATGGACTCAATTACATTATGTAATACATACTATACCATGGACTCAATTACATTATGTAATACATACTATACCATGGACTCAATTACATTATGTAATACATACTATACCATGGACTCAATTACATTATGTAATACATACTATACCATGGACTCAATTACATTATGTAATACATACTATACCATGGACTCAATTACATTATGTAATACATACTATACCATGGACTCAATTACATTATGTAATACATACTATACCATGGACTCAATTACATTATGTAATACATACTATACCATGGACTCAATTACATTATGTAATACATACTATACCATGGACTCAATTACATTATGTAATACATACTATACCATGGACTCAATTACATTATGTAATACATACTATACCATGGACTCAATTACATTATGTAATACATACTATACCATGGACTCAATTACATTATGTAATACATACTATACCATGGACTCAATTACATTATGTAATACATACTATACCATGGACTCAATTACATTATGTAATACATACTATACCATGGACTCAATTACATTATGTAATACATACTATACCATGGACTCAATTACATTATGTAATACATACTATACCATGGACTCAATTACATTATGTAATACATACTATACCATGGACTCAATTACATTATGTAATACATACTATACCATGGACTCAATTACATTATGTAATACATACTATACCATGGACTCAATTACATTATGTAATACATACTATACCATGGACTCAATTACATTATGTAATACATACTATACCATGGACTCAATTACATTATGTAATACATACTATACCATGGACTCAATTACATTATGTAATACATACTATACCATGGACTCAATTACATTATGTAATACATACTATACCATGGACTCAATTACATTATGTAATACATACTATACCATGGACTCAATTACATTATGTAATACATACTATACCATGGACTCAATTACATTATGTAATACATACTATACCATGGACTCAATTACATTATGTAATACATACTATACCATGGACTCAATTACATTATGTAATACATACTATACCATGGACTCAATTACATTATGTAATACATACTATACCATGGACTCAATTACATTATGTAATACATACTATACCATGGACTCAATTACATTATGTAATACATACTATACCATGGACTCAATTACATTATGTAATACATACTATACCATGGACTCAATTACATTATGTAATACATACTATACCATGGACTCAATTACATTATGTAATACATACTATACCATGGACTCAATTACATTATGTAATACATACTATACCATGGACTCAATTACATTATGTAATACATACTATACCATGGACTCAATTACATTATGTAATACATACTATACCATGGACTCAATTACATTATGTAATACATACTATACCATGGACTCAATTACATTATGTAATACATACTATACCATGGACTCAATTACATTATGTAATACATACTATACCATGGACTCAATTACATTATGTAATACATACTATACCATGGACTCAATTACATTATGTAATACATACTATACCATGGACTCAATTACATTATGTAATACATACTATACCATGGACTCAATTACATTATGTAATACATACTATACCATGGACTCAATTACATTATGTAATACATACTATACCATGGACTCAATTACATTATGTAATACATACTATACCATGGACTCAATTACATTATGTAATACATACTATACCATGGACTCAATTACATTATGTAATACATACTATACCATGGACTCAATTACATTATGTAATACATACTATACCATGGACTCAATTACATTATGTAATACATACTATACCATGGACTCAATTACATTATGTAATACATACTATACCATGGACTCAATTACATTATGTAATACATACTATACCATGGACTCAATTACATTATGTAATACATACTATACCATGGACTCAATTACATTATGTAATACATACTATACCATGGACTCAATTACATTATGTAATACATACTATACCATGGACTCAATTACATTATGTAATACATACTATACCATGGACTCAATTACATTATGTAATACATACTATACCATGGACTCAATTACATTATGTAATACATACTATACCATGGACTCAATATACATTATGTAATACATACTATACCATGGACTCAATTACATTATGTAATACATACTATACCATGGACTCAATTACATTATGTAATACATACTATACCATGGACTCAATTACATTATGTAATACATACTATACCATGGACTCAATTACATTATGTAATACATACTATACCATGGACTCAATTACATTATGTAATACATACTATACCATGGACTCAATTACATTATGTAATACATACTATACCATGGACTCAATTACATTATGTAATACATACTATACCATGGACTCAATTACATTATGTAATACATACTATACCATGGACTCAATTACATTATGTAATACATACTATACCATGGACTCAATTACATTATGTAATACATACTATACCATGGACTCAATTACATTATGTAATACATACTATACCATGGACTCAATTACATTATGTAATACATACTATACCATGGACTCAATTACATTATGTAATACATACTATACCATGGACTCAATTACATTATGTAATACATACTATACCATGGACTCAATTACATTATGTAATACATACTATACCATGGACTCAATTACATTATGTAATACATACTATACCATGGACTCAATTACATTATGTAATACATACTATACCATGGACTCAATTACATTATGTAATACATACTATACCATGGACTCAATTACATTATGTAATACATACTATACCATGGACTCAATTACATTATGTAATACATACTATACCATGGACTCAATTACATTATGTAATACATACTATACCATGGACTCAATTACATTATGTAATACATACTATACCATGGACTCAATTACATTATGTAATACATACTATACCATGGACTCAATTACATTATGTAATACATACTATACCATGGACTCAATTACATTATGTAATACATACTATACCATGGACTCAATTACATTATGTAATACATACTATACCATGGACTCAATTACATTATGTAATACATACTATACCATGGACTCAATTACATTATGTAATACATACTATACCATGGACTCAATTACATTATGTAATACATACTATACCATGGACTCAATTACATTATGTAATACATACTATACCATGGACTCAATTACATTATGTAATACATACTATACCATGGACTCAATTACATTATGTAATACATACTATACCATGGACTCAATTACATTATGTAATACATACTATACCATGGACTCAATTACATTATGTAATACATACTATACCATGGACTCAATTACATTATGTAATACATACTATACCATGGACTCAATTACATTATGTAATACATACTATACCATGGACTCAATTACATTATGTAATACATACTATACCATGGACTCAATTACATTATGTAATACATACTATACCATGGACTCAATTACATTATGTAATACATACTATACCATGGACTCAATTACATTATGTAATACATACTATACCATGGACTCAATTACATTATGTAATACATACTATACCATGGACTCAATTACATTATGTAATACATACTATACCATGGACTCAATTACATTATGTAATACATACTATACCATGGACTCAATTACATTATGTAATACATACTATACCATGGACTCAATTACATTATGTAATACATACTATACCATGGACTCAATTACATTATGTAATACATACTATACCATGGACTCAATTACATTATGTAATACATACTATACCATGGACTCAATTACATTATGTAATACATACTATACCATGGACTCAATTACATTATGTAATACATACTATACCATGGACTCAATTACATTATGTAATACATACTATACCATGGACTCAATTACATTATGTAATACATACTATACCATGGACTCAATTACATTATGTAATACATACTATACCATGGACTCAATTACATTATGTAATACATACTATACCATGGACTCAATTACATTATGTAATACATACTATACCATGGACTCAATTACATTATGTAATACATACTATACCATGGACTCAATTACATTATGTAATACATACTATACCATGGACTCAATTACATTATGTAATACATACTATACCATGGACTCAATTACATTATGTAATACATACTATACCATGGACTCAATTACATTATGTAATACATACTATACCATGGACTCAATTACATTATGTAATACATACTATACCATGGACTCAATTACATTATGTAATACATACTATACCATGGACTCAATTACATTATGTAATACATACTATACCATGGACTCAATTACATTATGTAATACATACTATACCATGGACTCAATTACATTATGTAATACATACTATACCATGGACTCAATTACATTATGTAATACATACTATACCATGGACTCAATTACATTATGTAATACATACTATACCATGGACTCAATTACATTATGTAATACATACTATACCATGGACTCAATATAATTATGTAATACATACTATACCATGGACTCAATTACATTATGTAATACATACTATACCATGGACTCAATTACATTATGTAATACATACTATACCATGGACTCAATTACATTATGTAATACATACTATACCATGGACTCAATTACATTATGTAATACATACTATACCATGGACTCAATTACATTATGTAATACATACTATACCATGGACTCAATTACATTATGTAATACATACTATACCATGGACTCAATTACATTATGTAATACATACTATACCATGGACTCAATTACATTATGTAATACATACTATACCATGGACTCAATTACATTATGTAATACATACTATACCATGGACTCAATTACATTATGTAATACATACTATACCATGGACTCAATTACATTATGTAATACATACTATACCATGGACTCAATTACATTATGTAATACATACTATACCATGGACTCAATTACATTATGTAATACATACTATACCATGGACTCAATTACATTATGTAATACATACTATACCATGGACTCAATTACATTATGTAATACATACTATACCATGGACTCAATTACATTATGTAATACATACTATACCATGGACTCAATTACATTATGTAATACATACTATACCATGGACTCAATTACATTATGTAATACATACTATACCATGGACTCAATTACATTATGTAATACATACTATACCATGGACTCAATTACATTATGTAATACATACTATACCATGGACTCAATTACATTATGTAATACATACTATACCATGGACTCAATTACATTATGTAATACATACTATACCATGGACTCAATTACATTATGTAATACATACTATACCATGGACTCAATTACATTATGTAATACATACTATACCATGGACTCAATTACATTATGTAATACATACTATACCATGGACTCAATTACATTATGTAATACATACTATACCATGGACTCAATTACATTATGTAATACATACTATACCATGGACTCAATTACATTATGTAATACATACTATACCATGGACTCAATTACATTATGTAATACATACTATACCATGGACTCAATTACATTATGTAATACATACTATACCATGGACTCAATTACATTATGTAATACATACTATACCATGGACTCAATTACATTATGTAATACATACTATACCATGGACTCAATTACATTATGTAATACATACTATACCATGGACTCAATTACATTATGTAATACATACTATACCATGGACTCAATTACATTATGTAATACATACTATACCATGGACTCAATTACATTATGTAATACATACTATACCATGGACTCAATTACATTATGTAATACATACTATACCATGGACTCAATTACATTATGTAATACATACTATACCATGGACTCAATTACATTATGTAATACATACTATACCATGGACTCAATTACATTATGTAATACATACTATACCATGGACTCAATTACATTATGTAATACATACTATACCATGGACTCAATTACATTATGTAATACATACTATACCATGGACTCAATTACATTATGTAATACATACTATACCATGGACTCAATTACATTATGTAATACATACTATACCATGGACTCAATTACATTATGTAATACATACTATACCATGGACTCAATTACATTATGTAATACATACTATACCATGGACTCAATTACATTATGTAATACATACTATACCATGGACTCAATTACATTATGTAATACATACTATACCATGGACTCAATTACATTATGTAATACATACTATACCATGGACTCAATTACATTATGTAATACATACTATACCATGGACTCAATTACATTATGTAATACATACTATACCATGGACTCAATTACATTATGTAATACATACTATACCATGGACTCAATTACATTATGTAATACATACTATACCATGGACTCAATTACATTATGTAATACATACTATACCATGGACTCAATTACATTATGTAATACATACTATACCATGGACTCAATTACATTATGTAATACATACTATACCATGGACTCAATTACATTATGTAATACATACTATACCATGGACTCAATTACATTATGTAATACATACTATACCATGGACTCAATTACATTATGTAATACATACTATACCATGGACTCAATTACATTATGTAATACATACTATACCATGGACTCAATTACATTATGTAATACATACTATACCATGGACTCAATTACATTATGTAATACATACTATACCATGGACTCAATTACATTATGTAATACATACTATACCATGGACTCAATTACATTATGTAATACATACTATACCATGGACTCAATTACATTATGTAATACATACTATACCATGGACTCAATTACATTATGTAATACATACTATACCATGGACTCAATTACATTATGTAATACATACTATACCATGGACTCAATTACATTATGTAATACATACTATACCATGGACTCAATTACATTATGTAATACATACTATACCATGGACTCAATTACATTATGTAATACATACTATACCATGGACTCAATTACATTATGTAATACATACTATACCATGGACTCAATTACATTATGTAATACATACTATACCATGGACTCAATTACATTATGTAATACATACTATACCATGGACTCAATTACATTATGTAATACATACTATACCATGGACTCAATTACATTATGTAATACATACTATACCATGGACTCAATTACATTATGTAATACATACTATACCATGGACTCAATTACATTATGTAATACATACTATACCATGGACTCAATTACATTATGTAATACATACTATACCATGGACTCAATTACATTATGTAATACATACTATACCATGGACTCAATTACATTATGTAATACATACTATACCATGGACTCAATTACATTATGTAATACATACTATACCATGGACTCAATTACATTATGTAATACATACTATACCATGGACTCAATTACATTATGTAATACATACTATACCATGGACTCAATTACATTATGTAATACATACTATACCATGGACTCAATTACATTATGTAATACATACTATACCATGGACTCAATTACATTATGTAATACATACTATACCATGGACTCAATTACATTATGTAATACATACTATACCATGGACTCAATTACATTATGTAATACATACTATACCATGGACTCAATTACATTATGTAATACATACTATACCATGGACTCAATTACATTATGTAATACATACTATACCATGGACTCAATTACATTATGTAATACATACTATACCATGGACTCAATTACATTATGTAATACATACTATACCATGGACTCAATTACATTATGTAATACATACTATACCATGGACTCAATTACATTATGTAATACATACTATACCATGGACTCAATTACATTATGTAATACATACTATACCATGGACTCAATTACATTATGTAATACATACTATACCATGGACTCAATATACATTATGTAATACATACTATACCATGGACTCAATTACATTATGTAATACATACTATACCATGGACTCAATTACATTATGTAATACATACTATACCATGGACTCAATTACATTATGTAATACATACTATACCATGGACTCAATTACATTATGTAATACATACTATACCATGGACTCAATTACATTATGTAATACATACTATACCATGGACTCAATTACATTATGTAATACATACTATACCATGGACTCAATTACATTATGTAATACATACTATACCATGGACTCAATTACATTATGTAATACATACTATACCATGGACTCAATTACATTATGTAATACATACTATACCATGGACTCAATTACATTATGTAATACATACTATACCATGGACTCAATTACATTATGTAATACATACTATACCATGGACTCAATTACATTATGTAATACATACTATACCATGGACTCAATTACATTATGTAATACATACTATACCATGGACTCAATTACATTATGTAATACATACTATACCATGGACTCAATTACATTATGTAATACATACTATACCATGGACTCAATTACATTATGTAATACATACTATACCATGGACTCAATTACATTATGTAATACATACTATACCATGGACTCAATTACATTATGTAATACATACTATACCATGGACTCAATTACATTATGTAATACATACTATACCATGGACTCAATTATATTATGTAATACATACTATACCATGGACTCAATTACATTATGTAATACATACTATACCATGGACTCAATTACATTATGTAATACATACTATACCATGGACTCAATTACATTATGTAATACATACTATACCATGGACTCAATTACATTATGTAATACATACTATACCATGGACTCAATTACATTATGTAATACATACTATACCATGGACTCAATTACATTATGTAATACATACTATACCATGGACTCAATTACATTATGTAATACATACTATACCATGGACTCAATTACATTATGTAATACATACTATACCATGGACTCAATTACATTATGTAATACATACTATACCATGGACTCAATTACATTATGTAATACATACTATACCATGGACTCAATTACATTATGTAATACATACTATACCATGGACTCAATTACATTATGTAATAACATACTATACCATGGACTCAATATACATTATGTAAATACATACTATACCATGGACTCAATTACATTATGTAATACATACTATACCATGGACTCAATTACATTATGTAATACATACTATACCATGGACTCAATTACATTATGTAATACATACTATACCATGGACTCAATTACATTATGTAATACATACTATACCATGGACTCAATTACATTATGTAATACATACTATACCATGGACTCAATTACATTATGTAATACATACTATACCATGGACTCAATACATTATGTAATACATACTATACCATGGACTCAATACATTATGTAATACATACTATACCATGGACTCAAATACATTATGTAATACATACTATACCATGGACTCAATTACATTATGTAATACATACTATACCATGGACTCAATTACATTATGTAATACATACTATACCATGGACTCAATTACATTATGTAATACATACTATACCATGGACTCAATTACATTATGTAATACATACTATACCATGGACTCAATTACATTATGTAATACATACTATACCATGGACTCAATTACATTATGTAATACATACTATACCATGGACTCAATTACATTATGTAATACATACTATACCATGGACTCAATACATTATGTAATACATACTATACCATGGACTCAATTACATTATGTAATACATACTATACCATGGACTCAATTACATTATGTAATACATACTATACCATGGACTCAATTACATTATGTAATACATACTATACCATGGACTCAATTACATTATGTAATACATACTATACCATGGACTCAATTACATTATGTAATACATACTATACCATGGACTCAATTACATTATGTAATACATACTATACCATGGACTCAATACATTATGTAATACATACTATACCATGGACTCAATTACATTATGTAATACATACTATACCATGGACTCAATTACATTATGTAATACATACTATACCATGGACTCAATACATTATGTAATACATACTATACCATGGACTCAATACATTATGTAATACATACTATACCATGGACTCAATA
>CALYLW010001301.1:175652-187208 GCA_944989445.1 Ampullaceana balthica | reverse complement strand
TGAATCGGCTAATTATAGGTTAA
Organism: Ampullaceana balthica; assembly: GCA_944989445.1. NCBI lineage: Eukaryota > Metazoa > Mollusca > Gastropoda > Lymnaeidae > Ampullaceana > Ampullaceana balthica. The sequence goes on along the minus strand of CALYLW010001301.1, from coordinate 187,185 downwards.
GACGGAACTGAAGTCTGTGTAGTCTTATTTTAGTTTGGGTTTTAAGTTCAATTAATTTAAATTCAAGGTTTACTTCTGGGTTGATTAAAATTAGTTTACACGTCATCACGTTTGTTTGACCTCGCCACATCAATCGTTTGACCACACCACCACAATCGTTTGACCACACCACCACAATCGTTTGACCTCCCACACAATCGTTTGACCACACCACCACAATCGTTTGACCATACCACACGTGACCATCCACAATCGTTTGACCTCGCCACATCAATCGTTTGACCATACCACACAATCGTTTGACCACACCACCACAATCGTTTGACCATACCACCACAATCGTTTGACCACACAGTGACCACACACAATCGTTTGACCATACCACCACAATCGTTTGACCAACAACACAATCGTTTGACCACACCACCACAATCGTTTGACCACACCACCACAATCGTTTGACCACACCACCACAATCGTTTGACCACACCACCACAATCGTTTGACCACACCACCACAATCGTTTGACCACACCACCACAATCGTTTGACCACCACAATTAAAGTGGCCGAACGAACTTATTTACGAACTACATAAATCAAAACGAGCAGGTCTAGTAATCACCCTTTGAATTGACCACGATCCCCGGAGTGACCACGTTGAATGTAGTGACCACAAGCTCCTTATAATTGTAGCTGGTTATCAGGTCGAGTACTTTAATGAACACTTAGTGTGTGGTGATCACGTCTCTGTCACGGGCGACTAGCAAGAAATGTGGTCAACTGGTCATTGCTAGGTATTCAAGTCACGTTGAGCTAGGGGTCAACTGGTCATTGCTCCATATTCAAGTCACAGCCGTGGAATAATCAACAGTCGCATTTGACAAGGATATCGTAACCTTACGGTCCTCCTCGGACTGATGAATAATGACTGTGTGACGAGAGTAACGGCTGGACTAACTCGGGGACCTACACTGATTGATACATCATTGCGTGACCACAATGGTAACGATGGACTTGACAGGGTCGTGTGACCACAATGGTAACGATAGACTTGACAGGGTTGCGTGACCACAATGGTAACTATAGTTTTGACAGGGTTGTGCGACCACAATGGTAACTATAGTTTTGACAGGGTTGTGCGACCACAATGGTAACTATATTTGACAGGTTTGTGCGACCACAATGGTAACTATAGTTTTGACAGGGCTGTGCGACCACAATGGTAACTATAGTTTTGACAGGGTTGTGCGACCACAATGGTAACTATAGTTTTGACAGGGTTGTGCGACCACAATGGTAACTATAGTTTTACAGGGTTGTGTGACCACAATGGTAACTATATTTGACAGGGTTGTGTGACCACAATGGTAACTATATTTGACAGGGTTGTGTGACCACAATGGTAACTATATTTGACAGGGTTGTGTGACCACAATGGTAACTATAGTTTTGACAGGGTTGTGTGACCACAATGGTAACTATAGTTTTGACAGGGTTGTGTGACCACAATGGTAACTATATTTGACAGGGTTGTGTGACCACAATGGTAACTATATTTGACAGGGTTGTGTGACCACAATGGTAACTATAGTTTTGACAGGGCTGTGCGACCACAATGGTAACTATAGTTTTGACAGGGTTGTGCGACCACAATGGTAACTATAGTTTTACAGGGTTGTGTGACCACAATGGTAACTATATTTGACAGGGTTGTGTGACCACAATGGTAACTATATTTGACAAGGTTGTGTGACCATAATGGTAAACTATATTTGACAGGGTTGTGTGACCACAATGGTAACTATATTTGACAGGGTTGTGTGACCACAATGGTAACTATAGTTTTGACAGGGTTGTGCGACCACAATGGCAACTATAGTTTTGACAGGGTTGTGTGACCACAATGGTAACTATAGTTTTGACAGGGTTGTGCGACCACAATGGTAACTATAGTTTTGACAGGGTCGTGTGTGAGGTAACGATGCAGTTCTGCAGCGCATGAAATCGCTTTAATTAGATGGTTTGTTGTAGTCCCTGGTGGTATTCAGGGTAATATTTAAGTAAGACTTTGATGACAAAACTTAGAGATTTTAAATTTTGACGAAAGTCAGAATGCTTATAGTTATAGATTAACCAGCAAGTTTTAATGTTTTCTTTCGGCCGCTGAAAGAGATTTATGTCCATATCATAAATTCTCTTTAATTGCCAATCAATATAAAAAACAAATGAAAATGATGACATGAAAAAAAAGAACTGAGCCGAATTATAAATCATCAGGTATTCGGTTTGAACCGATGCGTCGTGAAAGATGATGTTACAGTAAGGTTGGTATGCACGCGTGCCTCTATGGGCACGCGAGAAAATTTTGCATGGCACCACATACAGATGACCTTTTGTTTCATCATATAATAATCCATTTCAAAATATATGTTATAGATGCACCTACTGGGCATGCAGCAATAATTATATTTTCAGGATTGTAAATATTGGCACAAACACTAATATAGGTAAAAAAATTGGCAACCACTCCGCAATGTAGCAATAGTATGAAAACATGTACGTAGAAAAGAATTGTTGTTTTAAATGGAATTAAGATCATTTAAAAAGTGCATCATAATTTAGTTCAAGGATTCTTAATTGGGGATGTTGTTTAAGAGGGATGAGGGTGAGGAATGGTAAATAATAATAGTAATAATACATTGATAATTTATTTAGCACAGTACACCATCAAGCGCTTCACATAAAAATAGTAACACACAATTATAAATTCATTCAAGAAAAACATTGAAATCATAAATACAACATATAATGACATTACGGTGCATATAAACAGCCTTTATGGATTGTTTGTTTTTTTAAAATTAATTTTGTAAATAAGGTTTGAAGAGATTTGTTTTAGTGCAGTCTTGAAGGTGTTAGTAGTTGGAATACCGCGAATGTGTAATGATAGAGTATTCCATTGTTTGGGGGCTCAAAAAGAGAGAGACCTTTCGCCAAATGTTTAGTACACCCATCACCTAATCCAGGGGTGGGCAAACTTTATAGGGCGAGGGCCGCATTAGTAAGAAATGAAGCATCAAGGGGCCAAACCTAACCAAAATGCACCATCGATTCAAGTACAAATATCCACCTTTAACATCCATGTATTCATTTTTTTTCGATATACCGCAGGCTTCCACGGGCCGCAAGGAACTCCGTAGCGGGCTGCATGCGGCCCACGGGCCTTAGTTTTTCCCACCTCTGACCTAATCAAATACAACACCAGAGCACCGAATGCAAAGACCGCCCCAAAGAATAAAATCACACTTGAAATACAGCCCCCACCCACCAAATACAATAACCGCATCACCGATAACAACCATCACATCAACATACAAATACAAATACAACCATTGTCCATCACCTACCAAATACAACCATTGTCCACCAAATCATGTCCACCAAATACAACCATTGTCCACCAAATACATTACAAATACACCATTGTCCACACAAAATACAACCATTGTCCACCAAATTATACAACCTCCGTACTACCAAATAAAGCCACCATTCATCCAAATACAAGTACAAATATACCAAATTAACCAAGCTTGCAGCCAGAGATTCCCGCCACTGAAATAATCTAATCTACAACATGAAGTCAGAAAATTTCATAACACCATCAAACCGTGTCAAGGTCACGTGACGTAGGCTGCATACCTGTAACATAGCACCAGCAAACCGTGTCAAGCTCACGTGACGTAGGCTGCATACCTGTAACATAGCAACAACAAACCGTCCTTAAAGCTTTAAACTTTCTACCTACATTTAACCCGTCCAACTCAGGGAATCTTTCAAAATGTTTGCCTCTGACCTGGCGACGTGTAGGCGTTTAAAAATAGCCATGAGATCTTTGACAGGGTGTGGGTGGGAACACTCGTAAGTCATGAATAACCTGATAAGTCTAACCAAGTGGACTCTGCAACTTCTTACACTTGATTCAGAGTCATGTTAGAATTTATAGATATATTCATTTTCTTCATTATCATTTCTCAAATGCACAGCCCAGAATAATCCCTGGAGCTATTGAAGACATCATAAGAAACAATTCATTTCATGACTTCATGTATCCCACTGACAGTATAATCGATTGCTGATATTAATTTCTGCATTTCGATACCCTGATTAAAAAAACAAACGAACTAATATACCAACGAAAGGGATTATCGTAAAGGCGAAGCTTTGGTTTGAATGATTAAAATGTTCGATCTTACGTGACGGTATGGTAAAAGTACAACTCTGTAGTGTGATCTAACTTAACTGTTGCCACATAGAGGTACAACTGGAGTGTAATATAACTTAACTGCTGCCTCATAGAGGTACAACTGTAGTGTAATCTAACTTAACTGTTGCCCCATAGAGGTACATCTGTAAATTGTAATCTAACGTAACTGCTGCCCCATAGAGGTACAACTATAGTGTAATCTAACTTAACTGTTGCCCCATAGAGGTACAACTATAGTATAATCTAACTTAACTGCAGCCCCATAGTGGTATACAACTATAGTGTAATCTAACTTAACTGTTGCCACATAGAGGTACAACTGTAGTGTAATCTAACTTAACTACTGCCCCGATAGTGGTACAGCTATAGTGTAATCTAACTTAACTGTTGCCCATATAGAGATACAAGTGTGGAGTAATCTAACTTAACTGCCCCCATAGAGGTAATCAACTCCGTTGCATGCTATACTAATCGTAAAACCAGTTGGAAATTATAGCGAGCACGCCCTGCTTACCTGTTCCATTTAACTTAAGTCTAGCGTAACTCCCACAAAGTGCATCGGTGTCTCCAACACCCACACATTTGTACTTTAACTCTGTTTGTTGCAGTTGTGTAGCAAGAGAGGTTTAATTGAAACATTCCATTTAACGTAATTTTTATGCCGTTTTTTTTGTTTTGTACACTCTGAGTCAATAATTGTGTAAAAAGGCAAAGACTGGTGTATAAAATGAAACGTTTGTTGAATAAAAGCATAGGTTGGTGTTATTCCTAGATACAGTAAAGCCACGTAAAAGCATAGGTTGGTGTTATTCCTAGATACAGTAAGCCACATAAAAGCATAGTTTGGTGTTATTCCTAGATACAGTAAAGCCACGTAAAAGCATAGGTTGGTGTTATTCCTAGATACAGTAAAGCCACATAAATGCATAGTTTGGTGTTATTCCTAGATACTGTAAAGCCGCATAAAAGCATAGGTTGGTGTTATTCATAGATACAGTAAAGCCACTCAAACTCCACGTGTTCAGACGGAGAAAAACTGCTTACTTCTAGAATATACCAGTTCAGAGGTCAGTTCCTCATCACTTTCGGTATGCAATTCAGAATTCGAAAAAGGACAAGCAATTGATTAGAATCTAGCGATAAGGCAAGATGAAGAAGTTTAACATATCGGGTGACAGTAACACTATTTCTGCCACTGATTGTTTGAACGTGTGACCTTATTGTCTGGTCTAATGCAATGGTGGCCAAACTATAGCTCGCGAGCCGCATGCGGCTCTTCTGTGTTCACATTGCGGCTCGCGTACTATTTATGAAAGATATTTTTACAATGATACTGGAAGATTTCCAAGCCAGGTTTAATGACCCATAGTTCTTCAATGCGGCTCTCGACAATTTGCTTATATTTAAAAATGGCTCTCAGAAGCTAAAGGTCTGGCCACCCCTGGTCTAGTGTTTGCCTGAGCTGCGTGCGTTGTGTTCTCTCAATGCTACACTAATAGTAAAACCCTTTAATAGTTCTTTCTTCCTTATGAGGTTTAACATATGCGGTTCACTCATTCTCTCACTTATAGATCTCTCTTTTGCCTTCTAAATTAGAAATCTTTAATTTGTATACCAAACACCCGCCCCACAATTTTAGTCATATTAAATCGAAGTACTTGAACTTATAAGTTTTAAATTATTTTCTTCTTTTTATTTCACTTATAAAAACGTGGTTTTTAAAAATCATTTTTTTTACCTTTATTTATTTTTTTCTTTTTAGTCCACTAATAAAAACGTGGTTTTTAACAATATTTTTAAATCCCTTATATTAACTTCGAAATCTTGTCTCTCTGTCGTCATCTCTTCGTCGGGCGGAAAAACAAAAGTAAAAAATGCCACACTTCCCGTGATGCCATCGAGCTGGAATTTGGCACATAGACTTGTGTCACCTAACGATGCATCGTATTAAAATTTCAGATCGATAGATCGATCAAACGTACCGTAATTAAATTAATGCATTTTTAGTTTATCTCTCTACGACATATGTAATTCAATTTCACGGTTGTTATTTTTTTTTCACTTGACAGTTCAGTTCGCGCGTTGACGCCACATCGTCGATGTACCGGCGTGCTTTTGTTTACATTTTACGTGTCACGCTGAGCTCGGTCCAGCGATCGGTGACCAGACCTTTCCCCCTCTTCCCCCCCCCGGGTTATAAAGGGGAGTTAAGACAGATTCAGTCTGTAAATGTTTGTCGCGTTTGAACATAATCAATACTGTTAGTTATGTCTCATATATAAGGGATTTATAGTCAAAAACTTTGTTTTACGGTTTTGTTTTATTTTACCTCTATTTATTTTACAAAACACCTCATCAGCGCCCGCCCAACGTTTAATAACAAAGCGATGAGGTCACGGGGTAAACACGCCACGTGAAATCAAACTACGGCAGGCGGGTACAGGTGCTTATATTAAGATAAACTAAGAAATACATTAATTTAATTACGGTACATTAGATCGATCTGAAATTTTGATACAATGTATTGTCATACAAGATCTATCTGTGGTAAAATTTTGAGCTCTCTAGGACCATCAGAAATGGTGTAAATTTACGTTGGCAAATTTGAAAAATTGCGGGCAGACAGACACGAAAGCAAGTATATAATAAAATATAGATAAACTAAAAAGTTCAATAATTTAATTACGGTACATTAGATCGATCTGAAATTTTGATACAATGCATTGTCATCCAAGATCTATCTGTGGTAAAATTTTGAGATCTCTAGGACTATCAGAAGTGGTTTTATTTTACGTTGGCAGATTTGAAAATTGTTGGACAGACACACAATGCCACAGGAACGAAAGCGAGTTAATAAAAACGTGGTAAAAATGTAGTTGTATTGAGTACAATAGTTACGATTGGCTTCGTTGTGAATTAGTTTCCTCCCCTTATTAAATCCATTAGTGGAGCACTACTTTGATTCATTCCGTGTGCTTATGCTACGAAAACAACAAACAAAAGCGAAACAATGTTGGTCTAGACCAGTGTGGGCGCTGAAGCAATCCAGTGGGGCGGTGAAGCAATCCAGTGGGGCGGTGAAGCAATCCAGTAGGGCGGTGAAGCAATCCAGTGGGGCGGTGAAGCAATCCAGTGGGGCGGTGAAGCAATCCAGTGGGGCGGTGAAGCAATCCAGTGGGGCGGTGAAGCAATCCAGTGGGGCGGTGAAGACCACATGTCCATTTGGGGGGGGGGCGGTGAATAACTGTAAAGGGGCGGTGAAAGCATAATAATAAAGAAGAGAAGATTAAGAAGTAAAAAATGTTTATTTATTCCGCTCATAAAGCTGTATTTATTTTTTTTAACGTCTTTGACGTTGATTTGTTTCCCGCATGTACATTGGCACTTAACTATTTCTTTATTGAGATCCCACACTCGCCTCAATATCTTGCCCAGGCTCAGCCAGCGGACACTGCTGTGGTACATAATATCATATTTAAATTTTCAAGCAGTGCCTTAACTACCTATTGTTAAGTGCCCTGGCTGTGACAAAGTTTATCATACTGACAACTGCTTGATATTCAACACAGCCTCAACACAGATTTACACAGACTCTCCTGATGTATTACGCAGTGGAGAGGTGGAGTGTATGGTCAGGATGTTCTTCTTTAATTTTGATATTCATCAATTTCACCAGACTTCCTTTTTTTTTAGTTAAGTCACTTGCTCCACCGGTTTTTACACTTGCCATATTGTTGCACACCAACCCAGTTCTTTCAACACAGTTCTTAACTGCACTGAGTAAATACTGACCTGTAGTTGTGTCTTTGAGTGATTCAACTAACTTAACTGCTGCCCCATAGAGGTACAACTATAGTGTAATCTAACTTAACTGCTGCACCATAGAGGTACAACTATATTGTAATCTAACTTAACTGCTGCCCCATAGAGGTACAACTATATTGTAATCTAACTAAACTGTTGCCCCATAGAGGTACAACATATTGTAATCTAACTAACTGCTGCCCCATAGAGGTATACAACTGGAGTGTAATCTAACTTAACTGTTGCCCCATAGAGGTAAAATATACTGTACTATCAATCTAGTACTCTCAATAGTCTATAAGTACTATCAATCTATTACTCTCAATTGCCTATAAGTACAATCAATCTTATAGTACTCTCAATAGTCTATAAGTACTATCAATCTAGTACTCAAGCAAAATGTAGCATTTTCTGCTGCAACCCACCAAGCCCTTCAAACATTTTACTTTCATTTTAGGTTCAGAGAATATTTTTATATCTATCAGTCTTAATTTAGTTGTTAAGTTATGTAACATAATCTTCTTTTTCGCTATTTCGCACTAATGTATTAGGGGGAGTTTCGACTGACATCGCTTCTGGTGGAACAGTTTGTTCTTAAAGTTGGCCCCAGAATTAATTCACCGATGTATTTAATATGCCCAGTCTCTAGCTCCCATATTTTTTAGTCTGCCCCAGTCTCTAGCTCGCATATTTTAGTCTTCCCTAGTCTCTAGCTCCCATATTTTTAGTCTGCCCCAGTTTTTAGTTCCCATATTTTTAGTAATAATTATAAGTGAACTTATAAAGTGCAGTACCCAACAAGTAGTTCTTCTCTGTTGACTCACAGTTCTTCTCTGTTGACTCATAGTTCTTCTCTGTTGACTCACAGCTCTTCTCTGTTGACTCACAGCTCTTCTCTGTTGACTCACAGCTCTTCTCTGTTGACTCACAGTTCTTCTCTGTTGACTCACAGTTCTTCTCTGTTGATTCACAGTTCTTCACATAGAATTGATTCTGGAATAATCTTCTTTTCTGGACAAATGTTATGTTGTAAAATTTACTCTGAAATGTTCTTTTCTTGGAATGTGAAACAGTAACCGGATGAGTAGTGAGTAGCATATACTGCTCACGTTATCAAATAGAAATGGATCCTTTGAATTCACCAACTATGAATGTGACAAAGATTTTATGTCAACAGTCAATTTGAATCTTACCAATTAATTTGAATCTAACCAGTTAATTTGAATGTCATCAGTTAATTTGAATCTTACCAATTAGTTTGAATCTAACCAGTTAATTTGAATGTCATCGGTTAATTTGAATCTTACCAATTAATTTGAATCTAACCAGTTAATTTGAATGTCATCAGTTAATTTGAATCTCACCAGTTAATTTGAATCGACCAGTTAATTTGGTTTAATCTATACAGGGGTGTTATATAGACAGGGGTTTAGTCTATATACAAGGGTCTCTTCTTACCTGGTAGGCCGGTAAATAAGAAATCTTGACATGCGAAGGCCATCAGATGTGCCACGTCTGTAGAAAGCTCACCCAAAGTTTGGGGTGGGGGCATATCGCTCTAAAGGAGAGAGTAAAGTTACATCGGATATTGCATGTAATCTCTCATCCGCTACAGAACCTTGTTTGTTGTGTGTGAAGTGGCGGGTGGCGTTGACAGATTTAAACGTACTCCAGATGTTCTCATTTATGGAGCCCCTTTTAGAAAAAAACTTGTAATGACATGCCGTATTTCAATGTGTTAGATAGGCGCAGACCCCTAAGAAGTTGTACGTGGATTTATGCTGGGCTAGTCACCAAAATTGAGCATTTTCCTATAGTATTAATTCTAACATAAGCTCCACGACTTGTTGCTGTTACATGCAGTGGCGTAGCTAAGGGAGGGGAGGGGGTCCTAATTCAAAAGTCCCCCCGGGCCCCACTTGAGGGGGCCCCAAAATGAGTGCACATTATATCATATCATGATATCGAATGTCAAAATGCAGGGCCCCCAAAGAGGCCAAGCCCCCCCCCCGAGCCCCAAATCTCTAGCTACGCCACGGGGTACATGGCAAACAAGCGAAGAGAACGAGTTCCGTTGGTTATGCGATTGTTCACTGCTAAAACACCCACATCACCATATTGTAGGCATCAATATCTAACAAATTCAAACAAAAGATGCAAAATACTTTAGAATATAATAATGAGTGATAACTTATCACGGAATCTCCAAGTCAATGAAGCAATTAAAAATCAAACAAGGAAACTTTTAAAGATGTAACAAGACTATAAAACTAAAATACAACCTTACTTTGGTGAGACCTATGGGGCCTTCCATAAAGTATGTCACGCTCCAGAGGGGGGTAAGAAATTGTGACCATTTTTGACAGGGGGGGGGTCCCCACCATTTGTGACGTCATGGTGTTTTATATTAAATTTTAATTATTTTGTTAATAAAAATAATAATATTTTAAAAAAATAATAAGTGTGACTTACTTTAAGGAGGGGGGAGGGTTCCGAGATTTGTGACAGGAGGAGGGGGGAGTTAAAAATGGTTAAAAAATAGCGTGGCTTACTTTATGGACGACCCCTATACTAGAATATGCATTTTTTGTATGGGATCCATCCACGAAAGAAAACAGATTAGGGGCCGTCCATAAAGTACGTCACACTTTCGAATTTTTAAAAATAAAAACCTAATTAAAATATTTAATTTAATACTTAAAATACACTTCACTATTAAACTGAATTAAAATATAAAACTTCCACTTAAAAATAGGGATGTACCTAATGCAAAATTTTGAAATCCGACAATACAAAAAAAACCGATCGGGAATATATTTTTAAAAAGTATCGTCAATATAATACGCACCGCACAGCGCGACAGGAAAGTATTAATAAAACAACCCCGTAAAAACAAAGTTTTTGGCTATAAATCCCTTATATATGAGACATAACTAAAAGTATTGATACTTTTCAAACGCAACAAACATTTATAGACTGACACCGAGTGATGTCCCCTGGCTTTAAAACCAGCGGGAAGGGACGGGTGGGCGTGTGGACAGCGACGCGGGTGTCAACGCGTGAACTCAACTCTCACATGAAAGAAAAACAATAACAAACTGTGAAATTTAATTATATACCTCGTATAGAGATAATCTAAAAATGCATAAATTTAATTACGGTACGTTCGATCGATCTGAAATTTGATACGATGCATTGTGAGGTGAGACGGGTCCGTGTGCCAAATTTCAGCTCGATCGGATCCCGGGAAGTGGGTCATTTTTTACTTTTGTTTTTCCGCCGGCCCAAGACAGACAGAGAGAGATGACGACAGAACTACAGAGACGGCGGTGAAGTTAATATAAGGGATTTAAAAAGGTCGTTCAATATAATACGCACCGCGACACTCTATCACAAAAATTAACATGTTAGTTACATAGAGATAAATAGAGATAATCTAAAACTTCATTAATTTGTTTTC